>CM064529.1:25618330-25877539 GCA_032716605.1 Paralithodes platypus | reverse complement strand
AAAAGGAACAGTTATGAGTAAGCTATGGATATGGCAGAGCATCGCTCAGCTTCTCACTCTGATAAACCAGCCCATCACCACCATGACTAGAACCACAATTCCCATCTCAGCATCAGCTAGGAAAGGCCCCCTAGGAAGGAAAGCCGCCTTTGGCGGCGGGGATAGATCATTTCCCTATTTCAACCCCTTTCGGGGTTAGGCACCCGCCGTTTTGCAGCAAAATATGGATTGGATCTTGGTCACATAAAAGCTTCCCTCGGTGCGGCAGGTACGTGGTACCGAGCAATCAGCTATCATGTCGTAACATCACTCACTGCCTCTCCATTTACCCCTGACCATAAACCTCTGAGGCCCATTTGTTCATTTCGTTCTGTTACATTTGTTCTAAAATTGTCTTCCTTTAGTGGGGTTTGGCATTTTTTGGTGTCCTGTTCTATTCAATTGTCTGCAGATATACAGTATGCTGGTCTCCAGCGAGAGGGGAGAACTCTTTATTATTGTTAGGATTATAATTTGAAACCCGGAAAAAAGGAAAAAAGAACAAGGACAGAAAAAGACAGACATACATTCGATATATCACAAACAGTTAGGAATGCTAAGCGAATCAATTGTAACACTCGGCCATTTTTTTTTTTGATTGTTGGCAGTTCATACACTCTGTATTATATCCAAAATTGCTCAAATACTGACAGCTGTCCAGTAATGATAGTTGTTTATAATAGAAGGTTTAAGCAAGGAAAAATCCACTATAAAAACACAATAAGACCCCAACCACAAAAACAAGGTTGTTCACCCTAAAAAACAGCATTGGGCTGCCGGACTATTAGATTCGGTTGCCCAAGGTTCTGGATAGTTATCTCTCTCAAGTATGGTATATAGAATATTTCCTTAATCTTTGTAGTACTTAGGAACCATTCCATTAGACCATTATATTCCAATTAGGATATAGCGCATGGGAATATCATTGTTTAATTAATTTCACTTCAACACCAAGCACCTCCCAATGAAATTAAGGAGGGCAAGCATGTGATCCAACAGCGGTTCCGAACCTCGGTTACCACATAAAGATTTCTCAAACACTTAAACTTATTATTTTCCATCATGACAGTTAAGCCAGAAGCCCATAAAAATGTGGCTAATGTTACAAAAATTCAGGAAAGCCGGCTGCATAATGCAAGCGTTCCTAGTGCAAGAGACGGATGTTCGAGAGAGAGAGAGAGAGAGAGTTACAAGGAATAGTAACTCAGGGAGAACCTACCGACAATGTCGTATATCTGCCAACGTACTACTGAAACAGAAGAGGATTCCCTCAACAAAAAACCCTGTGGATGTCTCCTAAGAGGAAGACACGGATCATTTGAAGGCATTAAGCAAAAGAAGACCTAATATCAACTGGGTTGTTTCAATTACAGTCTGAAACTTGCAACTGCACGGAAACATCATCAGATCAACCACACAAAAAAATTTTCAACGGGAACTTCTGCTAAGGTAAAAGGCGACCATTATTCGTCAGGAGGTAATTCAACCTGATTGGACCTAATTGCTGCACTGGAATTGTTATATAATAATGAAACCTGATTGTGGTCATTTCAAAAGAAAGACCAGTGCCTCCCCAGGCATTAAAGATTTAGACAAAGATTGGGAAAGGGCCTAGAACTCAGTGTTCCAAGAGTGAATAAATGGGAAATCAACCTGGCTGGGGGAGTCCAGGGGGGGACCCCCAAAACCAAGGAAAACTAACGAAACCCATCCAATTCACCGTTAGGTTGCCATATCAGAGGCCCTCCCTCCCTTTTCAAATACTGGTACTAAAGAGCCCTAAATAAACAGGGGAAATACTTTACAAATCAACAACAACAACAACAGCAGCATACGGATAAACAGCATCAACAACAACAAGCAACGGGAAAAACACACAACAACACACAACAACAAACATATCAAGAGGCCAATATTAATAAAGAAGAAATCAGAGGACATAGACACAAACAATAATAACAGAGTTCAAGAGTAGCTATTGTTGCCGAGAAAAACGAGAAATACACCATAGCAGCAGAAATAAAAACATAAAACAGGCAGTTTAGGTGACAAACCTAAACCAACTAAACCACCACACCCCACTAACAGGAAGCTTACACCACGTTGAGAGCAAAACAATAGCAACTACTACAAAAACCAGCAGGCACAGCAGTGGGGAAAAATAAACCAAAACTGGACTCTACAGAGGAGGACCAGGATCCTGAACCCAGTACTGTGATGCTGCGTTGAGGAAAACTGCCTAAGTAGTGGTTCACCCCAATGATAACAAATTGTAGGTCAAGGACCTGTGATTATTACTGTGAGAAAAAGGGAACGTGGCCATGGCCTGAAAATTCAATGCCCGGGAAACCTGGTTTAGCTGTCAGGAAGAAGACAAGGAAAAAAAACCAACCGGCAACTTTTGTCACCGTGCAGGACCACCACAATGGAGAGGAGATTATGCATCACTAGAGCTTCAGGAACAAAGACAAGAAAACAGTTTAATAGGGAGGGGAGAAGGGGGGGGATGCTATTGGCAGGACACGGGGCCCATGCAACATAGTCAGTTATCTAAAACTTCCCAAATAAATTTAACCTGGGCCCTCCAAAGTCCACCACAGCCAGTCTACCAACACCCAAGCACCTGGCACCAAAATAATCCTGTGTGGCAAACATCCAACATTCAGCATAATGGCTACCACCAGCATTTCATCCCCACAAGACAGACATCACAAACTGACCATTTTGTCTGCTACCCTTCGTGATTTCCTCACAAATGTAGGGGAGTTAACACATAGTTTCATCATGAAACGTAATATAGACCTTGTTGTGACTGTGCAGACTTTCCTGGACACTAGTGTACAAACAACATTCGGAAAGATTCCAGGATACAGCCACTGGATAAGAAGAGACCGTCAAGCGGATGCAGGGAGGAGGAATTGCTGTTTGCCATAAGGAAAACATTGCAAGTTCAAACACTATCAGTACACCTTCCAACTGTGATGGAAATCCTGTTTTTTCGAATCACTTTGGAGAATGGTAGTGGTCTATTACTTTGTGCTGTATACCGCCCCAAAATGGCAAGGAA
The DNA here is from genome assembly GCA_032716605.1 of Paralithodes platypus. Lineage (NCBI taxonomy): Eukaryota > Metazoa > Arthropoda > Malacostraca > Decapoda > Lithodidae > Paralithodes > Paralithodes platypus. The sequence goes on along the minus strand of CM064529.1, from coordinate 25,874,433 downwards.
GAGATCCAATAACATTTCTCATAGATAATTTGGATTATATTATGGAAGAGCATAATTGCCAATATATCATAATCTTAGGAGATTTAAAACCAACATCTAGTTCAAAGATCTTTCAATGACCTACTAGCTGTGCATGGCCTCTTAAACTTATGTTGGACTTCCCTACACATATTCTAGGGAGCTCTCTTGATCCTGTACTTACGGATCTAGGTGCAGGGACTGTACGATGTAGACCATTAAACATTGTAGGATCATCAGACCACTTTGCAGTTCGGTCTCAAGTGCACCTCACAGCTGCTTTTGAAGAAGGATGTGAAAGGAAAATATGGCTATGGCAACATGCGGACTGGGTGTCAATGAGGGAAAAAAATACGCCAAGCAGGCTGGGATGATGATGATGCCTGGAGATCCAAACCTAGATGCAGACACTCTGACCTATACTATTTCACAGTTACAACAGGAATTTGTACCACACATCTACTTATAGCACAAAACCTGAAGATCAGCCATGGTTTGGGTACAGGTGTCGCCTCGCTGCTCATGCAAAGTATAGAGCCTGGAGAAAATTAAAGCATCGCTCTACACAAAGAAACAAGTACCTACATAAGCAGGCCTGTAAGAAAATGAAAGCTACCATCAAAATGGGCTATGAAAAAACAGGAACAAAACACAAAAACGAAAAGTATGTGGCAATCAATTGGCACAAAACAATGGTGGACACTAATAAAAGAACGACAAGGTCTTGTATCTCATGAAAGAATTCCAGCCCTAAAAAAGGAAGATGGTACCTTCACTACCAGCAACAAAGAAAAAGCTGAACTAATAGCTAATATGTTTAGCAAAAAGATGACTGTGCCTGAACCAAACAGACCTACCCCAGTCATTCCACAACCAAATTATGTTCTGCTACAAGAAATAGATATAAGATAGGAGGATGTGCTGAAACATCTTAAGGCACAAAACACAAATAAAGCGACTGGACCTGAGGAGATTAGTCCACACACCTTGAAAAACTGTGCCTCAGAACTAGCTAAGCCTCTGACCAAGCTTTTACCAATCCTGCCTACTCACAAAAAAACTGGGCCAACACTTTGGAAACAAGCAAGAATAGTACCAGTACATAAGAAGAACTCTAAATGTGGTCCAAAAAACTACCGTCCTATATCCTTACTGTCTTTTGTGAGTAAAATATTTGAGAAAATTATTGCTGAACAACTTACAATCTTCTTTGATGAACATCACTTAATAAGCAACAAGCAATATGGCTTCAGACAGGGCCGTTCCACATCTGACCTACTCCTTTCACTCTCACAAGCACGGAACAACGCTCTAGATGCTGCTAACACCACTCTGGTCATAGCACTAGATATTGCTGGTGCATTCGATTGTGTATGGCACCAAGGACTAATGACCAAACTTAAGGCACTTGGCATAGCTGGGAACATGCTTCAGATATTTGGAGACTACCTACTTGGAAGAGATTTGACCGTGATAATAAATGGTCAGATCTCTACCAGTCATCCCATTGGAGCCTCAGTCCCTCAGGGATCTGTTTTAGGACCCTTTCTCTGGAACATTTGCATTAATGAACTCATCCAGGGACTTCCATCATCACATGCTTATGCAGATGACTGCACTCCTCATTTAGTAGAACTAAGGCTTCCATGGAGACAGGCAAACCGAAGCACGAGGTCGGTGAATATCCAATAGCTGTCTGCTGGAAGTCCCTAGATCTCACACCAGTACACACCAACGTTCTTTCCAAGCTGCAACCTCAAGATTGTGGAACCTTATGACAAATATTATTGATGTCAGAACTCTAAATACCAATCAAATGAAGATTGCAGCTAATGTCTGGTGTAGACAAATAACATAAATTTCATATAACGTGATAGACATATTAACTCAAGTGTTCATAAAAAAAAAAAAAATAATAATAATAATAATAAGAAGAAAATAATAATAATAATAATAATAAAAAAAAATATATATATATACTGTATATACTGTATACAGTATGTGTATGTATAAATGTAAAATATAAACAATATATTGAATGATATACTACCAATACATATAAGAACATAAGAACATAAGAACATAAGAAAATGGGAGTCTGCAAAAAGCCGATCGGCCCATACAAGGCAGATCCCTGTCACACCCAAACCCAATTACAAGGCCCAATTATATACCCTTCTCACCCTGAGTACTGACCCCACCAAAACGGTCAGAGATTAACACAAGATTACGAGGGTCTGCTGAGCGCCGATTGGCCCACACCTGGTAGATCCCCCTCACAGCCAACCCATCTCGTCCATATGCCTATCTAATTTTGTCTTAAAGCTCCCTATCGTTTTTGATTTTCCCACATCACTTGGTAGCCTAGTCCACCCATCTGCAACTCTGTTACCGAACCAATATTTGCCTATATCTCTTCTGAAACGAAAATATATCTAATTTGAAACCATTTGTTTACGAGTTATTTCGCTATCACTGAGCTTTAGTAAATTTTTCATGTCTCCTTTATTAAATCCACTAACCCACTTGAATACCTCTATCATGTCACCTCTAAACTCTGCGTCTCTCTCACGAATGTAAGCCTAATTTCTTCAACCTTTCTTCATACGGAAGATTTCTAATATTATGGATAATTTTTGTCATTCTACGTTGTACTCTCTCCAATGAAACTATGTCCATTCTGTAATAAGGACACCAAAAATTGAACAGCATAATCCATATGGGTCTCACTAATGACAAGTACAGCTTTAAGATAACATCAGCAGTTCTGTTATTCACACTCATAGATATAAACCCGAGAATCCTGTTTGCCTTGTTACGAACGCTTATACATTGTTTTCTAGGCTTCAAATCATTGCTAACAAACACACCTAGATTCTTTCTCACAGTCTGAGTTATCTAATTCCATATTAGCTAGTTTATTTTTAAAATGTGTATGCATCTTCCCTATCTTTAATACCTTGCATTTGTCAATGTTAAACTTCATCTGCCATTTTACTGACCATTCGTGTATGGTATCTAGATCCCTTTGCAGACACTCTATCTCTCTACCTGAATCAATTTTTCTCCCCATTTTGGTATTGTCTGCAAATTTACTTATCCTACTAGTTATACCTAAATCAGGTCATTTATGTATAATAATAAACAACAGAGGACCTAATACAGATCCCTGGGGGACACCACTCTTGACTTATCCCCATTCTGACTACTACCATTTATGCTGGACTCTCTGCTTACTACCAAATAGCCATGACCTAATCCATCCTAACAACGCCCCACCTATTCCATGTGCCTCAACCTTTCTCATCAATCTCTCATGAGGGACTCTGTCAAAGTTTTACTGAAATCTAAATATATAATATCATATGACTTGTCATTATCTACTGCTTCATATACCTCTGAGAAAAAACTAAGCAAACTAGTAAGGCAAGAACGTCCCTAAGTGAATCCATGCTGAGAAAGAATTGATAAAGTTAAATGTTTCTAAGTGGTTTCTCATTTTCCTAGCAATAATTGACTCTAGTAGCTTTCATATGATTGAAGTGAGGACTATGGGACGGTAATTGGATGCTATGAATTTATCACCTTTTTTGAAAATCGGAACTACATTTGCAAGCTTCCAAGCTTCTGGAACTATACCTGTTTCTAATGAATTGTTAAAAATAAATAGTCATGGGTAACTTAACTCATCTCTGCATTCTTTTAATACTCTAGCATTATACTCATAGGGACCAGGCGATTGCTGAGGTTTTAGTCTGTCAATTTCTTTACGCACATCATTTCTACTTATAGTAACCGTACTTAACCTATTTTCTATGCTATTGCTATAATACCTTACGGACTTCTGGAATCTGTGCCAAATTTTCATTAGTGAAAACGGATAGAAACTGACTATTTAATGTACGGCACATTTCTAAATAATTTTGTCATTTCTCTATCGAAGTTTTAAGGGGGCCTATTTTATCTCTAACTTTAGATTTATATAGCTGGTAAAAAGCCTTAGGGTTATTTTTTGAGTCATTGGCTATCCTGATTTCATAATTTCTTTTGTCTGTCCTTATACCTTTTTAACCTTTCTTGATAGATTCTGATAGTAAGCAAGTAGGTGAATTTCGCCTTTCTTAATCTTCATATATTCCTCTCTTTTTTTTCTAGAAGGTCTAATAGTCTATTAGTCATCCATTTGGGTTGGTTCTGTGTTGATCTAAATTTTCTTTTGGGGATATATTTATTTTGCGCATTGTGGAGTGAAGAAATAAAATGATTATATGTAGCTGTCAAATTATATGAGTTAAGACAGGTATCTGAGAGAGAGTATGTTTCATTAGCGCACCTGGGTCCACTTAATAGGTTAACCATAGGATCGACTCTTAAGGCTCGTCTTAATCCACCATAATTGGCTTTTCTGGAATCTGGGATAAGTGTCGTATTCTCTTTAGCCTTTCCTGTCCATTGTATGTTAAAATAAATTGATTTATGATCACTATTCCCTAGTTGGTCTCCTATCTCTACATTATTTATCATTTGTCCATTATTATTGAGAACTAAATCGAGGATTATTATTACCTCTAGTAGGCGAGTCTATGAATTGAAATAAAAAAGTATCCTGTACCGCCTCAATAACAACTCTTTTGAATCTGAGTCGCCGATTTGATGCTGCCAATCAATATTCGGAAAATTAAAATCCCCCATAATACACACATTGCTAAACCTTGATGCTATTGCACTTCCTGCCATAAAGCTGTACCTTCGTTTCTACTCATATTTGGTGGTCTATAAATACCTCCAATAATGATGGTCTAACTACCTTCGCTAACCTCTACCCAAATACTTTCGTTATCAGTATTTAGTCTAATACCTGATTTAATACGCTTGTTAAAGAACTCCTGACAAACACTGCTATTCCGCCGCCCCTCCTACTTGTTCGGTCACGTTTAAACAAACTATAAGAATCCTGGTATATGGAATTCTGCTAAAAAAATTTCTTGATTCGTATTAATCCATGTTTCAGTCAGTGCTATAATGTCTATTATATTCGTTACTAACAAGTGCTCTAAGTTCATCCATTTTGTTACATAAACTCCTACAGTTTGTATAATATAATCGCAATGAATTTATTTTACTGGTATCGGATTTACCTTTATTTCTAACTGAATTCCCCTCTTCTGTTTACATCTTCATTATTTCTACTAGCAGTTACAATTAAAATCCTGTGACTGAAATTTTCTATGCCTATCTGATGTACCAGTACGGCAATTTACCCTATCTAGACAATTATTCTTACTCATATTCTCAGGCTTTATTTTCAGCGAAACCCCGCGACAATTCATCTATTGACCTAGCTAAATTTGCCACCCCTACCAAGAAAGATGAACCCCGTCCTGTGCGTACCACTGATTTTTACCATAGAAACGGGTCCAGTTATCAAGGAATGGTATTGCATTTGCATTGCAGTGTTTTTCCAGCCGACAATTGATACCAATTGCCCTAGATGACCATTCCTTGCTGACCCCTCTCCGTGGCAAGATACTGTGTACTACAGGTATGCCTCCCTTCCTCCTAACTTTATCTAACACCTCCATGTACTGCCGAAGCAGTACTTCCATCCTAACCTTTACCAACATCATTGCTCCCTGTACTGAGACAGATAAATGGGGCTATCTCCAATATTCCTTTCATGATGTAATCAATTTCCTCCAACACCTTCCCAACCCCGGCACCAGGCAGACAGACAAGCTTTCCTAATATCAGTACAGGTGGACCTTGCTAAGTGTCTGACCATGGAGTCCCCAACAATTGAGAAGGACTTGCCTCTCCTTGTCGATGACTTTGTAGCAGCTGCGGCAGCGGCAGGAACTCCTGGGGCAGCAGTTGAGTACTCCTGGGGGGGCAGCAGTCACAGCATTCCCTGTGTTTGGAGGCAACTTACTTACCTTTCTCCTGGTTTCCTCGCCGAAGGAAGCACTCGCAGCCTCACCATCACATTCGTCATCTAAGGTGATGAACTTGTTGGTGAGGGCAACTGGCTGCCGTAGAAATTTGCAGGTTGTTGCACTTGTTGGAACAACTGTTCCAGGGAGCATCCACGATCCCTAACAGCAGTTGCACTATCTTCACTTTTCTTGTCAGCCAAAGTTAGCTTTAAGGCTAAATTCTCGTCTTTGAGAGACTGTACCTCTCTCTCCACATTATCCAGCCTTTCTTGTAAAGCAAGACAAAGCTGGAGAATATGAGAGGAGGTAGCCAATCTCGTCAACACCAGCCATTTTAAGAATGCGTTAACACTATCACCACACTATGGGCAAAGATTAATTCACTGTGAGTCACTAGGGACAGGTCCCTCACTCAGCAAAGGTCAGGCAGGTACTGCCTGACCTAATATAATAAATATATTCATAATATATACTATAATGAAACTTATATAATCAGGACAAATGTATCCTACTTGGAAGAGGTTGAGCTTTAATATAGACATCAACAGAAATGTTATGTCTTTAGCTCAGAAAAATGAACTAAAAACAAATAGCGCACCTCATAATATAATAAGCAATGTTTAAATAAAAAAATAAAAAAAATACATTCTGGGGAATGATACACTACATGCATTACAGAGTATGACAAATAATGTCTACTCTCTTGAACTGCTCTACTGAAGAGCTGTTTACAACTTCTGGGGGATGTTTGTTCCAGGTAGAACATATCATATATGTGAAAATGCTTCCACAAGCAATATTGCTGAACCTTTTAAATGCTAAATTCCAAACATGGTTGCGTATTGTATTCATATTGATGGTATACTACTATATTACTATACACTAATGATAATACCATATACTGTTGCAGGTGGTTCACAACTATGGTCACGGAGTGTACGGAGTGTTATCATCACCAGGCACCTCCATGTGCGCCGTACAACTGGTACAGGACCTAGCCCAACCAACAGCCAAACTCTGAACTTCAGTTACCATTAAATGTCGTTGTCTAACTCCATAGAGAATCAAACAAGGTGAATAGACGAAAAAGAGATGAAAGCGTGACGTCACATGGTACAGCTCCGCGGTCATCCTTTGGATTTGGTAACACCACTGTCGTCGGACATATAACCAGGACACCTTGGTTGTGTCTCCTTATTAGCTAATCCTTGATATCTGGGCGCCTGGCTTGTCTGTATTGTTACCCAAAGTTAAGGAAACTTCCGCGTATTCAGGATTAACTCTTTCACGCTTTTATGACGCAGAGGTTACCAGATTAGCAATTATAAATAGAGTTTCTCTCACTCTTATAATTACCTCTCCAAGATTAGTTTTCTGCCCACAGCTAACTCAAAGACAACTTCATAGGTTGAAGTACTAAACTAAAGGTTTCTATATACCCCTGATGGTAACAAAGGCTTTAAAGTATCCCTAATAGGCTCAACATTGCGTCATAAGCGTGAAAAAGGGTTAATGAGGGAACGTCTATGAGAGTAAATGCAAGGGACTGGAGTTCTTGCAGAGAGGCTCCAGTCCTGACGTTATTCTTGACTTACAGTGTGCTGGCTTAATAATCCAATAGGGTTGATAGCCTCTGAAGTCTTATTCTAACAAAAACAAAAAGAGTGAATGTTTTGGGTAAAACACTTGTGAATTATGTATACATAATAATATATAAAAGAGAGACAGAAAGAAGTAAATATATGTATGCATTATATATATATTGTTACGTATCTTGATCCTCAAGTGGTTAACTTGATGAATCTAGATAGCACACAGATATCTATTAAAGGTATCAGTCAGCTTGAAGGCAAAACAAAAGTAAAATATAATAAAATAATTTCCTGTTGTTGCTTCCTTTCCTTTTGGATCTTAGGACTTGGTATCCTTTATTGACTGATACTCTTTAATTATGAAACATACTGAAAAACTAATTAAAGTCCATGTTTAGTATTTATAAAAAATATTATTTAAAACCGAAGCTTAGTAGGCTATGGTTATGAACCGAATAAGTTAGCTAAAGAAGGACTAATTAATTCTATAAAAAGTCTTGAAAGATAAATATTAAAGTAAGAATATTTCTGTCTCTTACCCTTTTTGAAATTAATAGATAGTTTTCTTATCTGTCCTTTTATTTTATTATTTAATGTAATTATTCTTGGTTCTTGTCTTACGTTAATAGTATTATAGTATTATTATCATCAGGAGTAATATCAAAGTCACATAAAAAGTTAGATATATATTTAATAATTAGTTAAATGTATTTCTTAACCACGTAACATTGAGGTTTGATTATGACTAAATAAAGTTACAGGATCGTTTCATAGATTCGATTCAGGTCTCACTCAAATAATATGAAAAGCAAAATATAATATTTTTGAAGCAAAAAGAATTTTCTTCAGCTTAGGAAATCACTAGAAGTAATATTAACACAGCCATGTTAGTTCTAAGGCGATATTACTAATACGAGACAATAGCATCACCGTACTAAGCAACCGTTAAGCAATGTAAGCTTAATTCAAAGAAAATGAAAGAACTCTTAAGTATTAATACAAAACAATAGTATTACTTTCATTCATAACCCAATTACTTAAAGAGTTGCTTTAGTCCACAAGTTAGTCAACTAAAATAGTTAAGTACATAATAATAGCGTTAACGTTAATTCGCAATCAAATAGTTAAAACAAATAGTAGCGTTAACGTTAATTCGCAATCAAATAGTTAAACACATAATAGTAGCGGTTCACGTTAATTCCCAATCAAATAGTTAAGCACATAATAGTAGCGGTTCACGTTAATTCCCAATCACATATCTCACTAACCAACATAACGTAAGTGTTTACACCGAAACACACTTAAACACACATTTATATAATCTGACTGACAGTCACAATCCCATTATAATACTTCACCCCGTCTTCCTCCAGCTGCAAGTTCACCTTCCCCAACTCCAAAGGAGACTGATTTGAATGCCCACAACTGGGGTCTTATATACCAAACAAGGGTGGTGTAGGAAACGAATCAGGAGGCGGGGGGGTGGTGCCTACTCAATCATAGCTCCTCGAGCCGCATAACAGGTGCCTGGTCCACTCACAGCTCCTGGCGTCGATCATACGTCATAGCATCGGTCATCGAGGTAGTTTGCAGGGTCCCCTATGACGCACGCAGGTGTGAAGGCTAGTTTGCAGGTATGCGGGCGAGCTGGTTTACCCACTCGCTCGCTCGTTCGCTAGTCTGCTTCACCGTTTGGGTAGTTTGGCTCCTTCAACTCTAATTCTAACTCTTAAATTAACATACAGGGCTCCGTATGTCAGAATATATATATATATATATATATATATATACCTATATATGATGCAAGTATAACTCCAAGCAATACAAGTATAAAAAGGTCATTAACCTAAGAAGTGCGCAGGGGGGGGGGGGGGGGGGAATTACACCATAGCCCTGTGCGGACATATTTCACTGTTTCCATTCACTAAAATCCTTATCTTACTATAAATATCATTAATACTTATCCATATGCGCCTATTTTACGTTTAATATAAAGATATTAACCTGTTAGAACAATAAAACAAGTGGAAACAGTGTTTGGCTGGTCAAAAATCGCGAAATGGGAGCGAGAGTACATTCATCAAGTGTGAGCCAGCCTGGCCAACATCCACCCCTCACGATGCCTGGAGCGACCACTCACGTCTCTCTCCTTATCTCTTGTCTCTTTCTCACGCTGGGTAACACATATGACCACGCCCTGCTAGCAACTCGCTATTGTTAGCACAAAAATATACCTAAGAATAAGGGAATAACAGGGAAAATAGGTGATAATTGAAGGGGGGGGGGGGCGGGGGGGGGGGGGGGGGGGAAGGAGGGGATGTGGAGGAGTGATATTTGGCATGGCCAAGGGGCAAAAATAAAAAATAAAAAAATTAATAAGATTTAAAAAAATAAATACAAAAATAAATTGCTACTGGGGTGGTTTAAATGTTTTTTTTTTTAGGCCTAGGATCATAAGAGTCTTCCCGCAGCTGACCGGTAAAACTCATAAGAGTCTCCCCGCACTTGACGGATTAAGAATAAATATTATTAGTTACATTTTATGTCGATGTTTAATTGTAAAGGTTTATGTAAATTGGACATTTTGACAAAACAGTAGGTTAGGGTATAATTATTATGCTATCCATGGATATTATGTTGGGGAGAGATCCCTGTTTGATGTTTGCAACTCCGAGCATCACAACAACAATGGCGGGCAGTAGAGGTAACACATCTCTAAACCTCCTTATAATGACGACAATTTCATGATCATCAATCTGGCCTTTACAATAGTCTTTACTTACAGTATAACCATTGAACTTTGTCATGTTTACAGAGTATGTGGGTAACGTTGAAATTATGATTTATAGCGTTTGTAGTACAATGTAGGGAAAATGAATTATTAGTTAACCTCTCGTTTTCTTGTGTGATCGTGTTGCCATCTCTCATGTGCGCAGATCACAAATATCAGAACCGTAACCTCTCAATTTCACATCCTTTCTTATATTATCGTTGGACTCAACTTAGATCTCGTGTAAACATTGCAAAACTATCTCTCGCAACCAACACCCAGAGTCGAGCCATAGTTACAGTCAACAGTTCTTATAGTAATAGGAGGTTTAACCCCCTCTGTACTGTTATTGTCTTTTATATTTTAGGCTAGCTATATTTAAACGGACTTTGTGCAATTTAAGAAGGATCTGAGGTAGTTAATAGGGATAAATGAGATAGTTCAAAAGCCTGTTAATTGCTTTACACGTTTTTTAACCCTTAATTAGCGGTCTCACCACATAAGTCGTATTTAATAAAAGCTGGACTATGTGGCGGCGCTCGACATAGGTCGAGTGGCAATTTCAGCACGTAATGTTGCTGAGAGAGAGAGACAAGTGGTGGCAGGAGAGTAGCGAGTGTATGACTGCTCCAGACCACCGCGGCGAACATACTGACACGAATCCCAGCTCCCTCCTCCCTCTCTCACTCGCTATATAAAGGAATTGTATCGGGAAAGTGGCTAATTACATGCTTTTTGCACTCGCATTGCACGGTTATTGCAAGAAACCAAGCCATCATAAAAGGATCGTTATGGTGTCATTCGAAAGCTCTGTTTATGCCCTTTCAGGGATAGATACTTGTTTTACGTTCTGGGTCTTATTTAGGCATGAAAAATGATCACGTAAACAGCCCTATTTTGGCTAAAAACACCCCGCTGGGCCGGTACATATAAATAAACCGCATAGGCCGCTCTTTAGGTGTTTTTTAAGCTGAACAAAATAGTCTAATAGTTGTTAGAATAAAGTTAATAGGAAAACACCTTAAGAATTGCCAGTTCAGACTCGGACCAAGTCATCCTGGAGGGATTATTCCAACGCCAAGAGTAAAGCCATTATCACACATACAAGAGTCTGTGCCCGAGTCCAGCACAAGTGAACGATCGGTGACACTCTTCGTGACTCTGGCAAGAACCAGCCGAGTAGGTCACTGTTCCCGATTCACCAAGAGTCAAACAAGAGTCGGTATGTGTTCATCCAAGAGTCAGTACCAGTCACAGAGAGTCAACAAGAGTCACAAAGAGTGTAACACGAACCCAACACGAGTTGAGGAAATATGAAAAATAACGGTCAAAATTCCAGGGTATGAAAACAAAGAGTTGGTACGAGTCAACACGAGTCAACAAAAGTGTAACAAAAGTCAACAAGAGTGTAACAAGAGTCACGAAGAGTGGCCTTCATCTTGGAGTGTCATCGGACAATGTACCGGCATATATGTATGTATGTGTGTATGTATGTATATATCATGCACACCCCCGTAACTGGGGGTGGCCGACTCGAGACAGACCGAACAGAAACAACTTTTAAAGTTCCAATTTTTATGGTTTGGTACCACTTTTGCGTTCCCTCACCCCTTTCTGTCTCGTCTAGTAGATGAAATTTACAAGGGGAGGAGGATTCCTAGCCTACCGTCCCCAGAAGGAAAAGTAGGACAGTAAAATAGACAGATAGAAAATAGTAAGTAAAAAGTATATAGTACAAATATAAAGACAAATATATAAAGAAAAGAAATAGCGCTAAAAAATGCATAAATTGTCGCACACATTATCGCTTGCTTAGACCGAATGACCTCTTCCCTTCTATCGATCTACTGTATTTATCTTATGTACATAATTATCTTCCTTATTAACCCGGGAGCTGCGGGGAGACTCTTAAGAGTTCCCCCGGCGCACTGCGGGAAGACTCTTAAGAGTCAGAGAAAATAAAAATCAACTTTTGACATCGAAAAAAAAAAAAAAATTTATATTTTTTTTTTTTTTTATTTTTTTTTTTTGGCCCCTGGGCCATGCAAAATCTCAGTCCTCTACCTCCCCTCCTTCCCCACTTTCCTCCTCTCCTTCAGTTATCACCTATTTTCCCTGTTATTCCCTTATTCTGAGGTATATTTTTCGTGCTAACATTAGAAATCCGATTGGAGGGTGTGGTCATCACTGATAGCAAGCGAGTGCAAGAGAGAGAGAGAGAGTATCGATCGACTGTGTCCTCAGTGGCCTTGGGGGAAATTGGCGGGGAAAAGCAGATTGCCTCACCCATACATTATACAACTCGCGGGCTATATCTCCGAATCTGACCATCCAAACGCTGTTTTCACTCGTTTTATTGTTGTTTCAGGTTAATACCTTTATAATCAACCCATAATAGGCGCATATGGATAAATATTAATGCTATTAATGGCACAATGAATATTTTAGTGACGGAAACACCTCAAATACGTCAGCACAGGGGGACGTTTCCAATTACCCCCATGCGCACTTCAGAGGTTAATGAACAGAATTATTTGTTGTTTCATGTTTTTTTTAATAATTATTTAGTTTCTAATGCTATGGAATGGACAAAAATACTATCCTACCATTACATTAATCATTATTATGAAAAAATACAGAAAATAAAAGAAGTCCCCCTATCTGTTATGCATGGCTGAACGTATGATTCCGACACCTTATATTATCAGAGAGTATATAGGCTTATTTCATAATTCGCACATTTTACGCTCACTTGGACCTAACGACCTTCGATTTATATCTCCATTATCTAATTTTCTCCCTTATTAAAGGACAAAATTATATGTTGTTTGATGTCATTTTAATAATTGTTTAGTTTCTAATGCCGTGGAAATGAAAAAAAATAATGTTCTACCATTACATTAATAATTATTATGACAAAATATATTATATAAATTTCCCCCATCTGTATTCTAGCCGATCTAGGCTATTGACAATTTAATGTTTCAAAATGTAAGTCTCTGTTCATAACAAGCTTATTTATGCGCACGTTAACGATCGTTTTCACTTTTCACTGAAGAATCGGGAACTATTGTTTACATTTTGTTAATCGATTTGTGTCATTTTGCTAATTATGTGTTAGTGGATAATTAGTTTATTTAGCCCATCAAATCAGAAATTATTCACAGATTCCATAGCAACCAAATAACAAATATAAAAGCTGATAAATAAGGAGATAGCTAGATACAGATGGAACTGAATACAGTAGATAGAAGTATAAGTAATAGAGAGAGAGAAAACAGATGACAGGAAAATGATACGAAATGTACACAAATAACACTAGCGGTCTCTGTTTTCTAAAGGGTCACCAAAGTTACGATGTTTTCGATGTGTTCTAAAGGGTCTTTGCAATTTCGATGTTTTCATATGGTAACTATGGTTAAATATTATATTTTGAAGCAGTTGGGTCACAAGCGAGTCACGAAGTTAGGTTAGAGTTCAAAGAGTCAAGACAAGTCACGAAGAGTCAACAAGAGTCAACATGTGTTGAAAGAGTCTACACGTATGTCCTTCGGACTCGTGACCAGGACAGAAATTTCATGCAGGTTTGAAATTTCTAGGCCACATCACAAGTACCCAGGACACACCCTGATACCAACAGTACTCACACGAGTGTAACACGAGTCACGTAGAGCCACGAAGAGTATGCCAGAGTTATTGCCGAATATAGAAATTTCATCACTCGTGTTGGACATAGGGCCCCGACTGACTCGTGTATGTCTGATGATGGCTTAACCCTCTTCTATAGATCGTTTATGATTTTAGTCTTGAATGATTTCAATCTTAACAATTAATGTTTACCTTATATAATTTTCTTTTGTTCACTCTTAAAGCTCTCGCATTGGGTAATGTGATCTTCAAATGTTGCAGTTAACTTGTATTACTTTTTAACGGTTATCTATGCTTAATATATATACATATATAATATATATATATATATATTATATATATATATATATATATATATATAGAAGGTATATACTGTATATATATATATATATATATATATATATATATATATATATATTTTTTTTTTTTTTTCTATGTGAATGAGGGAGACAAAAGGCATAACTGCCTGCAGCGAGTGCCTCCCCCGATTTCAAAGATTGACAGGGCCGAAATCAAGGGACGTTCGAGCTAAAATGCCTGGACACACGGAGTTTGAAGCAATTTAAATCATAGAAGAGGGAAAGACGGATTCTGGGAGAGAGTTCCAGAGCTCAGCAATTGAATAGAAGAAAGTCTGAGAAAAACATTTCACTCTTGGGTTGGAGAGTTGCACAGAGTAGGAGTGGGATTGTGTTGCAAGGCGGGTACTACGTACCCTACTAGAGGAGGTGGTATACACTTGGAAAGCTCCGAGGAACACTGATTATTGTAGTAGCGCTAGAATAGCGAGAGAGATGCAACATTGCGGCGAAGAGAGAGAGATTGCAGAGAGTTGGTGAGTGGACGGGAGTTAATGATATGAAAGGCTTTACTTCTACTTTATCTAGAGTGCGTGTGAGAGGATCCTCCCCACACATGTGAACAATACTCAATACAAGGACGCACTGTGCCCCTGTATCCTACAGAGCAAGAAGCTGAGCAGGGATAAAACCCTTGAGGCGGTTGAGCACACCCAGCTTCTGGGAGGCTGCCTTAGCGCATTGGTAATATAGTCTTTCCAAGTGAGAGCAGAAGAAAAAGAGACACCAAGAACATTGAGGGAAGATGAAGGGTTGATTTTTGTATTGTTGAAGAATAAGGGATAGTCCTCTCGAGGTTCCTGACAGGTAGTAAGATAGATAAATTGAGTTTTGGAAACATTAAATGCAACAAGGTGTTCTTCTACCCAATTGGAACTGGAGCTAGTGTGACGCCTCCCGGCGTTGCAGAATGGTTGCGTGGGGCATTGCAGCTCGCTAGCGCTCGCCAGGATGGGGGGATGGGCTACAGTTGTCCTAGAATTATCTGCTTTATTGTTATTAGTGTCGTGTTGCCACAGACAGTCTAGAAATGGTCTTTGTTTTGGTCTGTGACCGCGCCTTATATTTTATATTCGCTATAATATAAATGTTGCTTGTGTGGGAGGCGAGCGAGAGCGGTGGGGGAGAACACCTGGCAGGGGGGTGAGCTGTGACGCGGCTCGCTTGGGCGCTGACGGCGTTGGCGGCCGGGGGGTCAACTAGTCCCTTCCCGTCGCGGCGTGTTTTTTACCAGCCCAGAGCTTGCCTGACACGCGTATCGCCTACATCCTTTGCAATTCTGTCCCCCATACTCGCCACTTTGCATACTATTTCTCTCTCTCGACTTCTCCTCTCTCATTCTCTAATCTTTATTAAACTCAACATCCCTTCCGGTTTCAGCATAGACGTTCACCGTCGGCCAGTCGTATTGTACGCGAAGCTCTCAGATATTTCCATGTATTAGGCTTTAATGAGGTTTGGAGAGACGGACTTTTCCGTGTGTGTCCTCTCTCGGGAAGGTTGTAGACCGGTATATGTCTCCCTGGCAAGGTGTCGAGTGATTCTCTGTGGGTTATTTAAAGCTAGACTAGGGGTAAGGTTACTGTGTCGTTGTCTCCGAGGTGTGCAGTGTTAGCTAAGCCCTGCACGACATCGACAGGTACTGTGGGAGCCTAAGTTGTCTTCGGGTGGGTTTACTTTGCGAGCACAGCGCTGTGGTGTGAGAGGGCCATAGCCTATCCCTCACAACATAGTGCTGCCTCTTTGTGTTGACTTCTGAGGGATCGCCAGGATAGAACTAGGTACTAGAGACCTAGATTTATCAAGAGAGCATCCCCGTCATATAACGTAATCTTCATTATACCACCTTCGGACAACGTTAGGCTACGAGCCGCCCATTGTTGCCCTGCCTTGATACCCCAGCTAGACTTATTAACTAAGCAGACACTGGTTAGAGATAAGCCCCATTATTATATGTATGCCACATTATTATTCACTGCACTTTTGAGCCGAGGTTGTTGTTGAGTTGCACAACCCTAGTAGGCTGTTGCGTTGTGTCACGAAGCATTTCTTTAGTTGTCGAGCATTACTACCTTTGCGCAGTCTTTATTATTCGCCTGCCTATTATTACTATATGTCCTAGCATTTATTGTGACCCGTATTCTGCATTATAATTGTTCAAGATTCTTTACGAACATCTTCCCAGCATCAGACTTATTTCAGAAGTTTCCAGTTGATGTTGCAGGACTAGCATTGCACTTTCTTTAATACAGGAGTGCTAGTTATTTGAGTATCTACCGTAACGTTAATTATCACGTTAACTATCTTTTCTTTGTGTAACCTAATCGAGTAATCTTTTACTGTTTGAGAATAGGCTGTTTCATCGAGCGTCAGCCTAGTGTGTGTGCACCAGTTACCGAGTCATAGGATACCTCGCTGTCCAGGCACGACTCAGGGCGGTAATGGTGTTTTGTTTTCCAGTGTTAAAGGCAGGGGTTGGATCTAGTGTTACCGTTGGTGCATTTTGCCATTATCTAGTCCAATGTTGAAGAGCCCTGTGTCTTTGAGAACCTGGATCGTAACAATAGATAATGCTAATAATTATAGAGGAATAACTTTGTTGAGTTGCCTGGGTAAGTTGTTCACATCTTTACTTAACACGAGACTTTATGAATTATTGACTAACATGAATTTATTAGGGAACGAACAGGCAGGCTTCAGGAAAGGTTTCAGTACCCTTGATCATATATTTTCGTTGCACGTTCTTATTAATTACTATTTGGCCCGTAAGAAAAGGTATTGTGCTTTTATTGATTATAAAAAGGCTTTTGACTTATTGAGAGAACAGAATTATGGACGAAAATGTTAAGTGACAATATTAATGGGAGGGTACAACGGGTGGTGCACAACTTGTATAGCAGGGCTAAGTCAATAATCAGATATCCTCTTATTTTTTGTGTAATGTCGGTGTGAGACAAGGAGAAAGTTTATCCCCACTTTTATTTGCAATGTTTTCAAATGATTTTAAAGCTCACATCAGTAATGCATTTTCGGGATTGCCAACTATCAGTACAGATGTTGCAGGGTTCTTGGGCGAGAATGATGCTGAACTTTATTTTAATTTGTTTTGCCTACTTTATGCTGATGACACTATAGTTATGGCCGAAAATGAAGATGATTTACAGTTTGCTTTGAATGCCGTTCAGGAGTATTGTAGCCTTTCATCACTGCAGGTAAACATTGGTAAAACTAAAGTTGTAATATTTTCCAGGGGTAAGGTCAGAAAACATAGGACAATTAAATTCGGTAATGATGAAATCCTGGTAGGGGATGATTATACTTACCTGGGCACAACATTTAACTTCAACGGTCGATTTCATAAAGCTAAATCAAAACAAGTAATTAAAAGTAAGAGAGCAACTTATGGGTTATTAAATACAATTAACAAGCTTAACCTACCGTTCGACACAAGTATCGATTTATACGAAAAACTAGTATTACCCATCTTATTGTACGGTAGTGAAATATGGGGCTGTGAGAATATTGATCACCTAAAAAGGACATGCAATAGCTTTTTGAAGAGACTTTTGAGGTTGAATAAATCAACTGCAACCTGTATGGTGTATGGTGTATGGTGTAAGGTGAATCAGGTTTTAGAAGTTTGCAGGAAATCATAGACAATAGAATGGTAAATTTTTGGTTTAGGATTACAAGTGATACGGAAAATAAAATGTCATGTGTTTTGTATAGATTAATGAAAGTTTTGTATGATCGAGAACAGTACAAATTCTATCTATCTATCTATATGCTCAGGCCCAATCCCCATTTTGGGGGTAGCCGACTCAAGACAGAGCAAGAACAGGGAAAACACAAAAACAACATAAAACAAAAAATAAACACAGATCAAAAACACAAACTCTCACACATCCAGGTCACCCAGGAGAAGACCCAGAGACCAGGGTTACCAAGGTCGCTCCAGCACTCCCCCGGCCCCTGACCACCCGGAGAGGTTCCGATCTCGGCAGGCAGACATGCAGCGGAGCCAAAGCCACAAGCCCTCCCACCACACTTCCAGGCACACACTTCATATTAATCGCCTCCCCGGGCCAGGCGCCTGATGGACTATTATCTAGTCCAACTTGCGCCCGACCCCTTACTCCAAATGACCACGTGTTCACTCAACTATTCACAAGCATTCTCCATTCACTCCTGTCCACCACCACTTCCCCTGCCTGATCTATAGTCATTCCTCTATCATCCAAAGCCTTTCTTACACAGTCTCTCCATCTCAATGGGGGTCTTCCTGCCCTTCTATCTCCCTTGTACCTGACTCACATATTCTCTTTGTAAGCCTTTCATCTCCCATTCGTTCAACATGACCATACCAGCTCAGCACCCTTCTGTCCACTCTGGCTGACAAATGTTCCTGCTGCCCCACTCCCCTACGTATCTCTTCATTCCTCAATCTGTCTCCACGAGTAACTCCACACATACCCCTCAAGCAGCTCATCTCCATACAAATTACCCTGGTTAAATAATATCAAATGCTTACTAGATAGCAAAGGAATGTCGCATGTATTTAATGATGTAAATAATATTAATGGTAACTCGTTTAAAGAAGCATTTAAACTTAGATCTAGTGATATTTATAGGCAAAAATGGACGGAGGAAGTTAATGGAAGTAGTGTTTGTTTGAATTACAGAATAATGACGGTCGATTACCGCATCCAAGATTATTTACTTAAACTGCCAAAGCAATATTCAATAAGGTTGTGTAAATTCAAATGTGGTAATCATATGCTGCCTATTGTCAGCGGTAGACACAACAACATAAATGTAAACGAGCGAATTTGTACGTTATGTAACAGTAATGAAGTCGGTGATGAATTCCATTTTTTGTACAAATGTTCACATTTTAATGTTTACAGAAGGCAGTACCTTAACAAATATTATTATAATAATCCTAATTCTATGAAAATGTCACAGTTATTCAGCAGTACACAACATGCAGTTATATTAAAACTTGCCAAATTTGTAGGAGAAATTATGAATTATTTCAAGACATAAAGTCTTGAACTTACAACAAGGCCACCAGTCATGTTGAAATATTATTATGTACAAATAATGTTGTTGTTTTGTATATGTGTTATTGTATTTTGCATTTGTATTGAAGTATGTACTCTAAATACCCCTCTTGGGGTCGCTCGAGTTAATAAACCTAACCTAATAAACCTAAACCTAAAGACATAGGCTAAAGTGTCTGATCGCTTCTCGGCTTTATTTACACCTATTTCTGTCTAAATAGATTCCCTATATTATAGTATTGTCTCGCAATCGCTAATGAAAAATGGAGGTTATGCCATAATATCGCCATTATAATAATGTTATCCGAAAATACAGTGAAAATAGACGACAAAAGCTGAAGGTCACGACTCGCACGAACATTATGAATAGGATAAACACCTAAACCATCAGTAGGCTAGGCGGCGGGTGATAACCGTCGCGGGTTTAAATTCGAAGGTTGAGAGTTCGAGCCTCGCCGATAAAGAGTGTTTTTTTTTTTCTAGTTGGTATAATTTCAAAAGAATGTATGGTAGCCTATCATATATAAACTAGGTTAGGGTATGTCGTGTACAAATAAATAAAGTAGACGTGCCGTTTTGCCCAAAATCAAAACGGCATACCCAACTCTGCGATGGGTTACCCTCATCACTACCAATACCATCATCAATCACAATCACCATCATCACTACTACTGCCATCATCACTACAACTGCCACAATCATCACGACTACTGTCATCATCCCCATTACTATGATCATCATCACTACTACAATTACAATCATCACTACTACTCTCACCATCATCACTACTACTGTCACCATTCACTATCATCTTAATCACTACTATCATCATTGATACTACAACTATCAACCATCATTACTACTATAATCACCACCATCTTACAATCATCATTACTACTGTTAACATCATCACTACTACTTTAACCATCATCATCAACTCTGCGTAAGCAGAGTTTGGTATCGCCCCCCGTATAGTGGGTACCACACAAAAAAAAATACCCACTATACGGGGGGAGGGCGATACCAAACTCTGCTTACGCAGAGTTGATAATAGCCTATGCATCTTAAGAACATAAGAACATAAGAAAATGGGAGTCTGCAGAAAGCCGATTGGCCTAAGCAAGGCAGATCCCTGTCCCACACAACCCCAATTCAATTACAAAGCCCAATTATAGGCTTCACACTCTAATACCCTGAGGATCATCTTACCAAAACTGTTAGAGATTAACGCAGGATTATGGGGGTCTGCAGAGCGCTGATTGGCCCAACCCAGCTGATCCCCCTTCACACCCAACCCTTCTCGTCCATATGCTTATCCAATTTTATCTTAAAGCTCCCTACAGTTTTAGATCCCACTATAGCACTTGGTAGTCCATTCCACCCATCTACAACTCTGTTACCAAACCAATATTTGCCTATATCTTTTCTGAAACGAAATTTATCTAATTTGAAACCATTGGTACGAGTTCTTTCGCTATCACTGAGCTTTAGTACATTTGTCATGTCCCCTTTGTTAATCCCACTAACCCACTTGAACACCTCTATCATATCCCCTCTAACTCTGCGTCTCTCTAACGAATGTAAACCTAATTTCTTCAACCTTTCTTCATACGAAAGATTTCTAATATTATGGATCATTTTTGTCATTCTACGCTGTAATCTCTCCAATGAAGCTATGTCCATTCTGTAATAAGGACACCAAAATTGGACAGAATAATCCATATGGGGTCTCACTAATGACAAGTAAAAGTTTTAAGATAACATCAGCAGTTCTGTTACTCACACTCCTAGAGATGAACCCGAGAATCCTGTTTGCCTTATTACGAACGCTTATACACTGTTTTCTAGGCTTCAAATCATTGCTAACAAACACACCTAGATCTTTCTCACAGTCTGAATTTTCTAATTCTAAATTAGCTAGTTTATATTTAACATTTGTTTGCATCTTCCCTATCTTTAATACCTTGCATTTGTCAATGTTAAACTTCATCTGCCAATTTACTGACCATTCATGTAAGGTATCTAGATCCCTTTGGAGGCACTCTATATCGCTATCTGAATCAATTGATCTCCCTATTTTAGTATCGTCTGCGAATTTACTTATCCTACTAGTTATACCTAAATCTAGGTCATTTATGTATATAAGAAACAACAGGGGACCTAATACCGATCCCTGGGGGACATCACTTTTGACTGCTCCCCATTCTGACTTGGTACCATTTATGCTGACTCTCTGCTTCCTACCAATTAGCCATGACCTAATCCATCCTAACAACGCCCCACCTATTCCATGTGCCTCAACCTTTCTCATCAATCTTTCATGAGGGACTCTGTCGAAAGCTTTACTGAAATCTAAATATATAATATCATATGACTTGTCATTATCTACTGCTTCATATACCTCTGAGAAAAAAACTAAGCAAATTAGTAAGGCAAGACCGTCCCTGAGTGAATCCATGCTGAGAAGAATTGATTAAGTTAAATGTTTCTAAGTGGTTTCTCATTTTCCTAGCAATAATTGACTCTAGTAGCTTTCCTATGATTGAAGTGAGACTAATGGGACGGTAATTGGATGCTATTGATTTATCACCTTTTTTGAGGATCGGAACTACATTTGCAAGCTTCCAAGCTTCTGGAGCTATACCTGTTTCTAATGACTTGTTAAATAGAAATGTTAATGGGTAACTTAGGCTAACTCATCTCTGCATTCTTTTAATACTCTAGCATATACCTCATCAGGACCAGGCGATTTATGAGGTTTCAGTCTGTCAATTTCCTTAAGCACATCATTTCTACTTATAGTAACCGTACTTAACCTATTATCTATACTATCGCTGTATACCTTACGGACTTCTGGAAACTGTGCCAAATTTTCATTAGTGAAAACGGAAAGAAATTTACTATTTAATGTACTGCACATTTCTAAATCATTTTCTGTCATTTCTCCTATCGAAGTTTTAAGGGGACCAAATTACATCTCTAACCTTGGATTTATATAGTTGGTAAAAAGCTTTAGGATTATTTTTTGAGTCATTGGCAACCTTAATTTCATAATTTCTTTTTTCTTTACTAATATCCTTTTTTACCTGTCGTGATAGATTCTGATAGTAAGCAAGTAGGTGAATTTCGCCTTTTTAATTTTTCTATATATTCCTCTCTTTTTTCCTAGAAGATCTAATAGTCTATTATTCATCCATTTGGGTTGGTTCTGTGTTGATCTAAATTTTCTTTTGGGGATATATTTATTTTGCGCATTGAGTACTGACTTGATAAAATTATCGTATGTATCTACCAAGTTTGACGTCTCTTCCTGACTTAAGATGACAGGTGCCTGAGAAAGGATACACTCATTTGGACACCTGGATCGACTTAATTTTTTGACCATAGGG
Organism: Paralithodes platypus; assembly: GCA_032716605.1. Taxonomy (NCBI): domain Eukaryota; kingdom Metazoa; phylum Arthropoda; class Malacostraca; order Decapoda; family Lithodidae; genus Paralithodes; species Paralithodes platypus. Next base: position 25,851,661 of record CM064529.1, on the reverse strand, counting down.
TCCGCTAACAGGGCTTCTCTTAACCCACCATAATTGGCTTTTTCTGAAGTCAGGTATTAATATTGTATTCTCTCTGATATTACCTTTCCATTGTATATTAAAATACACAGAATTGTGATCACTATTTCCTAGGTGGTCCCCGATTTCTACACTATTTATCATATGTTCATTGTTACTGAAAACTAAATCGAGAATATTTTCACCTCTAGTCGGCGTATCTATGAATTGAGATAAAAAACTATCTTGTACTACCTCAATAAACTCCTTTGAATCAGTCTCCTATTTGTTGCTGCCAATCTATATTAGGGAAATTAAAATCCCCCATAATGCACACGTTGCTAAGCCTTGATGCTATTTTAATTCCCTCCCATAATGATGTTCCGTCATTTCTACTCATATTTGGCGGTCTATACATAACTCCAATAACTAAAGTCTCACTACCTTCGTTAACTTCTACCCAAACACTTTCATTTTCATTATTTACTCTAATACCTGATTTAGTACAGCTTTTTAATGAACTCCTGACAAACACTGCTATACCGCCGCCCCTCCTACTTGTTCGGTCATATTTAAACAAACTATATCCCGGTATATCAAACTCGGCTAAAAAATGCCTGGTTTCTGTATTAATCCATGTTTCAGTTAGCGCTATTATGTCTATATTTTCTTTGCTAACCAGTGCTCTAAGTTCGTTCATTTTGTTACATAAACTCCTGCAATTTGTATAATAAACCCTCAAACTATTACTTGTATTTGCAACTATTTTTCTATTGTTTTTAACTAATTTATTTTTACCTGTTGAACTACTGGACCTAGACGGAAAAGCTACGCTATCAGAATGTTCGTTATTACTATCAATTTCATGTGGCTGGGATTCTATTTTACTTACACACCTATGGTTTATTAACAAAACCCCGCAACAAACTTGTCGAGTGAGCTGGCTAAGGTCGAAACTCCTAGTCGAGAGAGATGTACTCCATCCTGGGCATACAGTTCATCCTTACCGTAGAAGAGGGTCCAGTTATCCAGGAATGGAATAGTATTTGCCTTGCAATACTTCTCCAGCCGGCTATTTACACCAATAGCCCTGGAGGACCATTCCTTCCTTACCCCTCTTCTTGGTAGGATACTGTGTACCACAGGAACTCTACCCTTCTCCTTGATCCTCTCCAACATTTCCTGGTACGTGGTGAGCAACTCCTCAGTCCTGCATTTCCAAATGTCGTTGCTCCCTGCGTTGAGGAAGATGATGGGGTCCTCTCCACTCGCTTCCATGACACCATCTAGCTTTTCTGCCACCTTCTCGACTCCGGCACCAGGCAGACAGACAACTTTACCAACATGTGTGTTAGTAGCCCTACCAAGGTATTTAACCATTGAATCCCCTACAATTAAAATAGACTTAGCTGTTTTCTGTTGACGGCCTGTAGCAGAAGTAGTAGCAGCAGAAGTAGCTGCAGATTTCCTCCCCTCTCCTCTCACTGCCCCGCTGTAAGACGGGTCATCTCCTTCCTCCTTTCCCCCTTCACTGCCATCACACTCGTCATCCAGGGCGCTATACTTGTTTTTAACAGTCACATACTGCTTCTGGAAGGTTAATTTCATTCCTCTTGAAGATGCCACCTTCCAAGAAGAGTCCGGGTTTCCTACACCAGTGGCATTTTTGTTTTCGTCAAATGCCATCTTCAATGCTAAGTTCTCGTCCTTGAGAGATTGGACCTCGAGCTCAACATTCTCCAGCCTCTCTTGCAAAGCAAGACAAAGCTGGAGAACATGGGAAGAGGTGACAATCTCATCAGCACAAGCCATCACTAGGAATGTTCACCTCACTAGGGGATAAACAGGTATGTCACGAGCGGTCACTGGGTACGTCCTCACTGGTCAAAGGTCAGGAGCCTACTGAGGTCAGGAGCCTACTTGGTGAGAATAGGTTTAGGCTACACTTGTTTTGGATATAATTATATTACAATAACTAACCCAATTTAACTAGCCTAACTGTGCTAGCCTAACTTATCCCAACTTTATCCTTTTATAACTTAACTTATCCTACACTTAGCCAATCAGTTTACCCAATCCTAAATTTGATATCCTAACTTATATTCTACACTACAGTATTATTACATAAACTAACCCAATACCTATATTAAGGCAATTTATATCAAATTATACCTATATCCACAAAATATTGTATCTCATTTCATATATAAAACAAATGCAATGAATAATAAAATAGACACAATGCATACCGGTAATAAAAATAGAAAAAAACATATCGACCACAGGAGACTCGATCCCTGGTTCTACAGTTTACACCCGGCGCTTCCCGCAAGGAGCTGCTGACATTGATTCTTCAATTCAAATGTAACCTATATAGCTGTTAATTGTTTACACATAATTAGTGTATTGCAGTTCATAATGCATCAATTTCCTTTAATATATCATTAGTTTGTATGCAGATATAACTAAATATATGCAAAATATGAATTAATTTGAGTTTAGTATTATCGTGGGCATGACCACGATTTCCCAGTGTACTTGGGTAACCGTGGGCTGCCGAAAAGACCACGAAACGAGAGATTAAGGACCACGCAAATCATGGTTTTGATGAAGGATGACGGGAAATATGCCAGTGTGATAGCCCCTTTACCGGGCCCCATTTGTCGATGTCTGCCAGATGTCCGTACAAGGGAGGGGGGGGGGGGGGAGCCGGAGGGGGAGGGGGATCTGTATGTCAGCAGGTCCTGGGGGGGGGGGGGGGGGTTGGAGAGAAAGTAGTGGGTATTAGATAGATAGATAGATTATTGTATTTTGTATTTGTATTGAAGTATGTACTCTTAATACCCCTCTTGGGGTCGCTCGAGTTAATAAACCTAACCTAATAAACCTAAACCTAAAGACATAGGCTAAAGTGTCTGATCGCTTCTCGGCTTTATTTACACCTATTTCTGTCTAAATAGATTCCCTATATTATAGTATTGTCTCGCAATCGCTAATGAAAAATGGAGGTTATGCCATAATATCGCCATTATAATAATGTTATCCGAAAATACAGTGAAAATAGACGACAAAAGCTGAAGGTCACGACTCACACGAACATTATGAATAGGATAAACACCTAAACCATCAGTAGGCTAGGCGGCGGGTGATAACCGTCGCGGGTTTAAATTCGAAGGTTGAGAGTTCGAGCCTCGCCGATAAAGAGTGTTTTTTTTTTTTCTAGTTGGTATAATTTCAAAAGAATGTATGGTAGCCTATCATATATAAACTAGGTTAGGGTATGTCGTGTACAAATAAATAAAGTAGACGTGCCGTTTTGCCCAAAATCAAAACGGCATACCCAACTCTGCGATGGGTTACCCTCATCACTACCAATACCATCATCAATCACAATCACCATCATCACTACTACTGCCATCATCACTACAACTGCCACAATCATCACGACTACTGTCATCATCCCCATTACTATGATCATCATCACTACTACAATTACAATCATCACTACTACTCTCACCATCATCACTACTACTGTCACCATTCACTATCATCTTAATCACTACTATCATCATTGATACTACAACTATCAACCATCATTACTACTATAATCACCACCATCTTACAATCATCATTACTACTGTTAACATCATCACTACTACTTTAACCATCATCATCAACTCTGCGTAAGCAGAGTTTGGTATCGCCCCCCGTATAGTGGGTACCACACAAAAAAAATACCCACTATACGGGGGGAGGGCGATACCAAACTCTGGTTACGCAGAGTTGATAATAGCCTATGCATCTTAAGAACATAAGAACATAAGAAAATGGGAGTCTGCAGAAAGCCGATTGGCCTAAGCAAGGCAGATCCCTGTCCCACACAACCCCAATTCAATTACAAAGCCCAATTATAGGCTTCACACTCTAATACCCTGAGGATCATCTTACCAACACGGTTAGAGATTAACGCAGGATTATGGGGGTCTGCAGAGCGCTGATTGGCCCAACCCAGCTGATCCCCCTTCACACCCAACCCTTCTCGTCCATATGCTTATCCAATTTTATCTTAAAGCTCCCTACAGTTTTAGATCCCACTATAGCACTTGGTAGTCCATTCCACCCATCTACAACTCTGTTACCAAACCAATATTTGCCTATATCTTTCTGAAACGAAATTTATCTAATTTGAAACCATTGGTACGAGTTCTTTCGCTATCACTGAGCTTTAGTACATTTGTCATGTCCCCTTTGTTAATCCCACTAACCCACTTGAACACCTCTATCATATCCCCTCTAACTCTGCGTCTCTCTAACGAATGTAAACCTAATTTCTTCAACCTTTCTTCATACGAAAGATTTCTAATATTATGGATCATTTTTGTCATTCTACGCTGTAATCTCTCCAATGAATCTATGTCCATTCTGTAATAAGGACACCAAAATTGGACAGAATAATCCATATGGGGTCTCACTAATGACAAGTAAAGTTTTAAGATAACATCAGCAGTTCTGTTACTCACACTCCTAGAGATGAACCCGAGAATCCTGTTTGCCTTATTACGAACGCTTATACACTGTTTTCTAGGCTTCAAATCATTGCTAACAAACACACCTAGATCTTTCTCACAGTCTGAATTTTCTAATTCTAAATTAGCTAGTTTATATTTAACATTTGTTTGCATCTTCCCTATCTTTAATACCTTGCATTTGTCAATGTTAAACTTCATCTGCCAATTTACTGACCATTCATGTAAGGTATCTAGATCCCTTTGGAGGCACTCTATATCGCTATCTGAATCAATTGATCTCCCTATTTTAGTATCGTCTGCGAATTTACTTATCCTACTAGTTATACCTAAATCTAGGTCATTTATGTATATAAGAAACAACAGGGGACCTAATACCGATCCCTGGGGGACACCACTTTTGACTGCTCCCCATTCTGACTTGGTACCATTTATGCTGACTCTCTGCTTCCTACCAATTAGCCATGACCTAATCCATCCTAACAACGCCCCACCTATTCCATGTGCCTCAACCTTTCTCATCAATCTTTCATGAGGGACTCTGTCGAAAGCTTTACTGAAATCTAAATATATAATATCATATGACTTGTCATTATCTACTGCTTCATATACCTCTGAGAAAAAACTAAGCAAATTAGTAAGGCAAGACCGTCCCTGAGTGAATCCATGCTGAGAAGAATTGATTAAGTTAAATGTTTCTAAGTGGTTTCTCATTTTCCTAGCAATAATTGACTCTAGTAGCTTTCCTATGATTGAAGTGAGACTAATGGGACGGTAATTGGATGCTATTGATTTATCACCTTTTTTGAAGATCGGAACTACATTTGCAAGCTTCCAAGCTTCTGGAACTATACGTTTCTAATGACTTGTTAAATAGAAATGTTAATGGGTAACTTAACTCATCTCTGCATTCTTTTAATACTCTAGCATATACCTCATCAGGACCAGGCGATTTATGAGGTTTCAGTCTGTCAATTTCCTTAAGCACATCATTTCTACTTATAGTAACCGTACTTAACCTATTATCTATACTATCGCTGTATACCTTACGGACTTCTGGAAACTGTGCCAAATTTTCATTAGTGAAAACGGAAAGAAATTGACTATTTAATGTACTGCACATTTCTAAATCATTTTCTGTCATTTCTCCTATCGAAGTTTTAAGGGGACCAATTACATCTCTAACCTTGGATTTATATAGTTGGTAAAAAGCTTTAGGATTATTTTTTGAGTCATTGGCAACCTTAATTTCATAATTTCTTTTTTCTTTACTAATATCCTTTTTTACCTGTCGTGATAGATTCTGATAGTAAGCAAGTAGGTGAATTTCGCCTTTTTAAATTTTTCTATATGTTCCTCTCTTTTTTCCTAGAAGATCTAATAGTCTATTATTCATCCATTTGGGTTGGTTTTGTGTTGATCTAAATTTTCTTTTGGGGATATATTTATTTTGCGCATTGAGTACTGACTTGATAAAATTATCGTATGTATCTACCAAGTTTGACGTCTCTTCCTGACTTAAGATGACAGGTGCCTGAGAAAGGATACACTCATTTGGACACCTGGATCGACTTAATTTTTTGACCATAGGGTCCGCTAACAGGGCTTCTCTTAACCCACCATAATTGGCTTTTCTGAAGTCAGGTATTAATATTGTATTCTCTCTGATATTACCTTTCCATTGTATATTAAAATACACAGAATTGTGATCACTATTTCCTAGGTGGTCCCCGATTTCTACACTATTTATCATTGTTACTGAAAACTAAATCGAGAATATTTTCACCTCTAGTCGGCGTATCTATGAATTGAGATAAAAAACTATCTTGTACTACCTCAATAAACTCCTTTGAATCAGAGTCTCCTATTTGTTGCTGCCAATCTATATTAGGGAAATTAAAATCCCCCATAATGCACACGTTGCTAAGCCTTGATGCTATTTTAATTCCCTCCCATAATGATGTTCCGTCATTTCTACTCATATTTGGCGGTCTATACATAACTCCAATAACTAAAGTCTCACTACCTTCGTTAACTTCTACCCAAACACTTTCATTTTCATTATTTACTCTAATACCTTATTTAGTACAGCTTTTTAATGAACTCCTGACAAACACTGCTATACCGCCGCCCCTCCTACTTGTTCGGTCATATTTAAACAAACTATATCCCGGTATATCAAACTCTGCTAAAAAATGCCAGGTTTCTGTATTAATCCATGTTTCAGTTAGCGCTATTATGTCTATATTTTCTTTGCTAACCAGTGCTCTAAGTTCGTTCATTTTGTTACATAAACTCCTGCAATTTGTATAATAAACCCTCAAACTATTACTTGTATTTGCAACTATTTTTCTATTGTTTTTAACTAATTTATTTTTACCTGTTGAACTACTGGACCTAGACGGAAAAGCTACGCTATCAGAATGTTCGTTATTACTATCAATTTCATGTGGCTGGGATTCTATTTTACTTACACACCTATGGTTTATTAACAAAACCCCGCAACAAACTTGTCGAGTGAGCTGGCTAAGGTCGAAACTCCTAGTCGAGAGAGATGTACTCCATCCTGGGCATACAGTTCATCCTTACCGTAGAAGAGGGTCCAGTTATCCAGGAATGGAATAGTATTTGCCTTGCAATACTTCTCCAGCCGGCTATTTACACCAATAGCCCTGGAGGACCATTCCTTCCTTACCCCTCTTCTTGGTAGGATACTGTGTACCACAGGAACTCCACCCTTCTCCTTGATCCTCTCCAACATTTCCTGGTACGTGGTGAGCAACTCCTCAGTCCTGCATTTCCAAATGTCGTTGCTCCCTGCGTTGAGGAAGATGTAGGGGTCCTCTCCACTCGCTTCCATGACACCATCTAGCTTTTCTGCCACCTTCTCGACTCCGGCACCAGGCAGACAGACAACTTTACCAACATGTGTGTTAGTAGCCCTACCAAGGTATTTAACCATTGAATCCCCTACAATTAAAATAGACTTAGCTGTTTTCTGTTGACGGCCTGTAGCAGAAGTAGTAGCAGCAGAAGTAGCTGCAGATTTCCTCCCCTCTCCTCTCACTGCCCCGCTGTAAGACGGGTCATCTCCTTCCTCCTTTCCCCCTTCACTGCCATCACACTCGTCATCCAGGGCGCTATACTTGTTTTTAACAGTCACATACTGCTTCTGGAAGGTTAATTTCATTCCTCTTGAAGATGCCACCTTCCAAGAAGAGTCCGGGTTTCCTACACCAGTGGCATTTTTGTTTTCCTCAAATGCCATCTTCAATGCTAAGTTCTCGTCCTTGAGAGATTGGACCTCGAGCTCAACATTCTCCAGCCTCTCTTGCAAAGCAAGACAAAGCTGGAGAACATGGGAAGAGGTGACAATCTCATCAGCACAAGCCATCACTAGGAATGTTCACCTCACTAGGGGATAAACAGGTATGTCACGAGCGGTCACTGGGTACGTCCTCACTGGTCAAAGGTCAGGAGCCTACTTGGTGAGAATAGGTTTAGGCTACACTTGTTTTGGATATAATTCTATTACAATAACTAACCCAATTTAACTAGCCTAACTGTGCTAGCCTAACTTATCCCAACTTTATCCTTTTATAACTTAACTTATCCTACACTTAGCCAATCAGTTTACCCAATCCTAAATTTTATATCCTAACTTATATTCTACACTACAGTATTATTACATAAACTAACCCAATACCTATATTAAGGCAATTTATATCAAATTATACCTATATCCACAAAATATTTTATCTCATTTCATATATAAAACAAATGCAATGAATAATAAAATAGACACAATGCATACCGGTAATAAAAATAGAAAAAACATATCGACCACAGGAGACTCGATCCCTGGTTCTACAGTTTACACCCGGCGCTTCCCGCAAGGAGCTGCTGACATTGATTCTTCAATTCAAATGTAACCTATATAGCTGTTAATTGTTTACACATAATTAGTGTATTGCAGTTCATAATGCATCAATTTCCTTTAATATATCATTAGTTTGTATACAGATATAACTAAATATATGCAAAATATGAATTAATTTGAGTTTAGTATTATCGTGGGCATGACCACGATTTCCCAGTGTACTTGGGTAACCGTGGGCTGCCGAAAAGACCACGAAACGAGAGATTAAGGACCACGCAAATCATGGTTTTGATGAAGGATGACGGGAAATATGCCAGTGTGATAGCCCCTTTACCGGGCCCCATTTGTCGATGTCTGCCAGATGTCCGTACTAGAGGGGGGGGGGGAGCCGGAGGGGGAGGGGGATCTGTATGTCAGCAGGTCCTGGGGGGGGGGGGGGAAGGGGGGGGGGTATAGAGAAAGTAGTGGGTATTATTAGTAGGGTGGAGATTATGGTGGTTTGGATAGTAATGATGAAGGTGATTTAAGAGGGCCCACCTCGTTTTATTTTCTCTCTCTGAGTTGTATCCATTTACCCAATTCAGCATACTGTTTTAAGACGTTTATCCCTATCCAGGTGTCGATTTCTTATGGCTCGCCAGAAAGAAATTTTTCTATCGAAAAATGTACAAATTTAACCTGCTGTCAATTTTGTTCTCTAAATATGCTGGCTTGCTACCGCTTGCCAGGACAAAATTGACACCTGGATGGGAATAAACGTCTTAAAACAGTAGGCTGAATGGGGCCAAATTGATACAATCCAGAGAGAGAGGGAGAGAAAAAGAAAAAACAAATAGATGGGCCCCCTTAAGTGGGATTGATAATGTGATGATATGGGCAACATAGGGTTATAATACTATAGGTCATAATACTATTAACCCCTTATGTACCCCCGGTGACGTCTTTTGTATTCTATTTCAGCTACATTTAGACGATTTTATGTAGCTTAGGAAAGATATGGGGTAGCGAGAAGGATCAATTGAGACAGTCTGTAGCTTAGGAAAGATATAGGGTAGCGAAGAGGATAAATTGAGACAGTCTGTAGCTTAGGTAAGATATAGGGTGGCGAAGAGGATTAATTGAGACAGTATGTAGCTTAGGAAAGATATAGGGTAGCGAAGAAGATTAATTGAGACAGTATGTAGCTTAGGAAAGATATAGGGTAGCGAAGAAGATTAATTGAGACAGTCTGTAGCTTAGGTAATATATAGGGTAGCGAAGAAGATTAATTGAGACAGTCTGTAGCTTAGGAAAGATGTAGGGTAGCGAAGAAGATTAATTGAGACAGTATGTAGCTTAGGTAAGATATAGGGTAGTGAAGAAGATTAATTGAGACAGTATGTAGCTTAGGAAAGATATAGGGTGGCAAAGAAGAGTGTAGCTTAGGAAAGATGTAGGGTAGCGAAGAAGATTAATTGAGACAGTATGTAGCTTAGGTAAGATATAGGGTAGCGAAGAAGATTAATTGAGACAGTCTGTAGCCTAGGAAAGATATAGGGTAGCGAAGAAGATAAATTGAGACAGTATGTAGCTTAGGTAAGATATAGGGTGGCGAAGAAGATTAATTGAGACAGTATGTAGCTTAGGTAAGATATAGGGTAGCGAAGAAGATTAATTGAGACAGTATGTAGCTTAGGAAAGATATAGGGTAGCGAAGAAGATTAATTGAGACAGTATGTAGCTTAGGTAAGATATAGGGTAGCGAAGAAGATTAATTGAGACAGTCTTTAGCTTAGGAAAGATATAGGGTGGCGAAGAAGATTAATTGAGACAGTATGTAGCTTAGGAAAGATATAGGGTGGCGAAGAAGGTTAATTGAGACAGTATGTAGCTTAGGAAAGATATAGGGTAGCGAAGAAGATTAATTGAGACAGTATGTAGCTTAGGTAAGATATAGGGTAGCGAAGAAGATTAATTGAGACAGTATGTAGCTTAGGAAAGATATAGGGTGGCGAAGAAGATTAATTGAGACAGTCTGTAGCTTAGGTAAGATATAGGGTAGCGAAAAAGATTAAGTGAGACAGTCTGTAGCTTAGGTAAGATATAGGGTAGCGAAGAAGATTAATTGAGACAGTATGTAGCTTAGGAAAGATATAGGGTGGCGAAGAAGATTGATTGAGACAGTATGTAGCTTAGGTAAGATATAGGGTAGCGAAGAAGATTAATTGAGACAGTATGTAGCTTAGGAAAGATATAGGGTAGCGAAGAGGATCAATTGAGACAGTCTGTAGCTTTTTTTAATGGGCCGACGTCCTTCCAAAGCTGACTAAAATCGTCTAACAGTAGCCAAAATAAAGTGAAAAAGATGTAGCCGGTAGAGAAGGGGTAAACTCGGAACCCTAATAACAATGGAAACGGGAACTTGTATATTGTTGTTCTGTATTCGTTGATAAACAGCATTAAGCCGGTATCACACGAGAGCTTTTTTAGTCAATATTCCATAATCAAAAAAATTCTGGCAGCATTTCTGGAATATTTTGCACTGGTATCGGAAACTTGACTGATGGTGGATAAATTTAAGTAACCGAAATATTATAAATGTTGACCTCATAAGCTGCCAGACCAGTGTTGAGGATAAATGTTGAGGGACAAGTGTTCGTGTGATACTGGCATTATTCTAGGTGATGTTGTCAAAAGAGATCACTAACAGTTTAAGGGAACCCACCTCGCTTTTTTTTAAATTTTGCTCTCCCTCTCTCTTTGGCTTTTATCTATTCGGCCCCATTCAGCCTACTGTTTTAAGACGTTTATCCCCATCCAGATGTCAATATTTTCCTGGCGAGCGGTAGCGAGCCAGCATATACAGTATATAATTTTGTTTTGACAGCAAGCTAAATTTGTATATTTTTCGATAGAAAAATTTCTCCGGCGAAGTCGGATTTCTCCTAACAATGCTGGCTCGCTATCGCTCGCCAGGAAGACATAGACACCTGGATGAAGTTAAGCGTCTTAAACAGTTGGCTGAATGGGGCCGATTGGATACAAGCCAGTGAAAGAGAGAAAAGGAGAGAAAGATAAAAAAAAAACACGTTGACCCCCTTAAGATTCGACATATTTTGTATACCACACAAAATGATATCAAAATATACTGTTGACATGGCTGCACGAATGTTTGCCTTATTTCACTTAAGGGGGGTGACCTGCTTTTTGTTATTTCTGTCATTTTCTCTCTTTCTCTGGCTTGTATCCATTCGGCCTCATTCAGCCAACTATTTTAAGACGTTTATCCCCATCTAGGTGTCGAGCGATAGCGAGCCAGCATTATATGAAGAAATCCGGCTTCGCCAGAGACATTTTTCTATCGAAAAATTTACAAATTTAGCCTGCTGTCAAACAAAAATAAATATATGTTGGCTCGCTACCGCTCACCAGTAAAATATTGACACCTGGATGGGGATAAACGTCTTAAAACAGTAGGCTGAATGGGGCCATATGGATACAACCCAGAGAAAGATAGAAAAGGACAGAACAAAAACAGGTCACATTTCACTTAAGGGGGTAGTGCTTGTTTTTGGCCAGTGTAGTAATGTATTAATATTTCTGGGGGTTTCCTCGCTAGACCTCCATTAATCTTAAAAAAAAAAAAAAAAAAAAAACCCTCTTTCAAGATAAATTTGCACATTTTTCGGTATAAAAATGTGCCGCTTCCTTAAACAAAATCAGGCTCGCTATCGCGCCAGGAAATAATCGACACCTAAATGGTACGAAAGTTCTTAATATTGAGAAAGAATGGGGCGAAAGGTCTCAAAAGCGCCAAACTAATGGAACGAACGCCTTAAAATCTCAAAACTAATATGCTAAATATGAGGGAGAAGGTGGTCCAGAAAAAAAGACTAACTCCCCCTTAAGTCCCTATGGTTGGGGAAACGATTATCGAAAACAAGAATAAATTGACTAAATGACTAACATGGCCTGAATGTACTCTAGTCATAATGCTTGATTTGTATTCCAACACCAGGTAAGGTAGTAAGGAGGTTAAGCACTGAGAGAGAGTTAGTGTGTGGGAGTGATTTTTGTTTTCTATGTTGATGAGGGAGACAAAAGGCAGAACTGCCCGCAACGAGTCCCTCCCCCAGTTGAAAGAGTGACAGGGCCAAAATCAAGGAACGTTCGAGCCAAAATGCCTGGACACACGGAGTTTGAAGCAATTTTAGTCATAGGATGAGGGGAAGATGAATTCAGGGAGAGAGCTCTAGAGCTCAACTGTTGAATAGAAGAAGATTTGAGAGTATCGTTTCACTCTTGGATTGGAGAGTTGCACAGAGTAGGGATGGGATTGTGTTGCAAGACGGGTGGTACGTACTCTACGTAGTCCTAGGAGGTGGTATATACTGAGAGAGCTCTGAGGAACATTGATTATTGTAATAGCGAGAGATGCAAAATTGCGGCGAAGAGAGAGAGATTGCATAGAGTTGGTGAGTGGACGGGAGTTAATGATACGAAAGGCTTTCTTTTCTACTTTGTCTAGGAGTGCGGTGTGAGATGATCCTCCCCACACATGCGAACAATACTCGATACATGGACGCACTGTGCCCTTGTACAGAGCAAGAAGCTGTGCAGGGGTAAAGAACCCCCGGAGGCGGTTGAGCACATCCAGCTTCTGGGAAGCTGTTTTAGCAAGGGTGGAAATATGGTCTTTCCAAGTGAGATCAGGAGAGAAAGAGATTCCTAGAATACTGAGAGAAGATGAAGGATTGATTTGTTTATTGTTGAAGTATAAGGGATAGTCCTGTGGGAGTTCTTTACGGGTAGATCTATCTCTATCTATCTATTGCCGGACGCCTTACTTCCCTTACGAGGGTGGCCATACACAGAATGCCCCCAAGCGGACCTATTCCCTGTGAGAGGGACAACCCGAGCCAGTTTAGTGAAGGACTTACAGGATTGACCAGGGGAGGTGTGGTGGAATGGTCTTGCCACTGTCCTGGTAATCCAAAGGTCCCGGGTTCAAATCCTGATGTATCAAATGGAAGATATTATTGGGATGGAATTTGTGCTGTACCTAGTATCAGTGCATTACCACAAAGCCCACCGAAACGTCAATAAAATACCCTCATTGTTCCCTGATTAAATAGCACTGTATGAATATTTCCATATTCAAAATATGCTATAGGGGTGCAATGCCTGGTGAGTTATCAGCTCAACAGGTGGCGTTGTGTGTGTGTGTGTGTGTAAGAGTGAGAGTCCGAGTGTAGGGGATGAGACAGTGAAGCACGGGAACGAGGTGGCTTCAGAGAAGGGGTCACTTCGGGCCATGAATGAGCACCGTGCCTCATGTGAAGGCAAGATGGCAGGTGCTCGTTGTACCTGTACTCTACGTGCTTCACATGTCTCACTCCCTAGACTGGAACAATACCTCACGGGCTTCACTGTTCAGTGTAAAGTGGTGAATGTTCAGGCTCTCAGCCTATGCCAGAGAGGAAGTAAGTTAAAAAAAAAAAAAAAAAAGGATCCGTCCGACTCCGAGGTCCTCTGTGTATCTTGTTAGCACTATTTTTCTACAGTGGTGTTCGGCTAATCCATCCACTAACCTTCCTTACCTTTAGGTAAGCAGTACGGATTTGTATCAGGTTTACTCCCCTAGACAGGTTGCCAACCAAGGCTGACGAGTCCCATCCACCCGGATTTGTATAAGGTTGTCTCCCCTAGATGAGTTGCCGACCAAGGCAAACGAGTCCCATCCACCCGGACAGGTAGATAAATGGAGAAATTGGGTTTTGGAACATTGAAAGCAACAAGATTTTCTCTGCCACAGATGGAAATGGTTGATAGGTCAGAATTTAGGTGTTTTATGGCATCTTAGCATGATGTTTTGAGTGCTTGCTTGTTGGGGGGTTCTGGAAAACTAGTTGAATAGTGTAAGGTAGAGTCATCAGCATATGAATGGATAGGACTGGAGGTACAGTTGATCATTAATCATTATTATTAATATTAATGAATATTAGAAAGAGAATTGGAGAATAGGAGTAAGTAAGTGTGAGAGTGAGAGCGAGAGCGAGAGCGAGAGCGAGAGAGAGACTCGACTTAATAACCTTTACTTACCGTCCAACAGACTGGATTCAGGCAGAAAATTATACTTTTCGATACAGCAATTGTTTGTGATAGAATAATTTACAAAACAGAGAGAGAGAGTGTGTGAGTGAGTGAGTGAGAGAGAGAGAGCAAGAGAGAGAGAGAGAGAGAGAGAGAGAGAGAGAGAGAGAAAGAGAGGGCAATAGAGCAAGTAAGAGCTGGTGCCGCCAAGGAAGTCGAGAGAGGGAAACCTAAACAAAAGACCCTTAACCCCTTCTGTACCGGTGACGTCTTTTTTAATTTGATTTCAGCTACTTTTAGACTATTTTATGAGGCTTAGGAAGGATATGTGGTAGGTAAAAGGATTCATTGAGATGGTTTGTATCCTTTTGATTGGTAGACGTCCTTCCTAACCTCAACAAATTCGTCTAATAGGTGCCAGAATATAATGAACAGTACAGTCGCGCTAATAAGTGATGTCTCGGCACCAGGTATGTGTTGATCAATAATTGGTATCAGCAATATCTAAGCTTCATTTCTTCAAATCGAGTGAACTATACAAACATGTTCCTTCCCTTACTCACCCTATTCAACATCTGACAGACATTAATACAGCACAGAGCAAGCCAAAAGTAATGACAGCTGGGACATGACTTATTAGCGCGACCGTAAATCACTGGTATAGAAGGGATTAAGAACCCTGAAACAACGCAACCCCGGCTGAGTAGGGCCCCTAGGAGGACGTCACTGCAATAATAGCCCTCCACATCAAAAGGGTTGTTTGTCAATAAGTACCCAGGAGTGAGCTTTGTACTGGCGGAGGCATCAAAGGCTATTTAAGGAGGGGTCACCTGTTTTTTTTAATCTTTCTCTCCTTCTGTGGCTTGTATCCATTCGGACCCATTCAGTCAACTATTTTAAGACGTTTATCCCCATCCAGGTGTCGCGATAGCGAGTCAGCATCAGCATTGTATGGAGAAATCCAGCTTCGCCGGAGATATTTTTCTATCGAAAAATGTAAAAATTTAGCTTGCTGTCAAAAC
Organism: Paralithodes platypus; assembly: GCA_032716605.1. Classification (NCBI taxonomy): domain Eukaryota; kingdom Metazoa; phylum Arthropoda; class Malacostraca; order Decapoda; family Lithodidae; genus Paralithodes; species Paralithodes platypus. The sequence continues at coordinate 25,836,164 of CM064529.1, read as the reverse complement.
AAAAAATATATATGCTGGCTCGCTACCGCTAGCCAGGAAAATATTGACACCTGGATGGGGGTAAACGTCTTAAAACAGTAGGCTGAATAGGACCAACTGGATACAAGCCAAAGAGAGAGGAAGAGGAAGAGAGAACAAAAAGAGGTGGGCTCCCTTAAAATCTTTCATATTCTTTTATAGTCTAGTGAGAGACCCCTATAGTCATAAAACACGGCCAACCTCTGCCTTATTGGTGTGAATAGTGTCTGTTATGTAAAAAAAAAAAAAAAAAAAAAAGGAAACTAAAATAAAAAACAGGAAAAGTGGGGATTGGGCCTGAGCATATAGAATAGATAGATAGATGGTGAGTTATCTGCTCAACAGGTGGCGTTGTGTGTGTGTAAGTGTGAGAGTCAGAGTGTAGGGGGTGAGACAGTGAAGCACGGGAACGAGGTGGCTTCAGAGATGGGGTCGTTTCGGGCCATGAGTGAGCACCGTGCCTCATGTGAAGGCAAGATGGCAGGTGCTCGTTGTACTCTCCGTGCTTCACATGTCTCACTCCCTACACTGGAACAAGACCTCACGGGCTTCACTGTTCATTGTAAAGCGGTGAATGTTAAGGCTCTCAGCCTATGCCCGAGAGTAAGTAAGTTGGAATATAGAAAAAAAAAAAAAAAAAAAAAAAAGTTAAATTAAGGGAGCCCAGACGGTATTGTGCAGCATAATTTACTGGTTTGGCTCAATGGTTCAAGGAAGGGGTTTAGTTTGCTCTCTATACCTCTATCAAACTTTAAAAAACACCCACAAGACCCCCCATCGATATAAATTTTACATTTTTCGGTACAAATATTTCCCAACCGAAGGCCGATTCCTCTTCAAATACAGGCTCGCTATTGCTCGCCAGGAAAACATCGATACCTAAATGGCACGAAAGGTCTTATTATTGGCAAATCAATGGGGCAAAAGGTCTGAAATTCGCCAAACTAATGGGGTGAATGTCTTGAAATCTCATAACTAATAGGGATAGACATAAGGGAGGAGGAGGACTCGAAAAACCAACTGCCTCCCCTTAAGCTGGTGAGAAAGTGACTTGTTCCCATCTAAATGACTCAACTATGTATACAGCGTTGTTATATCCAAATATGCTGTTAACCCTTTGAGTACCAGCGACGTGTGCTATATTTTATTCTAGCTATACTTAGAGTCAGATACAAGGGGAGATAAAATGGCAGGAAGACCCCCATTGAGATGGAGAGACTGTGTAAGACAAGCTTTGGATGATAGAGGAACGACTATAGATCAGGCAGGGAAAGTGATAATAAACAGGAATGAATGGAGAATGCTTGTGAATAGATGAGTGAACACGTGGTTATTTGAGGGAAGGGGTCGGGCACAAGTTACATTAGATAATAGTCCATCAGGCGCCTGGCCTGGGGAGACGGTTTATATGAAGGGTGCGCCTGGAAGTGTGGTGGGCGGGCTTGTGGCTTCGGCTCCGCTGCATGTCTGCCTGCCGAAATCGGAGCCTCTCCGGGTAGTCGGGGGCCGGGGGAGTGCTGGAGGGACCTTGGTGACCCTGGTCTCTGGGTTAGCTTCTCCTGGATGACCTAGATGTGTGTGAATTTGTATTTTGTTTTTGTGTTTTCATTGTTTTCTGTTGTGCTTTGTGTTATCCCTATTCTAGCTCTGTCTTGAGTTGGCCACCCCCCTTCCCCCCCAAAACAAAAAGAGAAGAAGAAAAGAAAAAGAAAACAAAAGAAATAAAGAATAAAATATGAAAAGTGGGGATTGGGCCTGAGTATATAGATAAAGCGATATAGATAGATAGATATTCTTAGACGATGGTATGCAGCTTATTAAGGATATATGGTAGTTAAAAGGGTTGGTTGAAATACTTTGACAGATTATTATGGCTAGAGGTCCTTCTTAAGCTGATTAACATCGTCTAATAGTTGCCAGAATATGATGAAAAGGCCGTCACTGGTACAGAAGGGGTTAACCCGTACAGTACCGGTGACGTCCTTTTCATTATATCCTGACAGCCATTAGACGATTTCAATCAGTTTAGGAAGGACCCCTAGCAAATATTAAGGCTTCAAACTATCTCAACCAACCCTTTAAGGGGGGTGACCCTCTTTTTGTTATTTCTGTCCTTTTCTCTCTTTCTCTGGGTTGTATCCATTCGGCCCCATTCAGCCAACTATTTTAAGACGTTTATCCCCATCTAGGTGTCGATTTCATCCTGGCGAGCGAAAGCGAGCAAGCATTATATGAAGAAATCCGGCTTCGCCGGAGAAATTTTTCTATCGAAAAATGTACAACTTTAGCCTGCTGTCAAACAAAAATAAAAAATATGCTGGCTCGCTACCGCTCACCAGTAAAAAATTGACACCTGGATGGGGATAAACGTCTTAAAACAGTAGGCTGAATGGGGCCAAATAGATACAAGCCAGAGAAAGATAGAAAAGGACAGAACAAAAACAGGTCACCCCCTTAAACTACCACAGATCTTTCCTAAGCAGCATAATAACATCCAAATACAGCTAGAATGAAATATAACACACGTCGCCGGTACAGAAAGGGTTAATTACGAAAAGTTAGCAATGACACGATGCAGAGAGAAGTTTCATATACTTCCATTAGTTATCGATGCAGAGAGAAGTTTCATATACTTCCATTAGTTATCGATGCAGAGAGAAGTTTCATATACTTCCATTAGTTATCGATGCAGAGAGAAGTTTCATATACTTCGCATTAGTTATCGATGCAGAGAGAAGTTTCATACTCTTCCATTAGTTATCGATGCAGAGAGAAGTTTCATATACTTCCATTAGTTATCGATGCAGAGAGAAGTTTCATATACTTCCATTAGTTATCGATGCAGAGAGAAGTTTCATATACTTCCATTAGTTATCGATGCAGAGAGAAGTTTCATATACTTCCATTAGTTATCGATGCAGAGAGAAGTTTCATATACTTCCATTAGTTATCGATGCAGAGAGAAGTTTCATATACTTCCATTAGTTATCGATGCAGAGAGAAGTTTCATATACTTCCATTAGTTATCGATGCAGAGAGAAGTTTCATATACTTCCATTAGTTATCGATGCAGAGAGAAGTTTCATATACTTCCATTAGTTATCGATGCAGAGAGAAGTTTCATATACTTCCATTAGTTATCGATGCAGAGAGAAGTTTCATATACTTCCATTAGTTATCGATGCAGAGAGAAGTTTCATATACTTCCATTAGTTATCGATGCAGAGAGAAGTTTCATATACTTCCATTAGTTATCGATGCAGAGAGAAGTTTCATATACTTCCATTAGTTATCGATGCAGAGAGAAGTTTCATATACTTCCATTAGTTATCGATGCAGAGAGAAGTTTCATATACTTCCATTAGTTATCGATGCAGAGAGAAGTTTCATATACTTCCATTAGTTATCGATGCAGAGAGAAGTTTCATATACTTCCATTAGTTATCGATGCAGAGAGAAGTTTCATATACTTCCATTAGTTATCGATGCAGAGAGAAGTTTCATATACTTCCATTAGTTATCGATGCAGAGAGAAGTTTCATATACTTCCATTAGTTATCGATGCAGAGAGAAGTTTCATATACTTCCATTAGTTATCGATGCAGAGAGAAGTTTCATATACTTCCATTAGTTATCGAGAAGGGAGCTGCTGCCAAGGGAGGAATATATCCGCCAAGTTAAAACACATCGAGTTTAGTGTCCTTAAGGGAGACCACCTCGCTTTGTTTTCTCTTTCTCTCCCTCTCTCTTTGGCTTGTATCCATTCGGCCCCATTCAGCCTACTATTTTAAGACATTTACCTCCATCCAGGTGTCAATATTTTCCTGGCGAGCGGTAGCGAGTCAGCATATATATATTTTTGTTTTGACAGCATGTTAAATTTTTACAATTTTCGATAGAAAAATGTCTCCGGCGAAGCCGGATTTCTCCATACAATGCTGGCTCGCTATCGCTCGCCAGGAATAAATCGAAACCTGGATGGGGATAAACGTCCTAAAACAGTTGGCTGAATGGGGCCGAATGGATACAAGCCAGGGAAAGAAAAAAAAAAGGAGAGAAAGATAAACAAAGCCGGTGCCCCCCCCCCCCCTTAATTAGCCTCTCTTTACACTCAACTAAATTTATTCAAATAAGTTAATTGCGTCAAACTCCGTGTGTCCAGACATTTTGGCTCGCACATTTCTTGATTTTGGCCCTGTCACTCTTTCAACTCTGGGGGAGGCACTCGTTACAGGCAGTTTTGCTTTTTGTCTCCCTCATCCGCATAGGAAAAACAAAATCCCATACTCCACTTTCGGTAACACTCATAATTATTTAGTTGGATCTCTGGATATAAATTCTAAATACCCGGTAATTAAAAATAAAATGTCTCTCCATTGCTGGATTATTACAGCAAGTACAATCGGCCTAATAAGTGATGTCTCGGCACCAAGTAGGTTTTGATCAATAATTGGTATCAGCAATATCTAAAACTAGATTTATTCGTTTCGAGTGAGATATACAAACATGAGCCTACACTTATCCACCCTATTCAACATCTGACAGACACTAATACAGCACAGAGCGAGCCAAACGTAATGACAGCTGGGACACGACTTATTAGCGCCACCGTACATACGGTGGCGTACATGGAGGTGTGGTGGAGTGGTCATGCCACTGGATTGGTAATCCAATGGACCCGGGTTCAAATCCCGATATGTCAATGGGAAGATATTATTGGGATTGAATTTGTGCTGTACCTAGTATCAGTGCATTACCACAAAGCCCACCGAAATGCCAAAAAAATACCCTCATTGTTCCCTGATTAAATAACACTGTATGAATATTCCCATATTCAAAATATGTTACAGGGGGACAATGCCTAGTGAGTTCACTGCTCAATAGGTGGCGTTCTGAGAGTGAGGGTCTGAGTCTGGAGGGTGAGACGGTGAAGCACTTGAGCGAAGCAACCAGCTGCTTCAGAGATGGAGCTGCTTTGAGCCATGATGGATGCTTCACATGTCTCACTCCCCAGGCTGGAACAAGACCTCACGGGCTTCACCGTGTTGAGCGGTGGAATGTACAGGCTCTCAGCCTATGCCCGAGAGGGAGTAGTTGGAATATAGAAAAAAAAAAAAAAAAAAAAAAACTACGTCTAAATAAAAATTATGCCCGATCTTCCTTAGGAACATAATAATTGATATTGGTTCAGGGGTAATTTATCGAGAGGACTTCCCTAGTGGTTAAGGCCCCATTAATTGCTCTTTCCATTCACATATGCATAGCCTACGTGAGTTGCAGTTGGGATGTGTGTACATGCTTAGATTGATATGCAGGATTCGAAGTTGCATAATAAATCGTAGGCAGTGTCCACCATTCTTTAACTGTCTTCGTGGTGCGATGCATAAGGTGTTGATTTTCGGTGTGAGCATCCTGGATTCGAATCCACGGACTGCCACATGTGTTTGTACATTTCATTAATCGATTTTAGGAGTATAGTTGGTTGTTGAAAGGAACATAATTATCAAAGAATCTCTAGCTTACATGAAAGACCTCTCCTTCTATGCCTTGTTTCTTCCGGGGGTGACTATTTTCTTCTATTATTATTATTATTATTATTATTATTGTATTTCTATGTTTTTTTTTTTTGTATTTTTTTTTTTGAGGGGGCCCCCCCCCCCTTTCTTTGATGTTTTTGTTGTCGGTCTTGGAGTTTTGTAATGGAGCCGGAGACCTGTTTCTGCGCAGCCGGAGGGCATTATTATTTGTTATTGTATTTGTTGATTTTCTACACCCGTACAGTACCGGTCACGCCTTTTGTATTTGATGTCAGCTCTATTTAGACGATTTTATTAAGGGGGGTCACCGGCTTTTTTTATCTTTCTCTCATTTTCTCTCTTTCCCTGGCTTGTATCCATTCGGCCCCATTCAGCCTACTGTTTTAAGACGTTTACCCCCATCCAGGTGTTAATATTTTCCTAGTGAGTGGTAGTGAGCCAGCATTAATATTGTTTTGTTTTGACAGAAAGCTAAATTTGTAAATTTTTCGATAGAAAAATTTCTCCGGCGAAGCCAGATTTCTCCATACAATGATGGCTCGCTATCGCTCACCAGGAAGAAATCGACACCTGGATGGGGATAAACGCCTTAAAACAGTTGGCTGAATGGGGCCAAATGGATACAAGCCAAAGAGAGTGGGAGAGCAAGATAAAACGAGCGAGGTGGTCTCCCTTAAGCTTAGGAAAGATAATATGGTAGCTAAAAGGATGAATAATTGAGATAGTCTGTAGCCTTCTTCTTCTAATGGGTCCATGTCTTTCCTAAGCTGAATTAAATCGTCTAATAGTTGTCAGAATATAATGAAAAAGAAGATGTCACCGTACTGAAGGGGTTAATGGGGCTGTTTTCTCTGGATTCCCTTTGACCTCATGTTTAGGCCCATCTGTTTTGAATTATATACGAACAAAAATGGCGTCATAAAGCGGGATAATTTAGTAGGTATTGTTTTAGCTATATATTTATTAATTCATATATTTGTTAGTTTCCTCGCTAAACTTCCATCAAGCTTAAACAAACACCCCCTAGACCTGCCTTCAAGATAAATTTGTACATTTTTCGGTAGAAAAATTTCCCGGCCGAAGGCCGATTCTTCTTCAAATTACAGGCTCACTATCGCTCGCCAGGAATAAATCGACACCTAAATGACACGAAAGGTCTTAAAATTGACAACGAAATAGGGCGAAAGGTATTAAAATCGCCTGAAATAATGGGCCGACGAACGTCTTAAAATCTCCAAACCAATGAGGCTAAACACGGAGGAGAAGGGGGTCATGCAGAACTCCCCACATACTGTATAATTATACCACCCTTGAAAGACAAGATGACCCATGTTGTTGTTCTGTGTTCTGGCTACTATATTAGACAATTGTGTTCTGGCTACTATATTAGACAATTGTGTTCTGGCTACTATATTAGACAATTGTGTTCTGGCTACTATATTAGACAATTGTGTTCTGGCTACTATATTAGACAATTGTGTTCTGGCTACTATATTAGACAATTGTGTTCTGGCTACTATATTAGACAATTGTGTTCTGGCTACTATATTAGACAATTGTGTTCGGGTTATAGGATGTGGGTCTTCTCTTGGACGACCTATATGTGTGTGATTTGTATTTGGTTGCTTCTGTTCGAGCTCTGTCTCGATCGGCCTCCCGCAGCTATGGGGTATGTGCCTGAATACATACTGTACTGTACATACATACATACAAGGGAAGGTGTGGCGGAGTGGTCTTGCCACTGGACTGGTAATCCAATGGACCCGGGTTCGAATCCCAATATGTCAATGGGATGATATTATTGGGATGGAATTTGTGCTGTACCTAGTATCAGTGCATTAATAAAGCACACCGAAATTCCCAAAAAATACCCTCATTATTCCCTGATTAAATAGCTTTGTATGAATATTCCCATATTCAAAAATATGCTACAGGGGGGAGGGGGGTCAATGCCTAGTGAGTTAATTGCTCAATAGGTGGCGTTCTGAGAGTGAGGGTCCGAGTGTGAAGCGCAGAGGCGAGACGGCTTCAGAGCCGTGAAGCTTCGCATGTCTCACTCGCTAGAGTGGAGCAAGACCTCACGGGCCTCACCGTGTTCAGCGGTAGAGTGTAAAGGCTATCAGCCTATGCCCGAGAGGGAGTAGTTGGAATATAGAAAGAAAAAAAAATACATACATACATACATTTAAACTCATCAGGCTGCCATTCTTTAATAAACCGTTTATTATTAATATTATTATTATCATCATTATTATTATTATTATTATTATTATTATCATTATTATTATTACATACATACATACATACATACGTACATTTCAGCTCATCAGGCTGCCATTCTTTAATAAACCGTTTATTATTATTATTACATACATACATACATACATACATACATAAATACATAAATTATATATATTGCCAATGTATACAAACACACACACAGCTATAGTGAACATTTACCATCCTCCCCATTTTGCTTCCCTCTATGTCCAAACCAAACTAACCATATGCATCTTGCGTTTTTCGTTATCCCTCATTTGAATATAGATCGAGTTGCGTAAAGTTTGGATCTTTTCAATTACCTCCTTGACGTTTTTTATTTGGCACCGACGTAATTATACCTTCAATTATAACCCTTATTGGCGACTGATGAACCTACGTTTTTTTTTTTTTTTTTTTTTTGTATAGCTTATGTGGTAATTTGCTCTCTCATACCGTAACCTTTAAGGGGGGTTGGTTCACGTTTTGGTCCATTATTGTATTTGATTATGAATTATTTTTTCTAGTTCCCTCCCTAGACCTCCATCAAACTTAAAAAAACATCCATTAAATCCCTCTTCTAGATTAATTCGTACATTCTTCGGTAGACAAATGTCCCGGCCGTAGGCCGCTCTTCCAACATTACAAGTTCCCTATCGTTCGCCAGGAAAAAAAATCGCCACCTAAATAGCACAAAACGGCTCACAATTGACAAGGAAATGGGGCGGATGGTCTTACAATCGACAAACTAATGGGGCAAACATCGAAAAATCTGTTAACTAATGGGGCTAAACACGAGGGAGAAAGGGGTCTAGAAACACGATCCATCTCCCCTTAACTGTCTTGATGGTGTAATGGTTAGAGTGTTTAAGATCTGAATGTGGTAACCCAGGTTCGAATCCCGGGAGGATCACATGCTTTCACAAATTTTATTGGGAGGTGTTTGGTGTTGGGAGTGAACATTATTAAGGGGGGTCACAGGCTTTTTATTGGGAGGTGTTTGGTGTTGGGAGTGAACATTATTAAGGGGGGTCACAGGCTTTTTATTGGGAGGTGTTTGGTGTTGGGAGTGAACATTATTAAGGGGGGTCACAGGCTTTTTATTGGGAGGTGTTTGGTGTTGGGAGTGAACATTATTAAGGGGGGTCACAGGCTTTTTATTGGGAGGTGTTTGGTGTTGGGAGTGAACATTATTAAGGGGGGTCACAGGCTTTTTTAGCTTTCTCTCCTTCTCTCTTTCTCTCTCTTTCCCTGGCTTGTATCTATTCGGTCCCATTCAGCAAACTGTTTTAAGACGTTTATCCCCATCCAGGTTTCGATTTCTTCCTGGCGAGCGATAGCAAGCCAGCATTGTATGGAGAAATCCGGCTTCGCCGGAGAAATTTTTCTATCGAAAAATTTACAAATTTAGCTTGTCGTCAATACAAAAATATATATATGCAGGCTCGCTACCGCTCGCCAGGAAAATATTGACACCTGGATGGGGGTAAACGTCTTAAAACAGTAGGCTGCTGAATGAGGCCGAATGGATACAAGCCAAAGAGAGAGGGAGAGAAAGAGTAAAAAAGCGAGGTGGGTTCCCTTAAACTACATTAGATATTTCAGTATTCGGTGATGCGTTATTGTTGTTATATCATGGCTATCAGTAGACGATTTTATTTAGGTTATTGGCAAGTGATGAACCTAAGCTATTTTGTTTATGTATATATAGCGTATGTGTTATTTGGCTCTCTTGTGGGGACAGTGGCTGTTTGTTTGGTCTATTTGGCTCTCTTGTGGGGACAGTGGTTGTTTGTTTGGTCTATTCATTCATTTATTCATATGTATTTGTAGTTTCCTCGCTAGACCTCCATCAAGCTTAGAAAAACACCCCCTAGACCCCCTTTCAAGATAGGTTTGTACATTTTTCGGTAGAAAAATGTCCCGGCCGAAGACCGATTTCAACTAATATTAAAGGCTCGCTATCGCTCGCCAGGAAATAATCGACACCTAAATGGCACGAAGGGTCCTAATATTGACAAAGAAATGGGATGAAAGGTCATAGAATCCCCAAACTAATGGAACCAACGTCTTAAAATCTCAAAACTAGTGGGGCTAAACATTAGGGAGAAGGGGGTCCAGAAAAACGGTCTGTTTCCCCTTAAGTTTTTCAGTATTCGGTGTTGCTTTTCTTCAACATAATCTCCATGGTTCCTATAGTCTATTCGCTGTAAGTAGGCGAAAAATCATGACCTCTAACCTCTGCAACTCAAAACGGGCTAGAGCAAATTGGCTATAAAGTTCCACATCTATTCCATGACCGACTCTTCCCAAATGGTAGACATATTAGCTCGATCACTCTAGTCGTTTTTAAGTTACAGAGGTTAGAGGTCATGATTGTTCGCCTACTTACAGCGAATAGACTATAGTTGACGATTGTATTGAGATTATTGGTAACTGATGAACCTCCAGGATTATATATATATTGGTAACGTATGGGGTAGTTTGTTCTCTTATATATTTATAGTTTTATACATAACTCTACATAACGTATGGGGTAGTTTGTTCTCTTATATATTTATAGTTTTATACATAACTCTACATAACGTATGGGGTAGTTTGTTCTCTTATATATTTATAGTTTTATACATAACTCTACATAACGTATGGGGTAGTTTGTTCTCTTATATATTTATAGTTTTATACATAACTCTACATAACGTATTGGGTAGTTTGTTCTCTTATATATTTATAGTTTTATACATAACTCTACATAACGTGGAGCTCATTCACTCTATACCATGCAAACATAAGGGGGGTCACCTGATTTATTGTTCCCTCCCTTTCTCTCTTTCTCTGGCTTGTATCCATTCTGCCCAATTCAGCCTACTGTTTTAAGATGTTTGTCCCCATCTAGGTGTCGATTTCTTCCTGGCGAGCGATAGCGAACCAGCATTGTATGGATAAATCCGGCTTCGCCGGAGACGTTTTTCTGTCGAAAAATGTAAAAAAATTAGCCTGGAGTCAAAAACATTGTTAAAAATATGCTGGCTCGCTACCGCTCACCAGGAAAAAATCGACACCTCGATAGGCATACACGTCATAAAACAGTAGGCTGAATGGGGCCAAGTGAATACAAACCCAGGGAGAGAGGGAGAGAAAGAGAACAAAAAAACCCGAGGTGGATCCCCTTAACAAAAATAAATAAATAAATAAACAAATAAATAAATAAATAAATATAAAATTATAATGAATACCATAAATTAGGATTAATACGTAAATATAAAATTACAACTATTAATAGGTTCGTATAGGATAATGACAACTATTAATAGGTTCGTATAGGATAATGACAACTATTAATGACAACTATTAATAGGTTCGTATAGGATAATGACAACTATTAATGACAACTATTAATAGGTTCGTATAGGATAATGACAACTATTAATAGGTTCGTATAGGATAATGACAACTATTAATAGGTTCGTATAGGATAATGACAACTATTAATGACAACTATTAATAGGTTCGTATAGGATAATGACAACTATTAATAGGTTCGTATAGGATAATGACAACTATTAATGACAACTATTAATAGGTTCGTATAGGATAATGACAACTATTAATGACAACTATTAATAGGTTCGTATAGGATAATGACAACTATTAATGACAACTATTAATAGTTCGTATAGGATAATGACAACTATTAATGACAACTATTAATAGGTTCGTATAGGATAATGACAACTATTAATGACAACTATTAATAGGTTCGTATAGGATAATGACAACTATTAATGACAACTATTAATAGGTTCGTATAGGATAATGACAACTATTAATGACAACTATTAATAGGTTCGTATAGGATAATGACAACTATTAATGACAACTATTAATAGGTTCGTATAGGATAATGACAACTATTAATAGGTTCGTATAAGATAATGACAACTATTAATAGGTTCGTATAGGATAATGACAACTATTAATGACAACTATTAATAGGTTCGTATAGGATAATGACAACTATTAATGACAACTATTAATAGGTTCGTATAGGATAATGACAACTATTAATGACAACTATTAATAGGTTCGTATAAGATAATGACAACTATTAATGACAACTATTAATAGGTTCGTATAGGATAATGACAACTATTAATAGGTTCGTATAGGATAATGACAACTATTAATGACAACTATTAATAGGTTCGTATAAGATAATGACAACTATTAATAGGTTCGTATAAGATAATGACAACTATTAATAGGTTCGTATAGGATAATGACAACTATTAATGACAACTATTAATAGGTTCGTATAGGATAATGACAACTATTAATGACAACTATTAATAGGTTCGTATAGGATAATGACAACTATTAATAGGTTCGTATAGGGTAAATATTACAATCTTATACAAGTTATATTAGGCGGTACTTATGTGTTGGTGGTGTCATGGTTTAGATGTTTATGTTCTGGGTGTGGTCTCCCGAGTTCGAATCCCGGGAGGACCATATGCTTTCATTAGTTTATTCAAGCACATTGGTGTTTGTAATGGATGATCAACGTTAAGAACGGGGTGTTCCTTAAGGGAACCCACCTCGCTTTTTTTCTCTTTCTCTCCCTTTCTCTTTGGCTTGTATACATTCGGCCCCATTCAGCCTACTATTTTAAGACGTTTACCCCCATCCAGGTGTCAATATTTCCTGGCGAGCGGTAGGGTGCCAGCATATATATTTTTGTTTTTTGAAAGCAAGCTAAATTTGTACATTTTTCGATAGAAAAATGTCTCTGACGAAGCCGGATTACTCCATACAATGCTGGCTCGCTATCGCTCGCCAGGAAGAAATCGACACTTGGATGTGGATAAACGTCTTAAAACAGTTGTTTGAATGGGGCCGAAGGGATACAGGCCAGGGAAAGAGAACAAATTAGAGAAGGGTAACAAACAGCTGGTGACCCCCCTTAATTATGCTATGACATTTAGCATGCTATGACGTTTGAACATTTGCTATACAGTAATATGACAATTGACGGTTCTGCTCGGCTTCTATAACTACATGGAGATTATATATATATTAATTTTGATATAAAATACGCTCTTTATTATAGGTAGAATGTATATCAGTGACAAATACCTAATGGCAGATAATGAAGCTGAAGTAAGAGACTAATTGACCTGAAGAAACATTACGTACGTTAATACAGTATTAATTGACCATTTTCGAGTTTCAGTTGGAGTTGTATACATCGATGGTAAATATAAATTCAATATTAATGTAGGTTTCTAATGGCTAAAGACTTTGTTGTATTGGGTTTTTATGTATTTATATATGTACTACAAACGCATTTTAAAAGGTAATTCTGCTAAATATCAATATCTACAGCTCCAACTTCCATATAGAACGAAACTCGCAAGTGGTCAATTTCTACCTGTGAACCCTAAACAACAGAAGTAGGAAGAACCCCATATTATCAGTTACTATTATAAAGTTATGAAAATATTACCTCGATATCTCAGAGTTTTGAATGTTCCCTATTGCCTTGAACATAATAGTTAACCCTATTAAATGTGTTGGTGGTGTAATGGTTTAGATACTTATGTTCTGGGTGTGGTATCCCGAGTTCGAATCCTGGGAGGATCATATAATGCTTGCATTAGTTGATTAAAGTGCATTGGGGTTTGTAATTGATGATTAATGTTAAGAACGGGGTGTTCCTTAAGCATAGAGTTGTGAATCATCTATCATTTATCGTCAAAGTAAAGCATGAATTCTATCTATCTATCTATTTACTCAGGCCCAATCCCCACTTTTCCTATTTTTGTTTCTTTTCTTCTTCCCTCTTTTCCTTTTTTGTTTTCTTTTTTTGTTGGGGGGGGGGGGGGGGTGGCCGACTCAAGGCAGAGCAAGAACAGGGAAAACACAAAACACAACATAAAACAACGAACACAAATTCACACACACATCTAGGTCACCCAGCAAGAATTGATTACATACAAAAATACATATACAAAACGGAAATGCCGCTATGGAGAATACGCAAACGTTCCAGGGGAGATTTCCAGTTAAGGGGATGTTTTCTGGACCCCCATCTCCCTCAGGTTTAGCCGTCAAGTGGATATCTCCCCTTAAGGAAGCCCACCTCGCTTTTTTTCTCTTGCTCGCCCTCTCTCTTTGACTTGTATCCAATCGGCCCCATTCAGCCTACTGTTTTAGGACGTTTACCCCCATCCAGGTGTCAATATTTTCTCCATACAATTCCATACAATCTCCGGATTTCTCCATACAATGCTGGCTCGCTATCGCTCGCCAGGAAGAAATCGACACCTAATGGGGATAAACGTCTTAAAACAGTTGACTGAATGGGGCCGAATGGATACAAGCCAGGGAAAGAGAGAAAAGGAGATAAATGTAAAAAATAAGCCGGCGACCCCCCTTAACCCTCTCACCACGGAAGGGCTCTTGAACGCCCATAAAAAAGCATATAACAGGTACCCGGATGGTATCTTGAACGCCCAGTGGTTGAAAGCCTGTGAGCTTCGTGTGCGAGGCGTCGGTCCGACGCATGTAAACAACAGCCGGCTGGACCGTCGCCCCGCATCTCCGGCCACAAGAAGGAGAGCGTCGCTTGTTCGTGTGTGCCTGTATGTTGTTGTTAAGTATCGAAAAGTGGTGTAAAGTGGCTGTTTTGGCCATAAAGTTATCTCCAATGAAATCATCATCACAGCTCAACCAGTTGACTTAGAGAGCTCTACTTAATGCCATTCTACAGGTAAATAACACAGCTACGCTTGGGCATGCGCGGGAATGCGGGAAGCAGTCTGATTAACGAATATACGGTAGCCTAGCCTAGACGTTTTTCGGCCAAAACACCCGGGTTTCGAGGAATATATATATAATACATAGCCGGGGCTGGAGGGTTAAATGTTGTCGTAGAGCTCCCTGTTGTTGTCTGGACAAGGGTGGTTGGGAGAGGGGTGTTGGTTCTATTGTGTTCTGTGTATGGGTGTGCCTGTGTGTGTATGTGTGTATGTGGGTGTGTGTGTGTGTGTGTGCGCGTGTGGGTGGGAGTGTGTGTGTGTGTGTGTGTGTGTTAGGGGAGGGAGGGGACAGAAAGGCAGGGGGAAGGGGAAGAAGATGAGAGAGGTGTGTTTTTGTTTGGGTGATCATGGTTTAAGCGTCTTAGTGTAAAGCCCGAAATAAGATCTAAAACAGTAATGATTTGTACAGCAATTCTCAATCGCCAACCCTATTCTTAGCAACTCAGGTGTCTGAAGCAACTGCCAGCAGCCCCTTCTCTGTATCCTCCTACTTTCTCTATCCTACTTTCAAAGCTAGAGGCGGATGTTGTGCATACGTGCACAACAAACTCACTTGCTCTCGTGTTCCCGATTTTGACTCTTGAATTCTCAACTTTATGGCTCAAACTATCCTGTCATTCTCATACTAAATATTTCTGTGCTGTCTATCTTTCCCCTAACTCTACCGACTTTCCCAAATTCTTCGACTATCTAAACTCTAAAGTGGAACACATTCTATCTATCTCTCCCTTCTCTGAAATCTCCATCTTAGGAGATTTCAACGTTCACCACCGCCAATGGCTCTCCTCTCACTCTGCTGACAAACCTGGCGAACAAGCCAACGTCTTTTCTATCATAAATGACCTAGAGCAGCTGGTTCAGCAACCCACCCGTATCCCAGATCGCTTCGGAGATCGGCCCAACATTCTTGACTTATTTCTGACTTCTAACCCTTCTTCTTATACTGTCTATTTTTTCTCTCCTTTGGGCTCCTCCGACCATAAACTTATCTCCGTCACCTGTCCTATCTCTTCAGTACGGCCATCCGATCCTCCCAGCCGGCGGCGCTTGTGGCACTTTGGCGCTGCCGACTGGGAGGCTCTCCAGCAGTACTTCTTTGCTTTCCCATGGAATGACTTCTGCTTCCCTGGCCGAGGACCCTCGGAGAGTGCTGAACGCATTACCGAGGTAATCCTCTTGGGCATGGAAGCGTACATTCCATTTTCTTTCTCTCAGTCTTATTCAAACAAATCTTGGTTTACTCACGCTTGATCTACTGCTGTCCACAATAAGGAGGAAGCATTCAAATGGTACCAATGCTTTAAAACTCAAGAATCTCATTCCTCCTATGTTTCTGCCCTGAATCAAGCCAAATCTGTTCTTCGACTTGCCAAGCACTCTTTCATCAATAATAAATGCACTGAACTATCCAACTCTAGCTCTTCCCAAGCTTTCTGGCATCTAGCCAAAAACCTCTCCAACAACTTTTCTTCCTCGTCTTTCCCTCCCCTTTTCCACTCTGATGGCACAACCATCACTTCTTCCTCTGACAAAGCTGAACTCTTTGCTCAAACTTTTGCCAGAAACTCTACCTTGGATGATTCCGGTGCTATTCCTCCCTCTCCACCCCCCTCTCTCCTACTTATGCCTAATATCCTAATCTCTTCTAAAGATGTACTTTCTATCCTCTCTGGGCTTAATACTAAGAAGGTGTATGGTCCAGACGGTGTTCCTCCTGTTGTACTTAAAAACTGTGCTTCCGTGCTGACCCCTTGCCTAGTGAAACTCTTTCGTCTCTGTCTCTCCTCTAACGTTTTTCCTTCTTGCTGGGAGTTTTCTCTCATTCAACCTGTCCCAAAGAAGGGTGACCGCTCTCAACCCTCCAACTATCGTCCAATTGCTCTCATCTCTTGTATCTCTAAAGTTTTTGAAACTATTCTTGCTTCCAAATTTCTTAAACATTTCTCTTCTCATAATCTGCTCTCAGATCGCCAGTATGGCTTCCTTAAGGATCGCTCTACTGGTGATCTTCTTTCATATCTTACTAATTCTTGGTCATCCAACTTTCGGGACTTCGGTGAGACTTTTTCTGTTGCACTAGACATATCGAAGGCCTTCGATAGAGTCTGGCACAAATCTTTAATTTCCAAACTGCCCTGCTTCGGTTTCTGTCCCTCCATCTGTACCTTTGTCTCTTATTTCCTTTCCGGCCGTTCCATAGCTGTGGTTGTGGACGGCCATCGCTCATTTCCTCATCCTATCAACTCCGGTGTTCCTCAGGGTTCTGTCTTATCTCCTATTCTCTTTTTAATTTTCATAAATGATCCTCTCAACTGTACATCCAGTCCCATGCATTCATATGCAGACGACTCTACTTTATACCACCCAATTAGTTTTCCAGAACGCCCCAACCAGCAGTCCCTCGAAAGTAAACGTAATGAAGCCATAAAATGCTTATCTTCTGATCTAGCTACTATTTCCAATTGGGGTAGAGAAACCTTGTTGCATTTAATGCTTCCAAAACTCAATTTATTCATCTTACTACCCATCAGGAACCTCCAGAGGACTATCCCTTATTCTTCAACAATACAAAAATCAACCCTTCATCTTCCCTTAATGTTCTCGGTGTCTCTTTTTCTTCTGCTCTCACTTGGAAAGACCATATTACCAGTCTCGCTAAGGCAGCCTCCCAGAAGCTGGGTGTGCTCAACCGCCTCAAGGGTTTACCCCTGCGCAACTTCTTGCTCTGTACAGGGGCACAGTGCGTCCTTGTATTGAGTATTGTTCACATGTGTGGGGAGGATCCTCTCACACCGCACTCCTAGATAAAGTAGAAAGGAAAGCCTTTCGTATCATTAACTCCCGTCCACTCACCAACTCTCTCCAATCTCTCTCTCTTCGCCGCAATGTTGCATCTCTCTCACTATTCTATCGCTTCTACAATAATCAGTGTCCCTTGGAGATTTCCCAGTGTATACCACCTCCTCTATGTAGGGTACTTAGTACCCGCCTTGCAACACAATCCCACACCTACTCTATGCAACTCTCCAACCCAAGAGTGAAACGCTATTCTCAGACTTTTCAACTGCTGAGCTCTGGAACTCTCTCCTAGAATCAGTCTTTCCCTCTTCCTATGACTTAAATTGCTTCAAACTCCGTGTGTCCAGGCATTTTAGCTCGAATGTCCCTTGATTTCGGCCCTTTCACTCTATGAAATCTGTGGGAGGCACTCGTTGCAGGCAGTGTGCCTTTTGCCTCCCTCATTCACATAGAAAAAGAAAAAAAAAAGCGTTCGTGTTCTTCTCTTCTGGGATTGCCAAGTTGTTGTTGTGCCTGGATCCCCTTCTCCTTAATATTTAGCCCCTGCATGACACCACCACCACCACCACCACCCCCTTGCATGACAACACTCCTGAAGGGGACACATAAACAAAGACTCTCTCACACTTCCAGCCTCCCTCAAGTATGTGTGTGTGTGTGAAGAGAGTATGTGCCTCTGTGTGTGTGTGTGTGTGTGTGAAGAGAGTATGTGACTGTGTGTATGTCAGTGTGATCCCCATGACACCACCACCACCACCCCCTTGCATGACAACACTCCTGAAGGGGACACATAAACAAAGACTCTCACACTTCCAGCCTCCCTCAAGTATGTGTGTGTGTGTGAAGAGAGTATGTGCCTCTGTGTGTGTGTGTGTGTGTGAAGAGAGTATGTGACTGTGTGTATGTCAGTGTGATCCCAATGACACCACCACCACCACCCCCTTGCATGACAACACTCCTGAAGGGGACACATAAACAAAGACTCTCTCACACTTCCAGCCTCCCTCAAGTATGTGTGTGTGTGTGAAGAGAGTATGTGCCTCTGTGTGTGTGTGTGTGTGTGAAGAGAGTATGTGACTGTATGTCAGTGTGATCCCCATGACACCACCACCACCACCCCCTTGCATGACAACACTCCTGAAGGGGACACATAAACAAAGACTCTCTCACACTTCCAGCCTCCCTCAAGTATGTGTGTGTGTGTGAAGAAAGTATGTGCCTCTGTGTGTGTGTGTGTGTGTGTGTGAAGAGAGTATGTGACTCTGTGTACTTACTCTAGTTCTTACTCTAGTTGTATTGCGGGAGTGAGCATGCTCGTTATTTCCCGCCTCCTATATGTGTAGGTGTTATATGTATCGTTGGAATGGCTGTGGATGTGTGTGTAGTCTGTATTTTTAGCCAATTGGCGACATCGGAAACGAAGGCTTAGGGTGGATCTGTATTGTACCATTCTCACTATAGACGGTACCGTCTCGCCCGAAGGCTTAGGTAGCCATCAGCTTAGGTGAACCATATGATACCCATCTCGCCTTGTACCATTTTTGCCAACCCCAGATGGGACGTCACAACGTCGTCCACTTATTCCAGGTACCTATTTACAGCTAGGTGAACTGAGGCTAACACATGAAAGGAGACAAGCCCAATTTGTCTCCGCCCGGCCGGGGGATTGAACCCCCGACCCCTCGTGTGTGAGACGAGAGCTCTACCTACTAGGCTACGGGCTGTGTGTGTGTGTGTGTGAAGAGAGTATGTGCCTCTGTGTGTGTGTGTGTGTGTGTGTGTGTGAAGAGAGTGTGTGACTGTGTGTATGTCAGTGTGATCCCCATGACACCACAACAACCCCCGGCATGACCCCCCCCCCCCCTGTTCATGACAACACTCCTGCAAGGGACACCTAAACAAAGCTTCCCTCACACTTCAGACCATAAATTTCCATCCCCAGCCCAACACTAATGGCCAATAAATCACTAAGTCTTACCGAGGGGTGAGGCCTGACGTTCTGGGTTTGTGTAGACGCCCTGTTGCATATACCTCTCTGTCCAATAATAGTGTACAGTTGAATATGTGGTGTGCAACATGGCGATGACTGTAAACAAGTTGGGGATCTTTCTTTCTGCATGTGTCAAATATATCATGTTTTTTTGTCTCTCGTGAATTCCAATTGGAGTTGTGAATCACCAGGTCCTCCCTCTCTTACTTCCTAATGCCGGTATCACACGAGCTCTTTTTCACTCGACATTTATCTTCAACACTGGTCTGGCAGCTTATTAGGTCAACACCCAATATTTTGCTGTCACCTAAATCCATCTACTATCAGTCTAGTTTCCTATACCGGTGAAAATGATTCCTGAAATGTTGCCAGAAATTAATTGATCATCGAATGTTGTCTATATAATCTCTCGTGTGATACCGGCTTACCTGTCACTTCTATGTACAATTTGGCAGCGCATCTTTCTCCTTTGTCTCCATTCAGCCGCTATCTCTTCATTAAGGGGAGATGGGCCGGTTTTCTGGTCCCCTTTCTCCCTCGTGTTAAGCCCCATTTGTTTTGAGATTATAAGACGTTCGGTCCATTAGTTTGGCGATTTTAACACATTTCGCCCAAATTAGTTGTCAATTTTAAGGCCTTTCGTGGCATTTAGGTGTCGATTTGTTCCTGGCGAGCGATAGCGAGCCTGTAATTTTAAGAGGAACCGGCCTTCGGCCGGGACATTTTTCGCCGACAAATGTACAAATTTACAAATTTATCTATCTAGGGGATGTTTTTCTAAGCTTGATGGAGGTGTAGCGAGGAAACTAAGAAATAAAGGAATACATGAATTAATAGGCCAAAAAAACGGCCCATGTCCCCTTAACTTTAATATATTAATTTTTAGTAAACCAGAACTCGTAACCCTTAGCCTCTGTAAATAAAAAAAAAGGGCTAGCAGAAATGGGCTGTAAATTTCCAAACCACTTTCTGGCTGACTCTTCCCAAATGCTAGAACTATATTAATTTTTGTTTTATAATAGCTCGATTGCTCTAGTCTCTTTTTTAGTTATAGGAGGTTGACATTTGGATTTCTGGTCTATTTATAAGGAACAAGGTATAGTACTCGATGTTTGACACTATTATAAACGTGTCTTGTGATTCGTAGTGGAATAGACATACACAGACATCAGTAACATTATTTCGTAACTTGATTGAGCCCGAGAACTTTCAGTCTTCTACTGTACTTCTCCCTTCTCAGCTTGTTCTTCCTCTGTCCAATTACTCTTCTTTCCTATTTTATTCCAGCCGTATACCTAAGTAATTCAACAACTGCACTAAAACACGCATGCATATTGGAAACTAAGTCTCCTTCAAATAATATTGTGCAGTTTATCAATAATAATGTGTTTATAGCCACTAAAGACACAGTACATTATAATTGTTAAGGGAGCCCACCTCGCTTTTTTTCTCTTTCTCTCCCTCTCTCTTTGGCTTGTATCCATTCGGCCCCATTCAGCCTACTGTTTAAAGACGTTTACCTCCATCCAGGTATCAATATATACCTGGCGAGAGGTAGCGAGCCAGCATATATATATTTTTGTTTTGACAGCAAGCTAAATTTGTACATTTTTCGATAGAAAAATTTCTCCGGCGAAGCCGGATTTCTCCATACAATGCTGGCTCGCTATCGCTCGCCAGAAAGAAATCGACACCTGGATTGGGATAAACGTCTTAAAACAGTTGGCTGAATGGGGCTGAATGGATACAAGCCAAGGAAAGAGAGAAAAGGAGAGAAAGATAAAAAAAAAAGCCGGTGACCCCCCTAAAATTAGTCCTTTGCGTTCTATATTATCGTACACATCCAGCACACACACACACACACGTATATTATCGTACACATCCAGCACACACACACACACACACATCCAGCACACACACACACATCCAGCACACACACACACGTATATTATCGTACACATCCAGCACATACACACACGTATATTATCGTACACATCCAGCACACACACACACGTATATTATCGTACACATCCAGCACACACACACACGTATATTATCGTACACATCCAGCACACACACACACGTATATTATTCACTCATCAAACATCACACACTTCACCAAAACGTAATTGACCACTTGCGAGTTTCGTTCTATAAGGAAGTTGGAGCCGTGAACATCATTATTAAACAGAAATGCAATAATGATGTACGTTTCTGATGGATAAATGGTATGTTGAATTGGATTTTATGTGTTTATTAATGTACTAAGACCGTATTTTAGCTGTAAATTCTGTTCAATATCGTCGTCTACAACTCCAACTTCCTTATAGAACGAAACTCGCAAGTCGGCAATTATAATACACACATCTAATACTTCCGCCTAAACCCCGGTATCACACGAGCACATTTTCCCTCAACATTTATCCTCAACACTGCTCTGGCAGCTTAGGAGGTCAACATTGTAAATATTCCGGTCATCTACATTCATCAATCATCAGTCTAAATTCCAATACCCGTGCACAATATTCCAGAAACATTGCCAGAATTTTTTTGATCATTGAATGTTGACTATAAAAGCTCTCGTGTGATACCGGCTTAAGGGGGGTCACCGGCTTGTTTTATCTGGTTATCCTTTTCTCTCTTGCCCTGGCTTGTATTCATTCGGCCCCATTCAGCCAACTGTTTTAAGACGTTTATCCCCATCCAGGTGTCGGTTTCTTCATGGCGAGCGATAGCGAGCCAGCATTGTATAGAGAAATCCGGCTTCGCCGGAGACATTTTTCTATCAAAAAATGTACAAATTTAGCTTGCTGTCAAAACACAAATATATATATGCTGGCTCGCTACCGCTCGCCAGGAAAATATTGACACCTGCATGGGGGTAAACGTCTTTAAACAGTAGGCTGAATGGGGCCAAATGGATACAAGCCAAAGAGAGAGTGAGAGAAAGAGAGAAAAAAGCGAGGTGGGCTCCCTTAAACAATTCTTTCCCTTCGCAGCGCCTAATGTCGAACGAATATTGTGGGAATGAGTGTTGTTGACAGAGATTATACACGAGTTAGCGTTCCCATGTCTCAAAGTAACGTAATTTTTCAAGTTATTTCGCCCATCAACGGTTCTGCGAAGGGAAATAATTGTTTAAGAGAGCCCGGGCACCTCGCTTGTTTGTTCTCCCTCTCCCTCTCTCTTTGGCTTGTATCCACTCGGCCCCATTCAGCCTATTGTTTTAAGACGTTTACCCCCATCCAAGTGTCAATATTTTCCTGGCGAGCGGTAGCGAGCCAGCATATATATATACTTTTGTTTTGACAGCAAGCTAAATTTGTACATTTTTCGATAGAAACATTTCTCAGGCGAAGCCGGCTTTCTCCATAGAATGCTGGCTCGCTATCTCTCGCCAGGAAGAAATCGACACCTGGATGGGTATACACGTATCAAAAGGGAAAGAGAAAAGGAGGGAAAGAAAAAAAAAACGGTGACCTCCCTTAAGAATTCCATTCTAGCTAGTGTGTATCAATCACGATCTTTCTCCTTTATCCTCCGCTTTGGATTACAGCCACTCGCACACAAGTCACTTTGCTAACATTTGCTATAGTTTGTTCATTACTTGTTGGCCAGAAATCTTGACTTCTGTCCTATGTAACTCAAATAGGGCTAACACAATTGGGCTGCAAGTGTCTGCATCTATACCCTGGTAAACTCTTACCAAATTATACAAATTATAAGTTCGATTGCTCTAGTTATTTTGTATTTAATTATATATATATACCGATATATATATATATATATATATATATATATATATATATATATATATATATATATATATATATATATATATATATACTGTACTATATATGGTAGGAAACTTGTTAGCGAAACTATCTGTATACGAAACAACTGGACAGAGTTCCTCTTCCTGACCAGTGTCCGAATTATTCCTTTTCAATATGTTTCCCCCTCTCCCTCCCCCCCCCCCCCCCCCCCCCTCCCTACCCCTTCATCCTCATCCCCTCCACACACACACACACACACACACTACCTCTCTCTCTCTCTCTCTCTCTCGCTCTCTCTCTCTTCTGCTCATACATCACATCGGTTCTAAATATATCAGAGTAATGTTCCCCACCGTCACACACTTATAAAGACCCACAGATTTATTTTCTACCACTACCACACATTAAACTGACCCATCCCTTATACTGCGGTCAAGTGGGTTAGTTCTCTCACACTCACGCAGTCAATCAAAACAGGTGCATTAGTTAATGACCTGTTTTTTTTTATATCTGAAAAGCTAAAGACCTCAGATCAATGTGAAGCAGCTGTGAAGAAGGCCAATCGAGCATTGGGATATATTAAGAACAGTTTTACTTATAAAAATGAGAACATTATAGTACTTTTATTTATAAGAATAGGGAGGCCCCAACCTGAATATAGCGTACAATTTTGGTCTCCTTATCGAGTCGGTGCAGAGTAGAGCGACAAAGTTGATTCCGTCACTAAGAAATATATCTTATCATGAAAGACTAAACAAATTAAATGTATTTTCATTTAAGAAAAGAAGATTGCGAGGTCAATTAATCAAGTGTTTCAAGATACTAAAGGGATTTGACAACATTGATGTAGATTCACTTTTCATAATAGATAATAGTTCATTAACTCTGGGAAATGGAATGAAATTAAAAACCAGGAGGGGAATCTCGATGTCACAAAGCACTTCTTCACCTACAGTGTGGTCATCGAGTGAAACAAATTGCCAGAGAAAGTGGTACAATGTAAGACAATTGACACATTCAAAAGAAGTCTAGACATTAATTTGAGGAGGTGGGAATAATATAGGTTAAAAAAAACATAAGTTAAGCATCAGTAGTATATAATATTTCGCATCTTTGTTCTTTACTATAAATTTCCCAGTAGAAGTTTTTCTCATTCTGTTGGGGGACTACTTTCCCCAAATTAATTTCATGCCGACCAGCGGTCGCAGGGAGAGGTGGGTGGGGAGAGAGCCTTCTTCTTTGCTATCCTTGCCATCCACTTGTAGCAAATTTTATTTTAGCATTAAGTCCGGACTACCTAGTAGGGACCTCAAGGTCTGTGTAGTCTGTGCATCTATGTAACTCTCTCTCTCTCTCTCTCTCTCTCTCTCTCTCTCTCTCTCTCTCAGTAATAAACGTTCGGAACTTAAGATCAAACTAATTCCATATTGATTAGCGAAGAATGAAATCCTAATCCCTGGAATGTTCAAACACCGCTCCATTGTTTTATTAAAGACCCCCATCACTACTCTTTGCCTCTCATTTGTTTTAAGGGGATATATGGGTAATTTTTCTGGTCCCACTTCTCCCTCATGCTTAGCCCCATTAGTTGTCCGATTTTAAGACGCTTGGCCCATTAGTTTGGCGATTCGCCCCTTTTCTGTGTCAATATTAAGACTTATCGTGTCATTTAGGTGTCTATTGTTTCCTGGCGAGGCGAGCCTGTAATTTAGGAGGAACCGGCCTTTGGCCGGATTTTTTTTCGATCGAAAAATGTACAAACATATCTTGAAAGGGGGTCCTGGGGTTGTTATTTTAAGTTTGATGGAGGTCTAGGGAAGAAACAAAACAAATCATAAAAACAAAACTGAACCCAACCCCCCTTCAAGACCCCACCACTACTTATCGCTCCTCATTTGCTTGTAATCAATCCACGCAGAACCTTTGATGAGTGTCATAAAAGACTTGAAGTTGAATATTATTGGCTATAGTCCGTTCATTCTAGGTTGGGCAGAAATTCTAACCTCTAAACTCTGTAACTCAAAAAGGGCTAGAGCATATGAGCCGTCAATTTATACACATATTCCCTAGCCAAGTCTTCCTATTTGGTAGACATAATTATTAGCGCGAATACTCTAGTGTTTGAGTTATGAGAGGTTAGGGGTTACGATTTCTGCCCAACTTATACACCGGCTCCCCGTGCCAGGCACCTGACGGACTATTATCTAGTCCAATTGGCACCCTACCCCTTCCCCCAAACGACCGCGTTATCACTCATCTATTCACAAGCATTCTCCATTCATTCCTATTTATTACCACTTCTCTTGCCCGATCTATAGTCATTTATCTATCTTCCAACGCTTGTACTACACAATGTCTCCTTCTCAATGGAGGTCTTCCTACCCCTCTATCTCCCCTTGTATCTGACTCAACATATTCTCTTTGTAAGCCGTTCATCTTCCATTAGTTCAACATGACCATACCAGCACAGTATACCTTCTTTCCACTCTGGCCGACAAAGGTTACTGCTGTCCCGTTTTCCTACGTATCTCTTTATTCATTCCCCAATCTGCCTCTACGAGTCACTCGTTTAGAACATGTAACTGAACTTCAAAGACCAAACGCCCTTCCACCTGTCTAACCAAACTACTGGAACACACGCGTGATAAAGAGCTTAAGGGAGCCCACCTTGTTTTGTTTTCTCTTTCTCTCCCTTTCTCTTTGGCTTGTATCCATTCGGCCTCATTCAGCCGACTGTTTTAAGACGTTTACCCCCATCCAGGTGTCAATATTTCCTGGCGAGCGGTAGCGAGTCAGCATATATATATTTTAGTTTTGACAAGTTAAATTTGTACATTTTTCGATAGAAAAATTTCTCCGGCGAAGCCGGAATTCTCCATTCAATGCTGGCTCACTATCGCTCGCCAGGAAGAAATCGACACCTGGATGGGATAAACGTCTTAAAACGGTGAATGGGGCCGAATGTATACAAGCCAGGGAAAGAGAGAAAAGGAGAGAAATATAAAACAAAAACGGCGACCCTCCTTAAGTGAGAAACCCAAACATTGAACTCTCTGTACAGACTTGAATCCCTTCCATTACACGCCTATCAAGGCACTTATTGATCCCAGGGTGTCCGACAACTTATAATATAGTTCTTCGGTACAGCTGGTGGCATAAGTTCAATTCCTCTTATCTATCTATCTATCTATCTATATGCTCAGACCCAATCCCCACTTTTCCTATTTTTGTTTCCTCTATTTAATTATTTCATTTTTGTCCCTCCTACTGTATTTAACCCCTTCTTTACCGGCGACGTCTCTTCAAATTCAATCTAGCTATATTAAAACGATTTTGTGCAGTTTAAGAAGGATCTGTGGTAGTATAAAGGGTTAAGTGAGATAGTTCGAAGCCTCTTAATTGCGGAAAGCCCTAACAAACTGAATAAAATCGTCTAATAGTAGCCAGAATAAAGTTGAAAGGACGTCGCCGGTACAGAAGGGGTTAAATTACCTTGCATTATTACTGCAGTGGTTGATAATAAAAAGTACGTGCCCCACGTTTCTGTGTTTAAGGGGACATGGGCTGTTTTTCTGGCCACCCTCCTCCCTCATGTTTAGCCTCATTAGTTTTCAGATGCTAAAATGTTTGCCTCATTAGTTAGTCGATTTTAAGACCTTTCGACCCATTTCTTCGTCAATATTTAGACCTTTCGTGCTATTTAGGTGTCGATATTTTCCCTGGCGAACGATAGTGAGGCTGTATTGTTGGAAGAACCGGCCTTCGGCCGGGAAATTTTTCTACGGAAAAATTTACAAATTAATCTAGAATTAATCTAATGGATGTTTTTGTTTTAATTTGATGGAGGTCTAAGGAGGAAACTAAAACAAAAAATGAATACATGCAAAAATCGCCCACACAGCGTACCATCCCCCCTTAAAAAGGATAACCACAATATATGAAGAGTGAAATACTGAAGCCAATGTCTGCTTTCCAAATGACCATATTATAGGGAGTGAAGTCACTTTTGCGACAGCTGTGTTTCACGTTTTGCTCTCTCAATAGATAATATAACTCAATTTGAAATCAATGTCCTTTTTGTTGTTTATTATCTCCTGCTATACCGAAGTGATTGTAACGTTAATTGACCACTTGCGAGTTTCAGGCTATAAGGAAGTTAGAGCGGTAAACATTGTATATCAAATAGAAATACAGTAATGATGTAGGTTTCTTCTGATGGTTAAGGGGGAGATTTCCACTTCAGGGATTTTTTTCTTTACCCCCTTCTCCCTCATGTTTAGCCCCATTGCTTTTGAGATTTTAAGACGTTCGCCCAATTAGTTTGGCGATTTTAAGAAGTTTCACCCAATTGATGTCACTTTTAAGACCTTTCGTCCCATTTAGGTGTCGATTTTTTCCTGCCGAGCGATAGCGAGCCTGCAATTTAAGAGGAATCGGCCTTTGGCCGGGACATTTTTCTACCGAAAAATTTACAAATCTATCTTGAAAGGGGGTCAAGGGGGTGAAATTTTAAGATTGCTGGAGGAGTAGGAAACAAACTAGAAACGTCCCCTTAAAAGGTGTGTTGATTTTGGTGTTATGTCTTTATAAATGTACAACTACAACTCTAATTTTGGTGTTATGTCTTTATAAATGTACAACTACAACTCTAATTTTGGTGTTATGTCTTTATAAATGTACAACTACAACTCTAATTTTGGTGTTATGTCTTTATAAATGTACAACTACAACTCTAATTTTGGTGTTATGTCTTTATAAATGTACAACTACAACTCTAATTTTGGTGTTATGTCTTTATAAATGTACAACTACAACTCTAATTTTGGTGTTATGTCTTTATAAATGTACAACTACAACTCTAATTTTGGTGTTATGTCTTTATAAATGTACAACTACAACTCTAATTTTGGTGTTATGTCTTTATAAATGTACAACTACAACTCTAATTTTGGTGTTATGTCTTTATAAATGTACAACTACAACTCTAATTTTGCTTGTAATTCTGATAAATATTGAAGTATATGGCTCCAACTTCCTTATAGCCTGAAACTCGCAAGCGGTCAATTACCAACCTGCACGTAGAGTTAACAGTTGGCGATCGTTTGCTGTATGGAGTGAAATTGTTGACTTTGATGGTTTGTCCGCCTATGATTAAGGGGGGTCACCGGATTTGTTTGATCTTTCTCTCCTTTTCTCTCTTTCTCTGGCTTATATCCATTCGGCCCCATTCAGCCAGCTGTTTTAAGACGTTTATCCCCATCCAGGTGTCGATTTCTTCCTGGCGAGCGATAGTGAGCCAGCATTGTATGGAGAAATCCGGCTTCGCCGGACACATTTTGCTATCGAAAAATGTACAAATTTAGCTTGCTGTCAAAACAAAAAAATATATATATATGCGGGCTCGCTACCGCTCGCCAGGAAAATATTGGCACCTGGATGGGGGTAAACGTCTTAAAACAGTAGGCAGAATGGGGCCGAATGGATACAAGCCAAAGAGAGAGGGAGAGAAAGAGAAAAAATACCGAGATGGGCCCCCTTAAAGGTGGTGGTGCATGACATGGGCTCTACTTATAATGGGAAATACCAACATGCAAGTAACGCACTTTGAGTGTTATTATTAACAAAATTCAAACAATAATCTCAATATATCGAATTTTATACCTTGCGGAAGGTGTGCATGATTCGGAGTTAAGGCGATCTTCGTGACGTCACACCAGGAAAATTGTAAACAATAACAGCACCAAGAGGATTCAGGAAGACGCCTGAGAGGCTGAAAAGCTTGACTAGCCTAGATGTCTTGTGATTTGTGAGGCTGACTCTTAGAGTCCTAGGCCTATGAGCGGTAATTTCGTAACTTTAACTTCGTTGTACAACAACCTGCACAATGGACGATGATTATGAGAGCTCCTGTGAAAGTAGCCTAGGCCTAGTGAACAATTTGAAATGCCTTTTAACCAGCGACGTGTCATATTTTTTTCTAGCTGTATTTAGACGATATTATGCAGCTTAGGATGGATTTGTGGTAGTTGAAGTGGTTGGTTGAGAAATTATTGCTAGACGTCTTTCCTAAGCTGAATAAAATCGTCTAGCCTAACTTAATAGCCTAGATGCCAAAATATGATGAAAAGGAAGTCCCTGGTACTGAAGAGGTTAATTGTTAAATTGTGCAATGCACAATAAATTTAGTTCAACCGTATGATATCTGACCAGGCCCATATCAGTTCGAACCAGAAGCTGCACAGCAACCAACAGTGGCAGAGGCGGCAGGACAGGCTCCGACGGACCGACAGAGTCTTCACTCTTCAGGCCGCAGGCGTCAGGCTCAAGCTGTTGGTGGACACTTGCTATTGCTTACACATGAACCCCAGGCCCAGGGAATAGTAGCCTAGCCTAAACATAGGCTAATCATTTTGCAATAATAAAGGCTTAGGCCTAATTATTATTTTTAGGGTGTCAAATGGGATAATTTTGTTTCAAGACTGGGCTGAAGATGAGAAAAATAGGCCCTACAAGAAAATTAGTTTGAAATTAGCCTAGGCCTAGCCTATATTGATCACTTTCAAAGACATATCCTAAGTAATAAGAACTGTAAAGCATAATTTTGACTTTGTATAGGCCTAGCCTATTAGGCTAAATAAAAATTATGAAAAAGATGGAACTGCTCTTGTTTGATAGCCTGTTTTTTGCATTAGGCCTAACTAGGCTATGAGGTTATTCTCTTTTCAGTCAAACATTTCCCTCTAGGCCGGTTTTTTTCTTTCTTACAAGCCTACTGTTAGCCTTTTTTTTTTATTTTTTTTATTTAGGCCTTTTTTTATGTGTGTGTAGGAACCTAAGCGAGACTGACAATATTCAGATTTGTTGTTTATATTAAATTGACATAGGCCTAGGCCTAATTCTTTAGAAGTTTAGACTAAGACTTGGGTTTTCTGTTTTTCAACTGCTGAGTGGATGTGACTCGTTAGCCTTGGTCGGCAACTCATCTAGGGGAGACAACCTTATACAAATCGGGTGGATGGGACTCGTCAGCCTTGGTTGGCAACCTGTCTAGGGGAGTAAACCTGATACAAATCTGTACTGCTTACCTAAAGGTAAGGCAGGTTAGTGGATGGATTAGCTGAACACCACTGTAGAAAAATAGTGCTAACAAGATATACAAGAGGGCCTCGGAGTTGGACGAATCCTAAATTGAGTGGTCAATCCTGTAAGTCCTTCACTAAACTGGCTCGGGTTGTCCCTCTCACAGGGAATAGGTCCGCTTGGGGGAATTCTGTGTATGGCCACCCTCGTAAGGGGAGTAAGGCGTCCGGCAATAGATAGATAGATAGATAGGCCCAGGCCTAGCCTACCTGTGATCCTCCTGAAAGATAACACATTTTAAAAGGCTAGCCCAGGCCTTTTACGCTCTAGGGCGGCTAACCAAACCAAATCTAACTTACTGTAACCTAACTTTTCCAGGTGAGGTTAGGTTATTTAATGTTGAATGTTGTGGGTTTTGATATAAATATACATACAAATAGCCAAATTGCAAATCTATGTGTTTTAATGCTCAATGGAAAAACTTAAAAAAAGGGTTGTGGTGGGGGGGCAAAGCCCCCTCATCCTATTACTGTATTGTGTCCCACAGCCAGTAACTCGACAATTTATGCAGCAGATGGCCGTGGGGTACAATAATGGGTAAAGCTCCTCCTCACCCCCCTTGAATTATTGTCATCATACTGTATATAATTATGTTACCAGCAGGGGCATATAACGGCTGGCTGTGGGATAATTTTGTAAACAAAAATTATAAAATCAAATAAGTCAAATTAGAAGCGAACATAGGCCTAATTGCAAGCGTACAACTTATGCAAATAGTATAAAGCGATAGTATGCCTGCTAACACAACCCTTACCAAACTAAAATGTTATTATTACTAGATGTGCCTGTATATCTTTGGCAGTTTGTTTTTCTTTACATTATATACATACTGTAACTGGAATTACAGCTTTGTGTATATTTTAACAGCAAATGTATCGTAAAGTGGCGTCATTCTCCTGCAGAAACAAGCCTACCGGTACCTACGGTATTTGTTTTTAATTAAGACATGTTTGACAGTTTAAACAGTCATTGTGGAGATTATGCCTGGTTAGGCCAACACATGTAAATATATTTTTTCTTTGAAAAAATAATAAACTATTGAACTCGCTCTTATGCTTGCCTCGCCCGTTATGAAAACTCGTTCGTGTCTCGTGAACACAATAAAATACAAGTAGGCCTAGATACAGATTAACCAGGTGGACACCAGCGTCGGACGTGAGTCGACGGCATTCTAAATCCCTGCCAGTACCAGCGTCGGTTATAGCCGACGGCGCTAATTGAACATTGATAGAAGGCTCGTAGAGGGTTCAGATTTGTATGGGAACTGCTTTAGGATCCCACGGAACAATACCGATGGTTGACAGCCCCCTACAGTAAGTCCAGCCGTGTGCATGCTGGAGTGATTTTCCAGTATTTTGCCTACCCATCACCCCATGTTAATTGCGACTTTCCACCGCCCCCCCCCAGGACCCCTAAATGACCTAAGGGAGCGTTTTTTGTTTTGGTTTTCCCTATATTACTAACCCATCCCATGTGTTTTCAGGAAAACAAAAATGACAAGTGGCTGGGTCTGGAGTGTGCATTTTTATTAAATCAGCTGGGGCTTAATGGGTTAAGTAGGCTAGGTTTTTCATCGAATATGTAAACAATTGCCTCTCGTGCAAGACGCATCCCTAAGCTTCTCAAACACTGTTGACTAGACCTAGGCCTATGTCACTTTCCCCTAGGAATAATAAAAGGCAGTGGACGGTGGTTAATTTGTATATGTAATATGCAAGGGGTGACCCATAGCCTATGTCAGCACTTTGGCTGATGTTGGTACTGTGTAGTGCTAACCGTGCCGCAGCAAGACTCGGTAAGGGTTATGTAGCGGGCGTACCGTCCACTTTGTTTACATAGTCGCATGCTCGCATTTATATTCGCGTCTAATTTGAGTGCTGTTATTTGCCCCTGCTGGTAATATATATGAAGATGACAATAAGTCACGGGGGTTGAGGGGAACAAAGCTCCCCCTCGACCCATTATTGTATCCCAAGGCCAGGTGTTGGATAAATTGTTATGTTGAGGGAGGCTTTGCCCCCCACCCCCCATGACTTATTGTCATTATCATATATATATTACCAGCAGGGGCAAATAACAGCAGTCAAATTAGACGCGAATGTACAGTAACTGCGAGCGTGCCACTATGTAAACAAAAGGTATGGTACACCCGCTAACACAACCCTTACCCAAGACTCAAATACAGTAGGTCCATCTGCAGTATCTGCAAACCATACCAGCCTCAACAGTGCCCCAACAAGACAGTACGGTACCATACCAAGACTCTACTGTACATTAGGGAACTTGGACTTTAGAACAACAAGATACTGCCACAACACTGCCCTACCATGTTGCCGACATGTTAACACTGCTGCCGACTCTGGCGTTGCGCCAACAGCGCCCAGGTTAAACTAGTAGAGTCCCTTATGGCACCTAACCGCACTCCACTAGTCTCGGCATTGCCATACCAAGACAGTGCCTGAGTGCCAATAACAAGGCTTTATTGTATAGGCTACTAATGGCTGTTAGTCCACAACTCATTTTCCACGCCCCCTATTAGTCGCCTTATACAACATGCAGTAGGATGCATGGGGTATATTAATTTCTTCCTTCACCATAAGATGAAGGCCTCCTTAGCCCTGGGGGGGAATGCATTCCTCTCTTAGACCTATTGACCTTCGAGTTCCGTTTTTCACACAGCATTCTAAACATAATTACTAAACCAAACTTTGCAACGCTCACTCATAAGAGCAGTATCATCAGCTAACCGTAGCACAAGCAACTTCCATCGCTCCATTGCCTTACTAGTGTACTGCAACATCCTCTCCTTTTCCTTGGATTTATTTCATGACTCCATCCATACAATATGTGCTGTATAGGCTACTGAACATCCATGGGGACATTACACACCCATGCTTTATTGAAGAAATCGCAATGCTCATTCTCTACACGCATTGCTGCTCTTTCACCCTCATACATGCTTTTCACTGCTTCCAGCAACTTACCAACTACCGGTACTTGCTATATCTTCAGTACTTTCCACACACCTTCTCTACTTACTGTCTTAGGCTTCTCCAAGTCCATGAAGGCAGCATAAACTTCCATTTCTTCTGCAGATACTGGGTACTTCTTCACAAGGAGAAGATCTGATCTACACAGCCCTTCCTAAACCCACCTTGTTCCCCATCTACCCATTGCTCTGTTACATCACTATCCTACAGTACCAGTGATGGGTCTATTCTAACCCCCTCTTTCATTTCCCAGGTTAAAGTGCTTTCTTAGCTTGCTTCATCACTAGAACTCGCCCATTGTTATCTTTCACGCCCTTATTTTTTTATTTTTGTTTTAACAAAAACAATGGCCAACTTCCATTGTCACCCTCCCTAACTTTCTTGACCTCCTTCCAAAACAATTTCTTCTAAATTTGTCATCTACTGTTCTCGTACTCAGGCTCACTA
The DNA here is from genome assembly GCA_032716605.1 of Paralithodes platypus. Lineage (NCBI taxonomy): Eukaryota > Metazoa > Arthropoda > Malacostraca > Decapoda > Lithodidae > Paralithodes > Paralithodes platypus. The sequence goes on along the minus strand of CM064529.1, from coordinate 25,802,387 downwards.
CTCTCTTTTTCTTCACTTACATTTCCCTTTTCTGCCTCTCCAAATTTTCATTCCCTCTACTACCCAACCACTCTTGTATGCTTTCTTTTTCTCTTCAACTGCTTGTTTCACCTCCTTAGTCCACCATACTGTTTAATCCTTTCACTTCCTTCCCCTCCTCCTAACTCCTCACATGCTGGCCGTAGCACGGTTGGTAGAACACTCACCTGTAAACCTCACGGTCAAGGGTTCGAGTCTCAGGCCAGCCAGTGTGTTATTGGCAGACGCCAGTGCTGTGGTGGAGGGTGCAATCTAGCAATCTGTGGCAACTGTTCATCAGGGCACCCACCTTAGTCCAGCTATTGAGCAGGTAGTGCATGGTTGTAAAAACTGCATCATTATCATCATGCACTTATCTCTTCCATAAACACAAAGCTCACCCCTTACACCTTCTCCATTCGCTTCAAGTCAAACCTATCTAGGTGTCTTCTACTGCTTTTTTTAACTCTTCCTGTAACATTTTCCCTCTCTACATCGCTCCTCCTCCATCCTGCCTTACTCTATCTTTCCTCACCCACTTCGTCTGTAGCCTACTCACATATTTGCTACTACCACATTATGGTCAGACAACCCCCATCCCCTCATTGCCCCAAATACCCTCTATTATGAAACACAGATTACCTCATTCGTTCATCTATACATATAAAATCAGTCGGCACATTTCGTTCAACCATCTCTATTTCCCTTCTCCACTCCTCTCATTGTGTACCGGTACTGTACCTTTTTATCTTTCTCTGCCTGAAGAAGTGGCAACCATCAGCCTCCTCCCCACACATACGTCCACATAGCTTATTAACCCAGGAACTAATATGTTCCTTCCGCCAGGCACGGTATGTAAACATGTACAGTACATCAAATCAAATACTGTGCCAGTGCCGGGAAATGTCTCAAAATTGGGCGACACATAGAAAGTAGTGGCATCTCTCCATGCCACATCCTTCACTCCTCCTTCCCCCCTCCCTCCCCCCCCCCTCCCCCTTAACTATACCCTTTTCTTTGTACAGGTTCTAGCAGTTCATGGGTTAACTAGTATATTTTGTTAAGTGGTATAGTTTGGTAATACAGTATAAGTACTGGTACGGTTGCTTGTTAGCAGTTTGTGATACGGTACTGTACCATTCTTTTACCACATTAAAACTCTAGATAATTGCAGGTGTCTGTGTGGGAATTGTGATGTGATGGACACCTATGAGGAGTGTAAATGCTGTCAAGAAATAATAAATGTACGAATACATTCATGTTGTTATAACCAGGGATGGAGTGAATACAAGAGTTCAGTATTCAAATACGAATACTTTATGAAAGTATTCATGAATGCAGTCATGAATACTTTTCCATAAATTAATTAACTTTTTTACTATAGGCCTAGCTAATTACTGTAGCTTATGCAATGGTTAACTATTTTATGACTGATAACAGACACTACCTGTATTCAATACTGGTATTTAAACTTATATAGTGTAGTAACTAGATATATGGTATGGTATCAAATTTGTGAATATGACGAGATACGAACGATGACAGCTCTCTCTTGCTCTCGCTCTCTTTGTATTCGCCATATTATTCTAAGAATACAAATAATTTGTCCAAATATTTGAATACGAATGCACATACTTTTACTTTTATTTACAAGAATTTGAATACGAATACCCTGAATTACTGTATTCGAATGCATTCGAATACGAATAACAAAAACGAATACTTCATCCCTGGTTATAACTTCAACAGTACGGTATATGCAGTAACTGTCTCGAGGGAGAATTGCCCGGCGCGACCGCAGCCACTCCAAGGACGCGTGCCCCCAGGGAGGGGTCAGGGGATAGTTGTGGCGGTTTGGCTCCCGGAAACTGCTCCCCACGGTCGGCAGCCTGCTGTCCTCCACTGTCGGTGATCTTGTCCCCGGACGGGAGGGTCGGCAGTTTCGGGAGGTGGTCCCACGGCGTAGATGCCCTGACTATACACCCTTCACCAACAACCAGACAAAGCATATCATCAACAATCTCAAGCTCTCACCCGCCTGTGGCCTAGACAACATAAGCAACATTCACCTCAGACACCTGGGACCACAAGCCATACAAGCACTCACTAACATATCAAACTACAGCTACTCACACAACACAATACCAGACATCTGGAAGCATGGTATCATCATCACATTCCCCAAACCTAACAAAGACCCCACGCTACCCTCCTCACACCGCCCTATCACACTCCTTTGTACCCCCTCCAAAGTCATAGAGCACCTTGTACTACAACTGATGACACCTGACTTACCCCTTTCTCCAACACAACACGGCTTCAGGCCATTGCACTCCACAAACACTCTTCTTACAGACCTTACACAAAGAGCTTTTGACGGCATCAACTCAGCTAGACCACCACACAGATCAGTACTTGCCACACTCGACATTAGTAAAGCCTTCGGTGCCATCCCCCGCCACAACCAAACAAACAAAATCTACAACACATACATGCACAACAACACAAAAAGATGGCTGGCCAACTTCTTAGCAGGCAGATGTGCATACGTATCTTTTGCCGGTCAGTCATCTAGCATTAGAAATTTCCCAAACGGAGTCCCGCAAGGATCCGTCCTGTCGCCCGCACTCTTCAATCTGTACATGCATGATATAAATACACCAAATTCACCCCAAATAACCATAGCCTCCTACGCAGACGACATAACACTCACAAGCACGCACCAAAACCCAGACACAGCAACAAGACTCCTTCAAGACTATCTCAACACATTACATGAATGGTGCACTACAAACAGACTCAATTTAGCCCCAGCTAAATCCACTGTAACCCTCCTCACAAGCTGGACAGGAGAGCACGATTACGTCCCGGGACTCAACATAAACAACACACCCAAAACACACACACACACACACAAAATCCTAGGAGTAACATACGACACCCAAATGACATTCAAACAGCACACCACAAACACGAAAAAGAAACTGACACCCAGACTTAACGCCCTCAGATCACTTGCCCACACGAAATTTGGACACAACAAAGAAACCACCACCACAGTCTACAAACAATACATAAGATCAGTTATGGAATACGCAAGCCCGGCGGTTCCAACCTAGCTGAAACACATCACCCCTTGAACATCACATATTTTGAACAGACCATTCAAAATAAAGCCTTGAAAATCATCACAGGATGCACAGCTACGACACCCACAGATCACCTACATCAAGAAACCAAAGTCCTCAAAGTCAAAGATCATCTAGACATGAGAGTCACACAATTCCTGGCAGCAGCCTCCACGAATCAACACCACCCACTACACTACATGGTTACACACCCACAGACACCAAGAAATATCAAAACAACACCCAGCACACGCTATCACACACAAATACTGTCTTCTCTCCCTCCCTGCCCACCCCAAACCAACTTCCGGAAGCACATCCATACTCATATCACTCGCCGTTCCATTCACTCACTCATAGACAACACCCAGCTGCAAGCACGACCTCCCGAAATCCATCCTTCTGAATCCTCCCTTCCTCGCGAGGACAGAGTCCACCTGGCCAGGCTGAGATGCGGACACCATCCGGCTCTTCTGAGCTATCAGAAGAGACTGGATGACTCCGTCGTCGACACCTGCCCGGGTTGTAACACAGCACCTCATACCATTAAACACATCATAGAAGACTGCATTTCACACAACCACTTATGCCAACAACACAATATACACTCTTTGAGAGCTCTGTGGGAAAGCCCGACCGTGGCCATGGCCTTCCTTAGGGACTCGGGGCTGTTCGGCCAGGCAGCTTAGGGAACAACAACAACAACAACAACTGTTTCGAGTCGGCCACCCCTAGCTATGGGATATGTGCCTAAGTATAGGCCTATTCACACAAACTTAGTAGTATATCTTCACACCTATTGAAACTTCACTATGCCAGTATGTAATATTTTAAAAGGATTAGCAAATTTGGAACCAAATCAAAAGTTTATTTGCTGTGTAGAGTAGTTCTGCTAAGACAGGTACGGTACAGTATTGTAAAGTGGGGTGACTTTGGACTGGGGGTACACTTTTGACCTTTCGCGGTATTTTGTAGACCTACCGTCATCAAGGCAATATGAAAGATATTTCACAAAAAAAAAAAAAAAAATGGCACTTAAGAGTAATTAAAGTAGGTAGGAAACAAATCCCAAATCAATCACACAAATATATACCAGTACCGTACTGAATAGGCTAAAAAAAAAAAAAAAAAAAAAAACATTGTAAAGTTGGTGGGAAAATATATACAGTATAGGCTATCTATCTATTGCCTGACGCCGTGATCCCCGAAGGGGTGGCCACGAACGAACCGCCCCCGTGCACCTCTGTCCCCAGTCAGTCGACGCCCCTCCCCCCAACCAGCACCGCCTTCATTCATGTACAGTATAGGCTATACCTGTATATATACCTGGTATAATTATAAAGTATATATATGTTGTTGTTGTTACCCTGGCTACCTTTGCTCATACAGAAGAAATGAGATTATACAGTACCGGTACTGTACAGTGTATATGCTGTATGTGAATGACTGGGTCATCATTTATTGTTATTATATTATTATTTTGTTTTTCTATGTCTCAACTTCTGGACTGTAGGCTTTTCAATAGCCTGTAACTCGTACGAGGCCCCAGGATTATCAATTGAAGCTTTGAGATGATGGGTGCTTCATGTGTCGCACTAGATGAGATGGAGACAATGGAGCTTCAAGGTGTTTGTTGCTTCCTTTCTGCCACAATAGATGTATGTTCATACACAGGGACATACCCCATAGCTTGAGATGGTCTAACAAAAATATATATTCACACACATCTAGATCACCTAGGAAAAGACCCAGAGACCAAAGATCACTAGGGGCCTCCAGCATTTCACTGGCCCCAGCCCTCCCGGAGAGGTTCCGGTCTTAGCATGCAGACACGCAGCGGGGCACACCACAATGCCCGCCCACCTCACATCCAGACATGACCCTTCATATACACCGGCTCCCCGGGCCAGACGCTTGATGGACTACACATTATCTAGTCCAACTGGCGCCTGACCCAACGCCCGAGCTATCTCTCAACTATTCGCAAGCATTCTCTAATCATTCCTATTTATTACCACTGCTCTTGCCTGTTCTACAGTCATCTCTCTATCTTTCAATGCTTGTACTCCACAATCACTCCATCTCAACGGAGGTAAGTCTTCCTCCCTCCCTTTGTATCTGACTCATATACAGTACTCTCTTTGTAAGCCTTTCATATCCCATTCGCTCAACATGTCCATACCAGCACAGGACCCTTCTGGCTCATCTCTCATCACATCCAACTTCCTTCTCTCTTTTGCCTTCAAAGCCCATGTTTCAGCCCCATACATAACTGTTGGTACAACTATCCCTTGATACATTGCACTTTTAGCTTTCATTCCGAGATTTCTCACCTTCCACATACTTACCATTGCTCCGAAAACTTTCTTTCCTTCACATACTCTCTTTTACTTTCATTTCCACACATGTGTCCTTGCTTATCATTCCTCCAAGATATTTAAAACACTCAACTTGTTCCAGTATTTCATCATCCAGTCTCACATCTAGATTCCCCCTACAAGCACCTCTACACACCATCACTTTACTTTTATTGATGTTCAATCTCAGCTTCCCCCTCCGACATACCACACCAAACTCTTTGACTTCTCGCTGCAGTTTCTCTTCAGAATCTGCTACCAATGCTATATCATCAGCAAACAGCAACTGGTAGAACTCCAAATATATACCACTCTTTCCTACTAAACCCAATCCTCTACCCATAGTTCTCATTTTCACCTCCCTCACCACACCATTAAACAGCCACGGTGACATTACACAACCCTGTCGTTGACAACACTAGATGGCGACACTTTATTTATAAACGTCACTTGATTGGAGAGAGCAGCTATTCGATACCGGTAGTTCACAGCATCTTTGAATATGGCCGGGCATCTTTTATGCTATGAATTGGTGACGATATAGGGGGTATTTTCTTGACATGTTGGTGTAGCCAGGATACTGTACTTGTAGATCAGCAGGAAAGAATGTTGTGAGGCTGAACCCATACCTGACTGCATGATTGATCATCCAGGGTTTATATCTGTTGCCTTATGCCCGTGGAATCTTCAGGCTGTCTACTATGCTTATAGGCAACAATATGGACAAATACAAAGAGAAAACTGAATGAGTAAGTGTAATGCCTTTAAAAGTACAGTACCGTACTGTAACTAGAATATGTTTTATCATACATAATGTACTGCTGATCACAATTATTTTCTTTTAATTTTTCTGAAGTGAATATACATAATTATGTCAATATTTTGTCACACCTTCAAAGTTTAAAGTTTGAATTTTGTGACTAAACCAGATTCTTCAAAATAGCAAACAACAGATAACAAAATTTGATCATCTTAGCATATAGATTTTTAGAGTAGCTTTAGCCTATGCTTATTATTCTGTACCAGCTATACATATAGAGAAATAGGTGAACAAGAAAACAAATATCACTTTTGACCAGATAGTAACAGACATCATACTATAGTGTGAATTTATATACTGTACTAAAACACTTATGATAAGTATACTCAAAGGATGACCCTGCTAAAGGATAAAATGGTGCAATATGAAGTCATACTATAAACAGTAGGCCTACTGTACTGTAATTGAAAAGCAAGTTAGAAGAGGAAAAACTGAAGATGTGTCAGGTGGTATAATAAGGAGCTTATATGAGTAGAAGATGGAGGGTGATGGTATGGTATGCCTGTATGCATGTTATTCTGTCTTATTGTTAGAAAATGTGGAACACTAGAGTAGATAACACTATAGGTAAAACTTTTCAGTGAGGTAGGCTGTGATGCCCATCATAAACATTATGCAACACATTTTATAATAAAAGAAACATATTTGCTTTAAAGTATGACAGATCTGTTGATCAGTTGTACTTTCCAGCATTTACATCAGAGTGATTGACCTATAGCCTGGGTATGAGCAAGTGAAAAAACAAAACATTAAATGGGGACCATTTTGGTATGGGCATAAGGGGCATGTCTGGACAAAAAAAGCTGGAGGTGTTCCCACCATGGTCATCCTTTAGTAGGGTATTCCTGGGAAGGAAAAAAATAGTATCAAAGATATTGATATTATTTCAGTAGTACCGGTATTCATAAATATAAAAATACAGGTGATACACTCTTAACCCGAAGATAAAACAGTACAGTACCAGTATATACTGTACATTATACAACATTGAAAGTACTGATAGGGTTTCACCTAACACATCATATCATCTTGTCCCCTGGGAAACCCCACTAGATGACCATGACAGAAACGTCTCCAAGCTACTTTGTCAAGACATGCCTCCCCTGCCCGTGCCACAATGCCCCTTCCACTACGTGGAAGTTTTTCTTCAATATATTTTTCCACTTTCTTTTCCCATACCATAGGTGGTCTTCCACTACTAGCGGTTCCACTCACCTGACTCCCATATATCTTTCTTGGCATTCTGTCTTCATCCATTCTCTGAACATGACCATACCACCTCAAAGTACTTCTCTTTATGTGGTGATGGGCTGGTTTATCAGAATGAGAGTTGAGCGTTCTCTGCCATACCCATAGCTTACTCTGACTGTTCCTTTTACTTATATATTTTCTAGATCTCAAGTGACGGCGTCTTTTCCGTGGATTGACCTCCCTACTGCCAACCCTGGCAGATTGGGAGCCAAAGCGTCACATTTTTCCTTTGCCCCTCAACTTTATAATTGCTGAGGGGCACAGGGCCTTGGGTGGGGCTTTTGTTTCCCGGGCGTTTCCGCACCCTCCTCAGCTCCCCGCCTTTGAGTGGCTTCGGTCACCTGGGCATTATTAGTGGTAAGCTGGGAGGGTTCTGTGGGGGCGCTCGGTTATGGCCTTGGCCTTGCTCGGGACCTTGGGGCTGCTCGGCCAGACAGCCTGAGGAACAGCAACAACAACAAAACTTCTCTTTATCCACTCAACCACACCACAATCAATGCCCAAATCCTGCTCTTCCATTCCAAAGGACTCGTGCACTTCCCTATTACTTGGCCCATCTAGCCTATTCATGCCAGCTGCCATTCTGAAAAAGCTCATATCCACAGGTCTCAGTTTGAAGAGGTCCTCGTCACTTGCCGTCCATGTCTCGCTTCCATACGAGAGTGTTGGGAGCAGCACACTGTTTCTCAGTGACTTTTTGACTTCCTGGCTAACCATTCTTCCTTTGAAAATACTATCAAGTTCTCCAATCACCTTTCTCCCTTGCATTTTTCTCTCTTTTATCTCACTCTCCATTTTACCATATTTGCATAGTACAGCTCCCAAATACTTGAAACTTTCAACCTCTTCTAGTATTTAATTTTTCAATTTTATTTTACAACTTTTCGGGTGTTCTTTCTTGATTTTATATTTTTCCTTAAAGTCTATGGTTTCATGCATTCTTCTCTCAAACACCATTACCTTACATTTCCCTAAATTGACCTTTAACTTTCTCTTTTCACATACCCTGTCAAAGTCAGTGACCACTCTCTGAAGTTCTTCAGCATTTTCTGCCAACAGGACTGCATCGTCCGCATATAGGCATGTTAAAATCTTCCATGTTCTTCCCTCTGATTCCAGTCTAGCTCCCACACCCATTGATACAGCCCTACATTCCCTAATCACTCCATCCATGTATATATTGAACAACCAAGCTGACATGACACATCCCTGTCTTACACCTACACTGACCTCAAAACTTTCACTTAACTTATCCCCTACCTTCACATTTGCCATTGCATTCCTATAAAAAGATTTTACTGCCATTAGCAACTTTCCTCCCACACCATATACTGTTAACACATCCCACAGGCCCTCCCAGTCTACTTTGTCATAGGCTTTTTCCAAATCCATGAATGCTGCATAGAGTTTTCTGTTTTTGGCCAGATACTTCTCTACCAACAATCACATTGAGGCTATCTGGTCAATGCAGCCCCTGCCCTTTCTGAAACCTCCCTGTTCCTCGCCTATTTTGTCATCCGTTATCTTCTGTAGCCTCTCTGTTACTACTCTTGCGTGTACCTTTCCAGGCATGCTAAGCAAGCTAATTCCCCTATAATTCTTACACTCTTCTTTACTACCCTTCCCTTTGTACAAGGGTACTATCACTGCTTTCCTCCAGTCCTCTGGTACACTTTCCTTTTCCCATGCTAATTTACATAACCTATGCATTATGTCAACAGCTTCTTCTCCTCCATATCTCAGCATTTCACCTGGGATGTTATCTACTCCAGCAGCTTTGCCCATTTTAAGTCTATTGATTGCTTCTTTTACTTCTTCTCTGATTATCTGGCTTTCAACTACCCTGTTTATTCTACCTCCCTCCATTCCTATGGAATGAAGTTTATTCCTATACAAGTTTATAGTTAGGCATAGAGATAAGATAGAAACATGCATATATATATATATATATATATATATATATATATATATATATATATATATATATATATATATATACGGTATATATTTACGTCTCACATTTTACTACCATTAGAAGCTATGCTATACCGTATACTTAATGTATAGTCGTGGTCATGAATTTCTGGATTATTTTTGTAGAGATAATTATAATACACAGGATAACTATATTGGGAAACTGTTGGAACCGCACAGACAAATTACTGGGATTCACTAGTTAATGTTCATTGTCTTGTACTGTATTAGGTGTATTCTGACCACGACTGTACATACCCGGTAGATTATTGAAGCGTGGGGTTTAAATTAAAAGCCCACTAACATTTTCTAGAATCTGCATAGGGCAGATTCTAGATATCTGCATAGGGCAGATTCTAGATATCTGGAGTTCACCCGTAATGCTCTGAGAACCTGCAAAAAGTGCTTATTACCAGTATATGGAATGCAACAAAATGCAGTGTTATAGGATAATCGCATAAGGGAAATAAACTGGGAACATACTCTTTATTGCATTAATCTAATAAGTTAGTATTTCTATGAAAGGGTTAAAGATAAAACAAATTATTACTAATTATATTTTTTTATTTCGTAAGTGTCATTGTATACTTGTATTTACATGTTTTAATGTTTTAATTTAGTTACCAACAAGCCTAGGAAATTATTAAAATTCAACAGTTTGGGAAGTCTTACATATAATCAAAATGTCTATAAAATACAGTACAGTATATCCTCATACATGAATTTATACTCAATTTTATGTATGAAAGTGAAATTTGAATGATTTACAAGAAAAACAAAATACTGGTACAGTACTGTACAACAAATCTGAGTGAAGTTTTGAGAAAACTTACCAGTAAGTTTCTCCAATTTTAGAGTTTCCTTAAAAAAAAAAAAAAAAAAAAAAAAACCCAAGCCAATTTAATATTTTTTAAGTATTATCATTGTTTTATGTCTTTCAATTAACCCAACATTTTGGTAAAGATGTAGTATTCGGGTGTATCGCCCGTCTTGTTTACACTACTCACAGGCTCGCAATCACGTTCCTGTCTATTTTAACTGCCTTGGGATACAATAATAGGATACCCCCTCCCCCCCTATTACTTATTGTCATCATATATTTTGCCAGCAGGGGGAAAATTGCAGAATAAAAGCAGTCAAAATAGACGGAATTTAACCGCGACCGCACGACCTATGTAAACATGACGACCGTAAGCCTGGATACTACATCCTTCCCCATATTTTCCCTAATATTCATAGCCTGCCCCACTGCAGCTCCAGACAGCACATATGTATAATGAAGCATTTCATCGAAAGATAAATGAACGGTAAAAATTTAGTTACTTTGGCCAGTTTTATTTTTTATTTATTTATTTTTTTTTACCTAAAAACCTGGTGTATCTGTATATTCAAGTAGAATATTATGGTAAAACCCTATAAATCAGTAATATACGGACCCATTACACCGAGAATATTAAAACAACAACAGAACAAGAGGGGAGGGCTTGGCAATGATGCAGTATTCGGGCGTACCGCCTGCCTTGTTTACACAACACAGACGCTCGCGATCACGATCCCATCTATTTTGACTGCCGTGGGCTACAATAATAGGTTGATTGCCCCCATGACTTATTGGCATCATCATATCTATTGCCAGCAGGGGGTAAATAACAAAAAATAGCCGGGAACTTAACCGCTGGTGATCAACTGTCGACTTATGTACAGTAAACATGACGACTGTATGCCCGGATACTACATCCTTCCCGATGGCTTTGAAGCTCAGGGAAAATGAGGGGTTAAGACGTTTAACGAGTGAAAATGGATAAAAACAACTTGTCCAAACCTTTAATTATTTGAATAGTACATAACTACGGAAAGTCGTCAAGTTTTGTAGTTACGAGATGTAATATAGACATAAAATACGATATATGCGGGTCGATCCACACTCGAACATCATCCGTTCCTCAGTGTAAACACACGACTGCAGGCGGATCGCTAGATATACCTAAAACTAACCAAACATAACTTAGGCCAACTGATTTAGGGATAGATGTAGAGTTCGGGCGTACGGTCGTAATGTTTACATAAGGCGATCGCCCGCGGTTAACTTCGCGTCTATTTTGACGGCAATGTTTTCGGTTATTTGCCCCCTGCTGGCAATATACATGATGATGACAATATGTCATGGGAAGGTGAGGGGGGGCATGCCCCCCTTATCATATTATTGTTTCCAATGGCATTTAAAATAGACGGGAACATGATTGCAAAGGTCCGACGCCTCCCCCGCCGCCGTCATGTTTACATCTGTCGATTGCTGTGGTTAAGTTCGCGTCTATTTTGACGGCGATTTTTTCGTTTCGGTAATTTGCCCCCTGCTGGCAATATATATGATGATGACAATATGTCATGGGGGTATTATTGTATCCAAAGGCAATCAAAATAGACGGGAACATGATGGCAAAGGTCCGACGCCACTAATGCATAGTGTAAACAAGGCTGGCGGTACGCCCGCACTTAACATTCTTGCCTTTATTTACCCTAAAGTAAGCAAATCGCACAAAGTCGAGGTAACATTTTGCTCCGTTTAGTTTTTCTTTCAAGGGGGCCTAATCAGGAATCCGAATCATTATAAGATTGGTTGAGGGGGGGCACTCACCCCCTCAGAACTTAGTGTAATCATCATCTATGTTGCCATTACGGGGCATCAACAAAATACAGATATGATAATCCCGCGCACGAGTTGATATGAACGGATCGCCAGGATCGGCTAGATAGTCAACAAAACTGGGATTCAAACACAAGAAGTGGCGGATCTATCACAGACTTTACTCTTACAGGCGCCTGTGCACATATTAGTACCGTACCTAGGTAATGGACTAGTGCCAGGGCCCAGGGATGTACATTCTGCTTTACAGGTAGGAGTACAGTACCAGAAATTGTGTTCACGGCGAAAATATAGGCTAGTGATAAATTGACACCAAGCCACCAACACTTCTAGACTAGTACGAAATAATCAAAATACACACATAGGTCTAGCATGAAAATATAGCAGAAAGGGCAAGGATGTAGTATGCGGGTTTACCGTAAAACAGCCCGCCTTGATTACACTACACAGACGCTCGCGATCAGGTTCCCATCTATTTTGACTTACATGGTTTACAATAATAAGTTGAGGGGCCAGGGGGGACTTTGCCCCCTCTCACCCCCCCCCCCCCCCTCCCCATGACTTAGCCTATTGTCATCCTCATATATATGCCAGCAGGGGGCAAACAACTGTAACAACATGACAAAATAGACGGGAACTTAACCGCAATTTATCAACCTAGGCTATGTAATCATGCCAACCGTCGGCCTGTACACCCGGATACTATATCCGGGTAGAACGTAGAGTTCGGGCGTACCGCCAGCCTTGTTTACACTACGCGTAGCCGTAGTGGCGTCGAACCTTTGCCATCATGGTCCCATCTATTTTGACTGCCTTTGGATACAATAATATGTTGAGGGCTCAAGCCCCCCCCCCCCCCCCCGCCCATGACATATTGTCATCATCATTTATATTGCCAGCAGTGGGCAAATAACCTAAAAAAATCGCCGTCAAAATAGACGCGAAGTTAACCGCGGCGATCGCCCTATGAAAACATGACGACCGTACGCCCGGAATCTACATCCATCCCCTATATCCTTCCCCAGAAAAGTATGTTTAGCCTACTAATAAAAACTCATGATGGTGCACTTATAGAAATTTACCAATATCATAAGTTGTCCATAGGCTCACCTAGGCTAAGTGTAATAAAAATAATAGGCCTAGGCTAATAATTCAATCGTTCGACCTAGCCAGTAGCATAGCCTATAGGCTACTGCGAAAGATTAGGCTAGTAGCCTAAATGTCATAAACTGCACTAGCCTAAGCCTAGGGGTTATTTTAAACGACACTAGCCTAGGCCTACTGCAGCGTTATGAGAAACAATTTATTAGGGAAAATAGGCACCAATAGATTCGCCATATAGGCTAGGCTAGTCCTCATGGAGGATTTTCGTTATCGATAAATTGAAAAAATACCCACTTCACATACAAATAGCCTACACCAAATATCTAGGCTAAGTCAAAGATGTAAAACAGCGGGGGTGGCAGCCCCCACCCATAATATTAGGATAGGTTAGGTAAGGTTGTTAGGTTAGGCTAATGTCATTTCAAAGGGGTATAGTAAACACTAGGATAGTCTAGGCCTATACCCGGTCAGAGGTAAGTCCTGCAGTAGTCTCCTTGAATGCAACCCATATTGAATTTGACGTTTCATTGCTGCTGGCATCTGCAATGGTGAATGGTTTAGCAATAGGCAGCTGAAGAGCGATTAGAGCTGCAGGTATCTTGTGGGTGGAGATTATAGGAACAGCATTACTCTTTAAATGTAGTCTCTTTGCCCATTGTAACCTGTTGCTTAATAATGAATGCACTCTCCTCGAAATGTAAAGTAGGCTACACAGCCTAGGCCTACAGCTTTGCATTCCAAATTCTTGTCTGGTTGACAAAAACATACCATTTTCTAACATACTGTTCTTTCTCAGGAAATTTATAAAGACATATACATGGTCCAGGTGTGTTAAAACACCCAAATACCACACAGCAGTTCGGCAAACATAAACGCTCCTGACAGGGGTGAGGAGGCACTGCCCGTGACTGACGTGAAATTAATTCATTCCCAAATATTTTCACACTCTATTCCTGGTGTGACGTCACACATCGTTGCCAGTGCGTATTGTTAATAATGTTTTTTTTGCCATTACGGAGTGATATTTTTGGTAAATTATATATAACCAGTTATTTATCAGCTCCTGTAGAACCTCTCAACCACGATAAAAAGTAAATGTGTTAATTCATGCATCACCACCTGCACTTGTAATCGCTACACAATGACGCCACATACAGCTACGTAGCACTCGTGGAGCACTGACAGTGTTACCTCGAAGATGGAAGTTTAGCTGATTTTGCTACCTTGCTCACTTTTAGCGAACTATTGGTTACACTGTCATCCTCCCGCGCGGTGGGGGAACTGGAGTTAGTGTGGGCCGGGAGGCCACAGATGTCGGACGTATGGATCATTACTATCCCACCCATTTTCACTCGATTTCCACCCTTTTTTCACCCGTTTTTTGCCAGTTTTTTCAACTCGACTTATGTGGTGAGCCGCTTTTTAAGGGTTAAGGGATTTGGAAGCTAGACATGCTGTATCGGGCTCTGATTATATTATGTACGGTAAATTACATAAGTTTGTTCACCCTTATTTGAGATTAAATATATATTAAAAGTTGTACTGTACTTACTGCACAGAGTTGCCTTTCATCCCCTTCTTACACATATATAATATATATATATATATATATATATATATCTTGATTAAGTGTTCTATTTCATCTCTATTGGGAATCATAAAACCCCTTACAATATATAGCTTGTTATTGATTGCACACAAGCATATCGCAAGCACCATGAAATACTAATATTAACAGCCCTTTATCTGCTGTATATATACGCTAAATCTTTGGTGGGTAAGATGGGTTTATTAAGGGAGCCCACCTCGCTTTTTGTTCTCTCTTTCTCTCTCTCTCTCTATTTGGCTTGTATCCATTCGGCCCCATTCAGCCTACTGTTTTAA
Organism: Paralithodes platypus; assembly: GCA_032716605.1. NCBI lineage: Eukaryota > Metazoa > Arthropoda > Malacostraca > Decapoda > Lithodidae > Paralithodes > Paralithodes platypus. The sequence continues at coordinate 25,787,207 of CM064529.1, read as the reverse complement.
GACGTTTATCTCCATCCAGGTGTCGATATATTATATGGAGAAAATCGCTGGAGAATTTTTTTCTATCGAAAAATTACAAATTAATCTACAAGGGGGACCTATTTTTTTTTATTTTATTTTTTTGTATATGATGAAGGTGTAGGGAGGAAACTTGAAAAATAATGAATCCATGCAAAAATCGCCCAAAAAGTGAACCATCCCCCGTTAAACATAAATAAAGCCTATAAAATCAAGTTCCGTTCAGTAGTGATGGGGAATGTTGACTTTTATTACATAATGAGAGAAATCATTACCTCCCTTGTAAAACTGACCTCTAATTATGAGCTTTGGAGTATTTGTTGACTTCGATCAAAATTATAGCTGAAGTGCTATACCATGTGTTTGAAATGGATGTCATTAATGATTTAATTAATGATGATTTGATTATTTTAATTATGTTCAATTTTATTTTGCATAATTATGTGAGTGCAACAAACAGTTTTTATCATATATTTCCGATAAATATAGATTCTTACAGCTTGAATTTGCGTATAGACTGAAATTTGTACAAGTGGCGTATACTTCAAACGGTTTTAAGGGGGCCCACCTCGCTTGTATTCTCTTTCTCTCCCTCTCTCTTTGCCTTGTGTCCATTCGGCCCCATATTCAGCCTACTGTTTTAAGACGTTTACCCCCATCCAGGTGTCAATATTTTCTTGGCGAGCGGTAGCGAGCCAGCATATAAATATTTTTGATTTGGCAGCAAGCTAAATTTGTACATTATTCGATGGAAACATTTCTCCGGCGAAGCCTATTTTCTCCATACAATGCTGGCTCGCTATCGCTCGCCAGGAAAAAATCGACACCTGTATGGGGATAAACGTCTTAAAATAGTTGGCTGAATGGGGCCGAATGGATACAAGCCAGATACAGATAGAAAAAGAGTGAAAGGTATAAACAAAAAAACGGTGACCCCCCTTTATCCCGTAATTCCGGGGGTGACGGCGCGGGTGGCAACTGGCCGGAAGGGCGTAAATTTGTCACCAACCAAATAGCTAAAGTTGTGATTGGACTTGAGGCTATAACGAATAATGATGTACTGTTGTCGTCACACCATATTGGACTTGAGGCTATAACGAATAATGATGTACTGTTGTCGTCACACCATATTGGACTTGAGGCTATAACGAATAATGATGTACTGTTGTCGTCACACCATATTGGACTTGAGGCTATAACGAATAATGATGTACTATTGTCGTCACACCATATTGGACTTGAGGCTATAACGAATAATGATGTACTGTTGTCGTCACACCATATTGGACTTGAGGCTATAACGAATAATGATGTACTATTGTCGTCACACCATATTGGACTTGAGGCTATAACGAATAATGATGTACTATTGTCGTCACACCATATTGGACTTGAGGCTATAACGAATAATGATGTACTATTGTCGTCACACCATATTCGGAATATATATAATTGTTGTAATATCATATCAGTCTTGTAACGTAAACTGCTTCAAGCCCTTTCCATTATTCCCTTACCCTTCTATTCTATATACTCAGTCCCAATCCCCACCTTTCCTATTCTATATACTCAGGCCCAATCCCCACCTTTCCTATTCTATATACTCAGGCCCAATCCCCACCTTTCCTATTCTATATACTCAGGCCCCATCCCCACCTTTCCTATTCTATATACTCAGGCCCAATCCCCACCTTTCCTATTCTATATACTCAGGCCCAATCCCCAGCTTTCCTATTCTATATACTCAGGCCCAATCCCCACTTTTCCTATTCTATATACTCAGGCCCAATCCCCACTTTTCCTATTCTATATACTCAGGCCCAATCCCCACTTTTCCTATTCTATATACTCAGGCCCAATCCCCACCTTTCCTATTCTACATACTCAGGCCCAATCCCCACATTTCCTATTCTATATACTCAGGCCCAATCCCCACCTTTCCTATTCTATATACTCAGGCCCAATCCCCACCTTTCCTATTCTATATACTCAGGCCCAATCCCCAGCTTTCCTATTCTATATACTCAGGCCCAATCCCCACCTTTCCTATTCTATATACTCAGGCCCAATCCCCAGCTTTCCTATTCTATATACTCAGGCCCAATCCCCACCTTTCCTATTCTATATAATTAGGCCCAATCCCCACCTTTCCTATTCTATATACTCAGGTCCAATCCCCACCTTTCCTATTCTATATACTCAGGCCCAATCCCCAGCTTTCCTATTCTATATACTCAGGCCCAATCCCCACCTTTCCTATTCTATATACTCAGGCCCAATCCCCACCTTTCCTATTTTGTTTTTCTTCCTTAACCACTCTATCTAAACCACTGTTTGGACACTTGATCCTCAGTGGTTTGGAGGACAAACAGCCTAGAGTGGTCGCTAGACCTGTTAAACTCCGTGTGGTCAGACATAATTAACGCACCTTGAATTTGGCTCTTTTCAACTTGGGGGGGGGGGGGACCTGTTACTGGCAGCTTTGCTTTAGGCTCATTCAAACACATAGAAAACCAAAAGGATCCATGCAATATCAGGTATAACTGTCTTGATAGCGTAATGCATAGTGCGCGGAATTTCGATGTGAGTATCCTGGGTTCGAGTCCTTGGAGTGCCACATGTATTTGTTGATTTCATTAATTGAGTTTTAGAGGTGAAGTTGGTTGGTGGAACAAACATAGTAATACATCACTCAATCTGCCTTTCACACCACGAATGCTTTTCAAAGTCAATTCTAAATGAGCAAGTTTGTTTTCGTGATATTTCTTGGTATTTTTGCATTGGAATGGAAAACTAGACTGACTGTATGTGAAATTAAAACCCTTTGAGGATCATGACGCATTTTGGCAATTTATACTGGCTATCATTAGACGATTTTATACAGCTTGAGGTGAACATGTGAGAGCTAGAGTGTTAATTGAGATAGTATTTACCCCTTTAATTCCTAAACATCCTTCCTAAATTGCATAGAATCGTCTACTGATAACCAAAATGAAATGGATAACTGCGTCTTAGATCCTCAAGGGTTAAGGGGGGTCACCTGCCTTTTTGTCTCTCCTTTTCTCTCTTTCTATGGTTTGTATCCATTCGACCCCATTCAGCCTACTGTTTTAAGGCATTTATCCCCATCCCGGTGTCGATTTCTTCCTGGCGAGTGATAGCGAGCCACCATTGTATGGGGAAATCTGGCTTCGCCGGAGACATTTTTCTATCGAAAAATGTAAAAAATTAGCCTACTGTCAAAAACATTTACAACAAATATGCTGGGTCGCTACCGCTCGCCAGGAAAAAATCAACACCTGGATGGGAATAAGCGTCTTAAAACAGTAGGCTGAATGGGACCAAATCGATACAAGCCAGAGAGACAGGGAGAAAGAGATAAAAACTCGATGTGGGCCCCCCTAAGAGATTGAAATAAAATACTAATACTTTAATTCAAAATATGCCAGCCCACAAGGGCCGGAAAACAATGCCAGAAGATGCGCTCGTGGCCGGACACCGGTTTTCGTATATACCAAAGTTTATATTCTGTGTTCTGGCTATTATTAGACGATTTTAGTCAGATTAGGAATCGAGAGGGTTCATTGAGATAGTCTTTACCCTCATGATTCATTGAGATAGTCTTTACCCTCATGATTCATTGAGATAGTCTTTACCCTCATGATTCATTGAGATAGTCTTTACCCTCATGATTCATTGATAGTCTTTACCCTCATGATTCATTGAGATAGTCTTTACCCTCATGATTCATTGAGATAGTCTTTACCCTCATGATTCATTGAGATAGTCTTTACCCTCATGATTCATTGAGATAGTCTTTACCCTCATGAGATAGTCTTTACCCTCATGATTCATTGAGATAGTCTTTACCCTCATGATTCATTGAGATAGTCTTTACCCTCATGATCATTGAGATAGTCTTTACCCTCATGATTCATTGAGATAGTCTTTACCCTCATGATTCATTGAGATAGTCTTTACCCTCATGATTCATTGAGATAGTCTTTACCCTCATGATTCATTGAGATAGTCTTTACCCTCATGATTCATTGAGATAGTCTTTACCCTCATGATTCATTGAGATAGTCTTTACCCTCATGATTCATTGAGATAGTCTTTACCCTCATGATTCATTGAGATAGTCTTTACCCTCATGATTCATTGAGATAGTCTTTACCCTCATGATTCATTGAGATAGTCTTTACCCTCATGATTCCCCCAGATCCTTCTTAAGCCGTATAAAATCGCCAAAAGATAGCCAGAATGAACTGTCAGAATGCGTCATAATCTTCAAAGGGATATGGGGAATATATATATATATAGTTAGTTAGTTAGTTTGTTCCCTAGACCTCCATCAAGCATATTATTATAGAAGATTATCATTATCGAACACCATTCATTTAAGCCGCTGTCACACGAGCGCTTTTTCCGTCAATTTTCCATGATCAAGTGTTTTTTTCGTATCATTTCGGAACTTTTTCGCACTGGTATCGGTAACTAGACTGAAGGTAGATTATGGTAGGCGGCTGAATTCTGATAAATTGTAAATTTTTAAGCTTCCAGACCATAAATGCCCGTAAAAATTGCTCGAAAAATGACCCGTGTGACTCCGGCTTTACTTTGTTAATAATTATGTACGAGATTTCCTCCAGCCAGGGGAATGTGCTCTACCGTCCGACCTTCCACTAATTACTATGTTCATCTCTCCCTTCCACCCTCAGTTTGATTTCCTCCCCCCCCTCCCCCCCTTTTGTCCATCTTCCCCTTTCCACCCCATATATATATATTCTTCCCCCCAACCTTCCTCCCCCCTCTCCCCTTCTGTCCACCCCCCTTCCACCCCATCTTTATCTTCCCCCTCTCTGTCGACCTCCCCTTTCCACCCCATACATACTTTCTTTCCCCCACCATCCGCCCCCATCTCCCCTTCTGTTCCCCTTTTTTTCCTCCCCCCCCCTTCTGCCCCCTCCCTATGTCCATCTCCCCCTTCCATTCAGCCCCCTCCCTCTGTCCATCCCCCCTTCCACCCCCATTTTGATTCCCCCTTCTGCCCCCTCCCTCTGTCCATCCCCCTTCCACCCCCATTTTGATTCCCCCTTCTGCCCCTCCCTCTGTCCATCCCCCCTTCCACCCCATTTTGATTCCCCCTTCTGCCCCCTCCCTATGTCCATCCCCCCTTCCATCCCCCATTTTGATTCCCCCTTCTGCCCCCTCCCTCTGTCCACCCCCTTCCACCCCCATTTGTATTCCCCCCTCCCTCCCCCCTTTCACCCCTATTTGTGTTTGCTTTCTTCCCGCTCCCTGATCCCGTATCTCCTCCTTCCACCCCCCCTTTTTATCCCCTGCTCCTCCCCCCCTATGTCCTTCTCTCCCCCGTACACCCCCCCTGTTATACCCCACTCTGTCCACCTCCCCTTCCATCCTCCCCTCTCTGTCTATCTCCCCTTTCCATCCCCACTTTTATCTCCCCCTGTCCCCCCTCCCTCTACCTCCCCAACTCTTTTCCTCCCCTCCCCCAACTCTTTTCCCTCCCTCGCTTCCAACTCTCCAACTACTAATTAAAGATAGTGTAAAGATTGTAATCACCTCGAACCCAATTATCTGATGGGCTGGGAGTGGCAATTGTGGCAAGCAGTTGAATTTAGTGTATATTTGTTTTACATTTGTGTTTACCCTTATTTAAGCTATTTTTTAACCCTTTGAGGATCATGACGCATTTTGACAGTATATTCTGGCTATAATTAGACGGCTTTATACAGCTTAGGAAGGATCAGTGGCAATTGGAATGGTAAATCCTTTCTCAACCCTCTGGATTCCATTTGTCCTTCCTAATCTGAATAAAATCGTCTAACAATAGCCAGAAAACAGAAAATAATTGCGTCATCGGCTCTTGAGAGGGTTACTTTCTTACCGGCTTATTTATTTTATGCTTGCTATTTTCAGAGGATTTGTTTACAGTTTAAGGATATGTGGTAGTAAAAAGAGTCTTAAGTGAGGTAGTTCGAAGCCTGTTATTTGCAGGAGGCCCTTTATAAACTGAACATAATCGCCTAGTAGTAGCCAAAATAAAGATAAAAGAACGTCACTGGTGCAGAAGAGGTTAATGAAATATATATATATATATATATATATATATATATATATATATATATATATATATATATGTCTCTCTCTCACTCTCTCTCTCTCTCTCTTCTTTGCTACCCTTTCCTTCCACTGTCCCTCACTCTCAGGTTAGCTATCTCTACTAGAATTAAGTCCTGACCACCTCGCTAGGATCGTAAGGTCTGTGTGGTCAGTGTATATATATAAATATATGTAAATATCTCTCTCCCTCTCTCTCTCAGTCAAAATAGGACTTCAGAGTCTATCAACCGTATTGGATTATTATGCCAGCACTCTGTAAGTCAAAAAGAACGTCAGGACTGGAGCCTCTCTGCGAGAACTCCAGTCTCTCTGTCTCTCCCCCCCCCCCCTTACATAATCACTTCCCCTCCCCCCCTTCCACACCCTCTCCCCTAAACACATTCATTCTTTCACCCCCCTTGTATTTTTCCCCACGGGTTCGTATGGTTCGTTTGTTTTTAATTGCTTTACTCTACGGGAATTAGATTATTTTTCTTTTGGTGTGATATTCCTGTTCACGAAGACATTGTTAGTATAGTTCATTATTTGCCATTGTTATACTGTATATAAATTATATATATATATATATATATATATATTATATACATATATATATATATATATATATATATATATATATATATATATATATATATATATATATATATATTAGTCGTTGCTTAAATCGCTTATGCTTTTCTAATCTCAATATGAAGCAATAATACTATTCTATATATAGTATATATTCCCTCCAGAATATACCATTTAGTGTCTTCGCTCTTGAAGGTACAGTCACGGATGTAAATTGTGGACCAGGGGATGAACCCCTTGCTAGACACCACGCACGTGTATCGCATCCGAACACAGTCTACACTTGGCGAAAGTTGGTAGTTTATACTGCCAGGCCCCGCCCACTACGGCACTACTGGGTCGCCTGTCAGTTGGTAGAAACATTTAGTAGATAAATGGTTTACACACACACTTCATTATATGCTATAAGCTAAACATATTAAGTCCCAGAAAGAGTGCCAATTTGATGTTGTATATCGTAGGCATGCCAAGGTGTGTATTGAAGGCTATATATTGCAGAGACGGTTATCATTATTTATCGACTATCTTATGTTCAGGAATAGGCATCAATATGAAGACGAAGGTTATATTCAAAACCCACGTCCCTTGCATAATGTCTACTGTAGTAGGCTTTAACCCTTTTAGTGTGTGTAACGTCCGTTTTATTGTTTTCTAGTTACCATTAAACGATATTAATTAGCTATGCAACGACATCTAGCAACTAAAAGGCTACGAATTATCTCAATTATACATTATAGTTACCACTGATCCTTTCAAAGCTGCATAAACTCGTCTAAATATAACTGCAATTATTAAATAAAATAGACGTCTTCCGTACCGAAAGGGATAAAGTCCTCACCTACGGACAACTTGTTATAGAGACGAGTAAAAGCGAATGGCGAAACACAATAGTCTTACCTTCTAAGGTAAACTAGCCCACCATATATTGCACGTTTTCTGACCTGGTTTAGCATACGTCAGAGAGAGAGAGAGAGAGAGAGAGAGTGAGTGTGTGTGTGTGTGTGTGTGTGCTAACATATACCAAGATTCAAGGGACTGGACTTCTCAAATGACACTCCAGACTTAAATGACCTGATCTGCCAGTTTAACAATACTTAAGGGTTCATATCCTCTGAAGAACTATTTTAACTAACTACCAATACTATTACCGCTTTCTATTCTTAAGGTTTTATTTTTCGTATATCACTGTCCCAGGAAAAATTGCTATAATCTGTGCAAATGAGGGTAATATATTCCTTGAAATCTATAATAGTGGTGTAAAATTCACACATGTGTATACTTAGTAAAGAGAGAGCTTAGTGGCTACCAACCCTGCTGGATTTTTAAGCCAGGATATAACATAAGGACATAAGAGAATGAGAGTCTGCAGAAAACCAATTGGCCCACACAAGGCAGATCCCTTTCACACCTCGTCCATGTGCCTATTTAATTTTATCTTGAAGCTCTCTATCGTTCTTGATCCTACTATGGCACTCGATAGCCTATTCCACATATCTACAACCCTGTTAGCAAACCAGTATTTGCCTATGCCTTTTCTGTAACTAATTGTATTGAATTTGAAACAATTTGTATGAGTTCTCTCGCAATCACTGAGCTTCAGTATATCTATCATGTTCGCTTTATTAATACAACTTACCCATTTGAACACCTCTATCATATCCCCTCTAACTCTAAGTCTCTCTAATGAGTGCAACTTACCCATTTGAACAGCTCTATCATATCCCCTCTAACTCTAAGTCTCTCTAATGAGTGCAAGCCTATAAGGTGTAAATCGTGTGTGTTTGTTTCTAAATACAGCTGACTTTGCATCGCGATGTGCCGGCCGTCGACACACGAATAGAGGAGGGAGGGAAAGGAGCGGTGGAGGCTGTTTAGGGAGTGAAAGGGGATAGGTGAATAGGAGGAATATAGGGGGGAAAAAGGAGGGGGTGGGGGGGGCAAAGGTGCTTATATTAACAAAGCCAGACGACAAGAGCCACACACTCACGAATCTTCCTTTAAACAAACACGTTCTTCAATATCTCTCACATTTTGATAATACATTCCTGAGAATATTGACGCCATCCTCTCCTGAAGCGTAGGGCCATATATATAGATCAAACTGGGAGTATTGGGGATAATTTATTCAGTTATGGAAGGTAGATGAAGGGGTTTGTTTTGGTCCTGTTCAAAGAACTACGGAGCGTTTTCCAAGAATTACTCTCACGAAGTTAATTAAAAGTAATTCCAAAACACATGGTGTTGTCGCCACGGTGAAGGAGAGAGCCTGGAGGGAGTGGGTTTTGTCTCTAGGTTATACAGGCCGAGTCACTTCTATTTATTTATTATTTTGTCTTTCCTCTGGGTAATCGATCAGAATGTGTATTAATACTCGGCACACTGTGTTTGTTTTAATTATTATTTATATATATTTGTTCTTTCTTGTGATTCTTCGACTACTGTAGAGTTGGATCTATATATTCCCATCCTGTTGCTTAAATTGTTCATCTGTTAACATATCTTCTAAGTATATGATCTGGCCAAGCCCATTTTTGTTTTATATAGTAATGCGATTATCGTCTAATTCTGTTTGTTCTCTTATCCAAGAGGCTCTCTTCTTGTATATCCAAGTTATTGCTAACATTATCCTCTCCATATCTTTACGAGCACTATAGTATAGTTTGCGTTCAGGAAACTTTGTTATACTCCAAGTTTCTGACCCGTAAATTAGTACAGGAAGGACACATTGATTGCATACTGTTCTCTTTAATGTAAGGGGTAACTTGCTTTAATGTAAGGGGTAACTTGCTTTTCATAATAGATTTCTGCGTACCAAATGTGCTCCATTCCATATCAATCCTTGGTTTGATTTCTCTAGAGTGATCTGAGTTCGTATTTATAACCTGGCCTAGGTTATTATATATTCTTCCACTGAATCTGGCCCATCATTCTATAACTTGATTTGTTGTGGTTTCACATGATCATTCAACATACTCTTAGGTTTCTTTATATTCATTTTCAACACTGCCTTTAAGACTTTCTCTGTCCTAATCATTCAACATTTGTTGTAAATCATCCCCTGAGTCGCTAGAAAGAACTTTCATCAGCGAATCTGAGGTTGCTTAGGTGTTCCTCATTAACATATGTTTTTATTTATTGTCCCATTCAAGATTCCTAATTATTTGATATTGCATTGTGAAGTATACCAAATTGCTGTAGTATCAATACAAGTTATAATTGATAATTTTAATACATACAGTAACATTTCAAATATAAGGAACCACACAAAATCGGTATATAATAATCATAATTATCGTTTATCTTATCATGTTGCCTTTACATATACCTTTACAAACGCAATTGGGTATGGGCGGAGCTTACTAATTATCAATGGACTTGTTTCACTGGAGTCGTGCACGCTGCACCACCAAAGATGTAAATTGTTCGAACCTACTGCCAATGTGTGGCTAGGACTTTGGCAAACCCCTGGTCTACGACTTACCGCCGTGACTGTACAGTAGTAATATACCTATACTTGTATTAGTTAGTTAGTTAAAATTGGACTTCAGAGGCTATCAACCCTATTGGATTATCAAGCCAGCACACTGGTCAAGAATAACGTCAGGACTGGACTCCCTTCTCGAGAACCCAAGTCACTATACTTACATTAAAACTTTAAGGGGGGTCACCTGCTTTTCTTTATCTTTCTCTCGTGGTCTCTCTTTCTCTGGCTTGTATTCATTCGGCCCCATTCAGTCAACTGCTTTAAGACGTTTATCCCCATCCAGGTGTCGATTACTTCCTGGCGAGCGATAGCGAGCCAGCATTGTATGGAGAAATCCGGCTTATTCGGAGAAATTTTTCTATCGAAAAATGTATAAATTTAGCTTGCTGTGAATACAAAAATACATATATCATGGCGAGCGGAAAATATTGAGACCTATTGGATTATTAATCCAGCACACAAAGTCAAGAATAACGTCAGGACTGGAGCCTCTCTGCGAGAAATCCAGTCCCTTGAAGCCAAAGAGAGAGGGAGAGAAAGAGTAAAAAGCGAGGTGAGGTCCCTTAAAGTTTCGACTGAATCCCGAACTGACTCGGATCTTCAAATACATTCTTTACCTACTATTTAAATTTTGGAGTTTCGTTTATCCTATTCGAGGGTTTATATCGACCTATAATTTACGTCTTAGAGTGCACTGTAGCTTCTAAAAGCTTCCTGATTGTTCTGAGTTATCATTTCGTTCATTCTGTCGTATATAGTTTCCATAAGGTGAAGTTGTTGAAGTAGGCCGTTAGTTCATTGGTTATCGGGTAATTCTGCATAACTACTACTCCTGTTATTTTATGTTTAATTTATTTTATTGTTGTATGATAATGCTTTGTAAGTGTGTATTTTCTATTTAGAAAGTGAGGAAAGCCCAATTTATTAGCATTTGTATTATTAATTGTAATTCCGATACCTCAACAATCTAGGGGAGAGTTTGGGAATGAGGGGTTTTGGGTGGGGTAAAAATAGGGGTATTATGGGAATAACTCTAAAAATGTAATAAATACAATTGAAAAAACACCAAAATGTTGAAATCCGAGCCAAGTTTTGGTAAAAGTTGGCTCGGATTTGGCCAATTTTCAGAGTCCAAAAAGGGCAAAATTGGAAATCAAAATTGGCTCGGATTTCACCCTTTTTCAGCTGAAGAAAACCCCAAAGTGTTGACCAAACTTGGCTGGTGTTTGTCGAATTTTCAGAGTCCAAAATCACAGTAACCTCATTTTGAAAGTTAGCTGGGGTTTTCTTGTTTTTCACTGTTGAAAAACTCAGTAAGGATGTGGTTAACATTAGCCTAACCTAACCTAGTATTATGGGTGGGGGCTGCCGCCACCACACCCCCGCTAAATCCATGAAATCCGAGCCAAGTTTTGTCATTAACCTAACCAAATAACCTAACATAGTATTATGGGGTTAACATTAGCCTAACCAAACCTAACCTAACCTAACCTAACCTAATCTAGTATTATGGGTGGGGGCTGCCGCCCCCACACCCCCGCTAAATCCATGAAATCCGAGCCAAGTTTTGTCATTAACCTAACCAAATAACCTAACCTAACCTAACCTAGTATTATGGGGTTAACATTAGCCTTGCCTAACCTAACCTAACCTAGTATTATGGGTGGGGGCTGCCGCCCCCACCCCCCCCCGCTAAATCCATGAAATCCGAGCCAAGTTTTGTCATTAACCTAACCAAATAACCTAACCTAACCTAACCTAGCATTATGGGGTTAACATTAGCCTAACCTAACCTAACCTAGTATTATGGGTTTTGCCCTTTTTGGACTCTGAAAATTGGCCAAAACTTGGCTCGGATTTCAACATTTGTTTTTGTTTTCAATTGTAGGCTATTTATTACATTTTTAGGGTTAGGCTATTCCCACTGTCCACAATACCCCAATTTTTACCCCACCCGAAACCCTGCATTCCCAAAGTCTCCCCTAAATTATTGAGGTATCGGAATTACAATTAATAATACAAATGCTAATAAATAGGGCTTTCCTCACTTTCTAAATAGAAAGTACACACTCACAAAGCATTAACATACGTGAGTGTGGGGGGGGGGGGGGGGGGCCTGAGGATATGTCCCTATATAATGGGCGAAATTGGCCTTTTTGACATGGAAAAGACCCTGTAATGCAAGCCCTAAGGGTCTACTTACGGTTATATATTGAAGAAAGATAGCCATACTCGAGAAATACCGCCAAAAATACCCCTAAATGTGAGGAAAACTAACCTGGCATGAGGCCTTCCAGGAGGTTGTGTTTGAAACTGACGTCACACTTCACAGGAGAAGTGCATTGTGGGTACAAGTTAAAATGTATTGTTACAAATCGATATCCCAAAAACTAAATGTAGAAAAATTAGAAAGTAATAAATTCAGACAGTATGTAAAACACTGGAAGAGACAATTGTAAAAGATAATAATAATTTGTTGGGAAAATAAATCACTAGGTGAAGCTCGACTCTCATTGGCTAATGAACATCCGGGAACTTCTGGGAGGAGCCTAGCATGTAAACAAAGTGTTGTGGACTGGACTGGACTGGCTGGACAAAACTAGGACTTAACTTTGAAAATTGTATAGGGGGGTGACAACGAAATTGACAAAATAAGAAAAGTATCCCTTATCCGCGCATCTGTAGAGTCCCTTGAGTAAGGTAAGATCAACAACAAATAATTACCTAAGACAGGAATCCCGTAATCGAGGAGTAGTAGTGGTGCAGTTAACCCGTATTATTCTATAATTGCACCTATACGAGCTAAACAAAATATTATTGTATTTAACATGAAGGTACGGCGAGGTAAGTGATGTGGTATAGGTGGCAATATGCAGAAATGGATTATAAAGGCATTCTGCACCCCTCTTACCCCTTACGAAAATCTACGGTTATTCACTCCATCCCAACTGGATTTCTACCGTTTTACCCAACCAGCGGGGGGGGTGGGGGGGGGCAGGCCCCACCCATAATACTAGGTTAGGTTAGGTAAGGTTGTTAGGTTAGGCTAATGTCTCTCTGAAACATTGTAAATCCGTGTCACATCTAGATTGATAGACTTTTGTCAGAGGGAGGCGGAATGCCCTTATAATCCATTTCCGCATATTGCCACCTATACCACATCACTTACCTCGTTGTACCTTCCTGTTAAATACAATAATATTGTTTTTAGCTCGTATAGGTGCAATTATAGAAATTTACCTTAATAGGATCTTTGCAACATCCTTATTCTACAATAACCTTCAAATATTGAGAAATAATTGGTGGTAGTTTCGGTAATAAGTACCAAGTGTTGCAGAGGACGAGTAAGAATCAGCAGGACATGATTTGATGAGCCTTGTTTTAAATAATTCAAGAAAACAAAACTACATTGCATACATTCTGGCGCTTAATGAAATAAGAAACTAAAGAAGATACAGTAACTAGATAAGATATAAAATGACCCTGACCACGAGAACTCCGGGAATGCAGCTTTGAAGGCATTACTCCCGCCAATCAACTGAACTGAACTGACTGTTGACTGTGCGAGATGTGGGATGATGCAACTGCTGAATATTGCTGGTAAGAATAAACCTGTGTTCAGTAACAACGTAAAGTTATAAGGAAGGTGGGTACTTTTTCGGGTCAATATTTACGAGCCGCACCACAGCTGGGATCTCATTTCTAATGGTAGTTTTGGGTTCCTATCATGTTATGCTTCATTGCTATATACTTTTTATCCACCGGAAAATATTTTGTTTTCTTGGCATTATTATTATTATTATTTTTTTTTTTTTAGCATTAACCTAACCAAAAAACCTAACCTAACCTAACCTAAATGTATTTGGGGGTTATTAGGTTAGGTTAGGTTAGGTTAGGTGTTTTGGTTAGGTTAATGCTAAACAAAAATAGCCTAGGCCTAAAGCCCCCCCCAAAAAAAAATCCGGTGGATAAAAAGTATATAGGCTAGCAATGAAGCATAACATGATAGGAATCCAAAACTACCATTAGAAATGAGGAGACTACAGCAGGACTCTTCTTCTTCTTCTTATCTCTGACCAGGTATAGGCTCTCGTAGTGTTTGCTAACCTATACCCCTTTGAAAGGACATTAGCCTAACCTAACAACCTTACCTAACCTATCCTAGTATTATGGGTGGGGGCTGCTGCCCCCATACCCCCGCTATTTGACATCTTTGACAGATTGTTGGTGTATTTTTTCTGTGAAATCGTTTTTTTTTCATGTGTCGATAACGAAATTCCTCCATGCGGACTATAATGAGAAAAGTATGGAGAGTCTATTGGTGCCTATTTTCCCTAATAAATTGTTTCTAATAAGGCGGATGTAGTGTCCTTGAAGATTATCTAAATGAGATCCCAGCTGTCGTGCGGTTCCGTAAATATTGACCCTTATTCGGGGTGGGTGAGGAGAGTTGGAGGGAGGCGAGAGGAAGGTGGAATGGTGAGGAGGGTGGAGAGGCTACAGGAGGAGGAAATCAGGGAAGAGTACAGAAGAGCAGTTGAAAGACGACTAGGTGGCTTCGACCTGGAAGATATGGAGGAAGTGGAGGAGAAGAGCAAGGTGTTTAAGGAAGAGATCTGTGCAGCATGTGAGGAGGTGTGTGGAGTGAGGAGAAGAGGGAGGGGACTGAAAGGTACAGCATGGTGGACAGAAGAGGTAAAAATAACTGTTGAAAACAAGAAGAAAGCGTATAGACTATAGAGAGTGGTTGGGTTGTAGAGGGAATGAAGATTTGGAGAGGCAGAAACGAGCGAGGTACGTGGAGAGAAAGAGAGTGGTGAAGAGAGTAGTGGAGGAAAGTAAGAGAAGAGTAGATGAGGAATTTGGAAGGAATCTGAGTGTAAAATGGAGGGAGTGTAAGAAACTGTTCTGGAAAGAAGTCAAGAAAGTTAGGGAAGGTAGCAAGGGAAACAGTAAGGGTGTGAAAGATAAGAATGGGAGAATGCTAGCCAAGAAGTAAGAGAGAGTCGAAAGATGGAGGGAGTACTTCAACGAGTTGCTAAATGTAAGGAATGAAGAGCCAGCAAACATAGTTGGATATGGTATGGGAGGGAGAAGAGGAGAAGTAGTGGAGGAGGAGGTGGGGATCAGGAGGTCAGAAGTGTGGGAAGCCATGAAAAGAGTGAAGTTGGGGAAAGCACCAGGAACAGATGGAGTGGGTGGGGAAATGTTGAGGTATGGTGGTGAGAAAGTGATCGAATGGGTATGGAAAATGTGCAAACTAGCATGAGAGAAGGGGAGTGCAGCCGATGACTGGAAGACTGGCATAATAGTCCCCCTATATAAGGGGAAAGGGGAAAGAGGATTGTGTGGTAACCATCGAGGAATATGTCTTTTAAGCGTAGTAGGGAAGGTGTACAGTAGGGTAGTGATTGAGAGAGTGAGAGTGAGAACGGAGAAATGGATAGGCCGAATATACGCTTCCTGGTTATACAATGTTTGAGAAAAGTCGGATCAATAGAAATGGAGGAGTTCTGTTTTTTATAAAGGAAAGTCTTAATCCCGTCTTAATGTCAAAACCTCAAATTGCGAATATAGACATATCTTACGTACTATTAAATAATAAACGAGGAACTAAAATAACACTAGCTTTATTATACAGACCCCCAGCTCAATCAGTCCAAACTGACAGTGAAATTTATGAACAAATTGCAGAAATAACTAACATACAAGATGCCGTAATTCTTGGCGATTTCAACTTACCTGTGACTAAATGGGGCGATATTTTTTTTTTTTTTTTTTTTTTTAAAAGACCTCCGTCTACGTATTGTGAAAAACCTGTTATCCTCCGGCAAATTGTGGGGTTGAGTGAGTGAAGGGGGGGACAGTGAATGAAGGAGGATACATGTTTTTCATAATACGTGTTGCTAGCCCCAAACGCGCGAGCAACTGTGGCTTTCAACCATCCGACACATCCCCTTTTATTTATGTGCATCACACATGTTAAATACAAATAAAGTTTATGTTTTGTTTTACCCTACTGTGGAAAGACTACGGATACACCACTCCTGCCCGGGCCTCACACAGTGGCATGACCCAGTCCAGTCGATCTGAGCTCATGACGCTGGTGGCATTGCCCCGGAGGATAGCCATCCCTAGTCTTTGCTTGAGCCAGAGGGTTTCCCGGGGTTCTCCTGAAACTTCTCTGATTTTACGGCCTATTTCATTCACCATCTTAAGGGTGGTAGGGCCGAAGACTCCTGAAGTTTCGAATGCCAGGGGCTCGAACTGATGATTTCTGGCGATGGCTTGATATTTTTCTCGCTTTTTATTTTCTGCTATCCGGGCGGCTTCACCTACTTCGTCGGCGTTTCTGGCGATGTTGGTTGTGGAGAAAGTGTCAACACATGTGGCATCCCACACGAGGCACCGGCCATTCTTGTAAGGGAAAGTGGTCATCCCATCTGGCCGTTTGCCGTCTTCTCTGTGAAGTCCATGTGGTTCGAGGATTGATGCACGGTTAGCACTCTGCAGGGCCCGTTTTATGACATCATTTAGTGCAGAGTGTCTTGGCAGGCGGCCTGTGTTGTAATTACATGACAAGGCATGGTGACCTTGAGCATCCATCCCCCCACCACACTTGCAAGCGTGTGGGTGACAAACTGCCGCACCCACTCTGAGCGCGATGGCAACCCGGAGCGCTTCAGCATCCAAGTGAGTTCCAAGAGGTGGGATGGGGATGGCGTGTAACCACAAGCCACTCTCCGAACGGGCGGCTGCCTGGAGGCGTGCTTTTGCAACCTGGTCTGCATTGGTTAGGAGATTTTCTTGAGTTTTCTTCGCCGAGATGGTATCCCACGCTTTCTGCTTGCTCCTGGAGGTACCCTGAGGCTCCTCCTCTACTTCTGTACTTTCCTTCCAGGTGTTAATAGCTACTGTTACGTCCCCATTTAGTGTCATTCCGGGTTGAGAAGAAAGGATGGACACTACAAGGTCGTTGGTCACGATGAGGGAAGAGATAAAGGCTGGGGAGGCAATATCCGAGGTTCTCCGTATGCCCAAGCCCCCGAGGCGGACAGGAAGGGTGGCTTGTGTCCAGGTCCGTTCTTTAAATTCCACGTTGGTGATGCTGGTCACTGCTTCTCGGATTATGCTGTCTAATTCTTGGAGGCCACCATTGTTCGTGTAAGTCATCGATGTGCGCAGGAGGTATTGGAGTTTTGAGATGGAGAAACAGTTCTTGAGAAGGGCCAGAGCTGAGTGGGCATCGATGTGCATCAGGCGACTCACGAGACGTTGAAGCTCCTCCTTTTTAACTTGAAGTGCTGGTGGGATTGCTGCCAGAGTTAGTGGGGAACCTAATAGGGTTTGCTGGTGCTCCTGAAGGATCTTTACATCTGGCAATATGCCTCGAAACAGGGCCTGAGTCTCTTCTCCTTCTTCACGTGTGTGGTTGAGGAGGACAAGTTCACATTTGGTGTCATTTATCACTAGCCCAGCCTGGCCGAGGTCAGTTACGATGTTATTTAGGTCGGTTAGAACGTTCTCTACTGACCCACCCAAGGTTGCATCGTCCAGGTACCATACATTCAGTTCTGACCTTACTTTGTTAGCTGCTGCATCCACCCCTATTGAGAAAAGAGCAGGACCACCTGGATCTCCCTGCTGTAACCCGGTCGCTGATGGGATTACCGTCTCGCCAAAAATCAGGATTGAAGGTTTGGAATAAGCCTGCCAAAGTAGGGGGTACAGAGTGGGGATGTGTTCTTGAGCTGCACGGAGGAAGACATCCCTGCGAATGCTGTTGAATGCGTTCCGCATGTCAATCTTTAGAAGCACTCGTTTTTCTTGGGCTTGGCTGAGGTAGGTGCGGGTTGCGTGTACAACAGCTTCACACCCCCCTGGAGTTCCGAAACCTAGTTGAACTGGTCTTAAGTGTTGACCTAGGCCATTCGAGAGTGGTTTCAAACCCACCTTTGTGGCAAGGCGGCAGAAGGTGTTCCCTACTGCTATTGGGCATCACACTCTGGACACGACCTCTATGCTAACTTGCAAGAGAGTTCACTTTTTCAATTTGTACAATCTCCGACCCGTGGTAATAATGTGCTTGACCTTGTACTCGCAACTAAAGAAGAATTAATAGAGAATTTGAATGTTGGTGATGAATTCAGTAACAGCGACCATCGTACGATAACTTTCACTTTAAAGTTTACTAGTAACAAATCAAATAGCAGCATTGAGAAAGTCCCTAATTTCAAGAAAGCAAATTTTCATAAACTTAAATCAAAGCTTAAAGAAACTGACTGCAGCTTTCTGACTAACAATAACGACATAAATACATCTTGGGAGTGTTTCACAACCACTTACCTTAAGGCATTGCAAGACTGCATACCATCGAAAATACGGCGTCCAGGCCATAATGATAAGCCCAAATGGTGGAATAAAGATATTTCAGACTGTCTGCTTGCTAAAAAAAATGCTAATGAAAGATTAAAATCCTCACAAAATGACGAAGAACGGGTGCAATTTGTAGAGCTACGACGCAAAGCCAAAAAGTTAATTAAGCAAAGTAAAAAGACCCTGGAGTTACATGTTGCGAATTAAAGTAAAACAAACCCGAAAGAGTTCTATAGTTATATCAGAAAGAAAAAAGTAGTTACTTCAACTGTTGGACCGTTAGTCGATGAAAATGGAGAATACACCAAAGACGAAGTACAAATGAGTAATGCCCTCAATACCTTCTTTGCATCAGTTTTTACAACCGAAGACCTCAGTGATATCCCTACACCATCGCCGATTCAGATTGATAATTCAGATGTTCTAAGCAATATCACCGTTACAGAGAGAGAAGTATTGAATTGTTTAGATAAACTCAAGGTAAATAAAACGCCTGGACCTGATACAATCTCGCCTAGAGTTCTAAAGGAAGCTAAGGATGAGCTCTCCAAACCACTGACATTGTTATTCAATGAATCCTTGCAGTCTGGGACTATGCCTGATCAGTGGAAGCTAGCCAACGTAACACCGATATTCAAAAAGGCAGCAAATCCCTACCCAGTAACTATCGTCCAATTAGCTTAACCTCAATTGTATGTAAAATGCTAGAAACGGTCATAAGAGACAGACTCGTAAATCACTTAGAGGCAAATAACATACTTAAAGATAGTCAACACGGCTTTCGTAAAAAACGTTCCTGTTTAACAAACCTCTTAGACTTCTTCCACGATATCCTCAACCTCTACGATGAGAGTAAAGCTGTAGATATTATATAGCTTGATTTTCAAAAGGCCTTTGACAAAGTTCCCCACAAACGTTTACTGCTAAAACTAAAAGCGCATGGAATACAAGACGGTGTGTTGAAATGGTTAGAAAATTGGGTCAGCGACAGAAAGCAAAGAGTAGTCATAAACGGTAAGGCATCTAAATGGACCAATGTAAGTAGCGGGGTACCCCAGGGATCGGTACTAGGGCCAATTCTCTTTCTAATTTACATCAATGACATAGATGAGGGTCTCACCTGTACAATCTCAAAATTTGCTGACGATACAAAAATTGCAAATAGCGTACTCTCAAAAGAACATGTTGACGATATGCAACACAATCTAGATAAATTGTCATGTTGGGCCCAAATTTGGCAAATGAGTTTCAATGTGGATAAATGTAAAGTACTACATATCGGATACCTAAATGAGAAAGCAAACTATTCGATGAATGGCACTCAGCTTAAGAATGTAAACAGAGAAACCGATCTGGGAGTAACAATATCGAGTAACCTAAAACCGAGTCAACAATGTTCAGAAGTTGTTAAGAAGGCAAACAAAATAATTGGCTTTATAGGCAGGTCATTTGAGCATAAATCCAAAGAAGTTATCCTAACCCTTTACAATTCCTTAGTCCGCCCTCTTCTGGAATACTGCGTTCAATCCTGGTGCCCTTATTACCAAAAAGATATAAACAAGCTAGAACGAGTTCAACGTAGAGTTACCAAAATGATACCTAGCCTAAAGAACAAACCATACGAAGAGCGTCTTAGTGAATTAAATCTATTTCCTTTACCCCAGCGCAGATTAAGAGGTGACTTAATTCAAGTGTTCAAAATCATCAAAGGCATCGACAATATGAACTGTAGTAAGTACTTCACTATCAACCAATCTAATTACACGCGGGGAAACGGTTGCAAAATTATTGGTAAATCTTTTAACTCACACGAATCTAAGAATTTCTTCTTCAATCGAGTTGTCAACTTGTGGAATGGGCTTCCCCGAGACGTTATAGACTGCAGCACCGTTGATTCATTTAAACTCCGCTTAGACAAATATCTCGCATCAAACCCGCGACTGACTGCGTTTGTAAATGAATAACTTTATTTTATCCCCCCCTCAGTTACTAACCCCTCTGTCCCCTACTAACTTCCTAATCCTGCCACGGACATTAATTCCAGGGCAGTAGTTCCTTTCCAATGTTCCCTTACCCATTCTAAACCACTGTTTGGACACTTGATCCTCAGTGTTTTGGAGGACAAGCAGCCTAGAAGGGTCACTAGACCTGTTGTTGCTTGATTTCCTTTGTACTCCTTTGTACTCTTTGTAGGTTAGGCTAATATCTTCAAATCATAGCCCTCCCACATATTGGGGGGCGTGTCTCGACATCATCGAAAATGGGGAAAATAATTTTTTCTGAGATTTCTAATTGACAAACACTATATATTGATGCAAATAAACAAAATACAAATATGTAAACACTGGGAAAAATCGTGGTATAAAAATAAATATGTTCCTTCTTTTCTTTTTCTTCTTATAGTCTCAGTTCATATCCTACCTTTTCTTTTCTCCTATCTTCCACAACCTGAAGACAATCTCCTTGGCTCTCTCCTTGTTTTCTTCTTTAAATAATAAATGTCTACAGGTGTCTACAGCTCCAACCACCGTATAGTCTATTACTCGCAAATGTTCAATTGGCTAGGAAACTACATTTGAGCCAACAAAAAGAACTGCTGTTGATTAATGTGATTATTGTTGAACATTAGTTGTTGATTGATAGTAATTGTTTAGTCATCTGCCTGCCCTATGCTGGCAAGATAAGCACGTTCGGTGCACAAGTTAGTATTAAATAGTAGAACTACTTTTATTTCGCAATTTTCTTGATATTGTAATTCGCTGCATGGATTTTAAGCGTTATTGGAGTATTTCCACAGTTTAATTTTATTTGTGTTAGTGCATTTGGCATGTGACTATTATAAAACATGGTGACAGAAAGACTGTGTACCTCTCAAGCATACAATTAAGTAACACCCAGTTCTTAACATTAATCATCAATTACAAACCCCAATGCACTTGAATAAACTAATGAAAGCATGTGGTCCTCCCGGGATTCGAACTCAGGACACCACACCCAGAACATAAACATCTAAACCATTACACCACCAACACCTTTTCCGACCTACAGGTGAACTAACCAATGTATTTTCTTGCTACCACCACACGATATTATCCAGCTTACAGTGGCATTTCGGGACTCAAAGCATGAACAAAAATATCAAAAACAAGATACGGAATCATTTGTACCATTGTAGCAGGTCTATTATCTGTCTTAATTACATAAAGTAAAAGAATAATTAACGAAGTGGCTACGGGACACCACCAGTCGTGTCACGCAGCCCAGCCAGTGAGGCTGGGCTACGGGACACCACTGGTGGTGTCCCGTAGCCCAGCCTCACTGGCTGGGCTGCGTGACACTACCAGTGGTGTCTCGCAGCCCAGCCACACTGGGTAGGCTACGGGACACCACCACAAGTGTTTTCGTATTTATCGCCATATAATTCAGCCAATTAGACTGTTGAATCGAAATTCTTTGGATTATTATTTATATTATCATTAAAAACGTTGGACTTTATTAAATTATAATCCTACATGTTGTATATACAGACCTATTCCACACTCAACTCCCTACCACACACACTCACACATACCTATTTATACATATAAATAGGCTTATATATAGCCGTTATATATGTGTGTATATTCTTCGTCTTATATATCCATCTTATAAGAACATATGGGAGTCTGCAGACAGTCGATTGGCCAAAACAAGGCAGATCCCTCTCACACCCAACCCATCTCGTTTATACGTTTAGCCTATCTAATTTTATTTTGAAACTCTCTATCGTTCTTGATCCCACAATGGCGCTAGGTATCCTATTCCACATGTCTATTGTCTACATATCTGTTACCATTATGGTATAATCAAACAGAAGTAAAGTCATTCATACTTGCAGAACGTGCTATAAGACAGCTTGACGACGTTCACAAGCACAAGTGTGTCAATGTGTGGATAGTTACATGTGTTTGTGTAAATGAATATGTTTGTGAGTGTAATATAAAGTAATGCAAATACAATATATGTGCGCAAGGCCACCTAGAGTACCAGGCCGCACGGATGGGACCTTTAAATTCTGTGACGTCGACAAAAGGAGTGCTGAAACGGTCACTACCCTCGCAGGTCAGTATACATTTTAGTGAGGTAGGGGGAGGTTGTCGCTGTGTTTCCAAACTATTTCCCCCTCATATATACTTTATAAGTACATTATTCCCTGTGATAGCTTCTCCATGATCATCAACAATGCCTTACACGTGTTCAGTGCCAAATTGCAAGGGGAATTACAGATCGGGACCGAAAGTGCACGTTTTTAGGTTCCCAAGGAATGCTAACCTTTCCAGCAAATGGCGTACAGCCATTCGACGAGTAGATTACACTCCAAATGAAAACAGCAGGGTGAGTACAAATTATTCTACAATGTTATTCACGTGTCTAAGTATTGAGTACGGTAGGCTTAAACAATACATGACTAAATGTACTCATTCCTTCAGCAAGTTGAAATAGAAATAATAATAATGTTAATATATATAATAATAATAATAATAATATTGATAATAATAATAATAATAATAATAATAATAATAATAATAATAATAATAATAATAATAATAGTAATAATACAGTAGTAATAATAATAATAATAATAATAATAATAATAATAATAATATTAATTAATAATAGTAATAATAAGAATAATAGTAATTGAGTAGCTCAACAGTGGGAGTATATATATTTTCGGGAGTTTATTATGTGGTATATCGATGACTTCATTAATGATATAATAGATGTGTTACCTTTAATATAATTATTTTTAATTTCACTATTGATATTATTATAATTACTAATATTAGTATTATTATTATCGACGAAGCAAGTTATCCATAACCACGGAGTAGAAGTTATTTATTTTGTTTGTTGTGTATGTTTGACGACGACGCTGGCGGATGCATTGAATTGGATCCTCCTCCTGGATCAATGCTGCATAATGAAATAATTTTGTATTCCCAATTATGGAAAAATATATATACAAAATTTAAGCCTACCCAGTACTGTAATTTAAGTGTGGTATACTGAATTGTATATAATATTCATAAGTCAAATTACACACTGCTCAAAATCAGTGTATTTACTCCTTCGTGAATGATTGAACTACCAAGCAATAATATCGCTCGCAATACAATTATGCAACGATTTATTTTTAGCTTAGCTATATCGGAGCTTTCATCTCTTACAGGTGTGTGAGCTCCATTTTAGACCTGATGAAATAAGGCGAGAGACTTTTTACTTTGACGAGAAGAGCGGAACTAAATTAGTGGCCAAGTTGACGTATCCTCAGCTCTGTGATGGTGTAATTCCATCACAATTGCCAAACTGCCCCCTCTTACCTTTCTGGCCCATCACATGCTAGAGAAGCCCCGGACAAGAAGAGGAAACGAATGGAAGAGTCTGCCATTCAAGCTGCGGTAGCAAAGAGTATTGCAGATAACAATAAGTACAAACAAGACATAACATTTAATTCTTTAGATGAACTTAAAGACAAAATACAGTTCATTGATAAGAAATACTGGACAGTTATTGAAAACGAGGAACATTTTCATATATGTCGAATTGTTCATTCCCCACAACCTAAAGTTATTTTGTCCTTAGTCATCAAATCAGACTGTAATGTTCAGGCTAGTGTACAGGCGGTGCAAATAAACCAGCTAGGGGATTATAAGATTCCTTCAAAGGTCATTGACATTAATACACTTGAAGTGTTGCTTGATGCTTTGCGTAAGTGCGATATCAATAATCCTGCCTCAAACCCAATTAATGCAATTGTAATAATTCAACTTGTGATCCCCTTTTTGTCAACTATTGTACAGGATACTAGCTTCAAGTATCAGAATACACTCAAATTCGTTTGTGAACAGCTTCATTTAATGACTCTCACTAAATTTGATTACTCCTCAGAATTTTTTGATATTCTCCTCTCTCTTGCATAATTGCTCACCTCAAGGTTACAGACTTCTGAGAGATAAGAAATGCCTAATTCTACCTAGCTATTCAACTATAAGACGAATATTTTTGTCCAAAACGTTTAACCCAGCTATCGAACACCGTACCAGCCATTTTCTTATGTATATTAAGAACACATTTAAGTCCCTGACAACCCGTGATAAAACGGTTACAATGATGGTTGATGAAATTCACCTGTAGCCTTACTTGGATTATAAAGCAGGAAATATTGTTGGTTCAGCATTTGACAGTGATGCAATTGCAACAAGCGCATATGTGTTTATGCTAAACAGTATTCGGTCAAAATACAGAGATGTTGTTCACATAATTCCAGCAAAGATAATGAAGGCAGAGACATTATATAACATTATGAAGAAGATTATTTTAGGGCTTGAGAAGATAGGATTTAGTGTCATTAGCATTGTAACAGACAATAATGCAATCAATGGCAAAGCTGTATCATATTTTGCCAATCCACCAAAACTGTCCATTGTTTACCCACATCCAGCGCAAAGTACCAGACCTCTCTTTTTCCTAAACGACGCTGTACATATTTTAAAATGCATCAGGAATAATTGGCTAGGACAGAAAGATGAAGAAAAAACTATGAAATTCCCACAGTTCCCAAGTAAAAATTTCCGTAATGAATCTAATAAGATTCAGTATTCTCAAAAAAATGTATTTCTTAGAGGAAAATTTGCTCCTAAAGCAGGCCTATAGGCTAAGCCTGAAAGCATTATCCCCCTCCAACCTAGAGAGACAAAATGTCAAATTAGTTCTCAAAATGTTTAATGAGTATATAATTCAAGCCTTGCTCAAGATTGGAAAACATAATGGCCTAACGTTATTTTCAGATGTTGCTAGGTACATCGAAGTGTTTCTTAATTGGTGGAATATAATGAATGTGAAATCCCCATTTAAAGGTCTTAGGCACAATAACAAGTTATCTTGTCCATTAACAAATAGTACAGATGATGACCGATACCAGTTCTTGGATAGTTTCCTTAAGTGGTTAGATGCGTGGGATAGTCTTCCAGGATGTGGGGGGAAACTGACTAGGGAAACAATTAGAGCTCTGAAACATACGACCCATGCAATATTAGAAATAACAAATTATTGCATAACAGAACTGAATATGACCTACATACTAACAGGAAAATTTCAAACAGACAATTTGGAAGCAAGATTTGGTCAGTATCGACAGTTAGCAGGAGGAAATTACAATATTTCTGTACGCCAAATATATGAGTGTGAGAAAAAGATACGGATGATGTCAGTGTTAAAACTTAGTTTACCCATACTCGACAAGAAGGTAATTTTAAAGGATTTTGAAGAAATTGACTATGAGCAAGTAAAAACAGATGAGGAAATTGATTTTGGTTTATGTCATACGAATGTTGAAGTTTGTAAGGAGGATACTGACAGGTGTAAAGACATCATCCCCGTTATAGTTTATTTAGCTGGCTATTGTTGTTACTCCGTGATAAAGGAAAGGAAATGTAATGCTTGTAAAGAAATGATTACGTGTTCAGATAGTGCTGAAGAAATCCCAGAAAATCTAAGTTACATTGCTGGAATTAGCAGAGGTTCTCTTATATACCCAGATAGTGTGACTGCGAACATGGTCATGTATAACTATATTGTAATTAACAAACTTGCTAAGCTTCCTGCCTTTCGCAATGCTACTAGCCAAAGAAATATAGCAACACACCTCACAGTTACGGCTTTAGCAGATGCTGATCTCCTGTTCCGTAGTGATATCTGTGAAAATGGTCATAGCACCGAAAAAATAGAAAGTATGGTGGTATATGCTTCAACAAATGCAATTTTAAATAATTACTGTGCTAAAGAAAATAACATCCCAACAGCTAACAGAGCTAATAAGAATGTAGGCGTGAAGAGAAAGCTTCAAACCCTAGAAAAATAGATAATGTGTACTGTATTGCATAGTATATAATATGATATCGTGTGTGTGTATGTGTGTGTTACAGTAAATATATTGTTCATCTTCATACATATAGTATATAATTAAGTTACTTATATATATTTGTTCAGGAATAATATTGGATGTCACGTAAATTGGCTCTTCAGTAAGGTTGTTTATGTCTTTGTATATAATATAGTAATGTATATCATTGTGTTTTATTTTACTCCAATATAACAAAGTAATGAGATATACTTATAATAAGTTTTAATCTTGTACAACTACTTGTTCAAGGTATAAGTCATATGCAAGAAATAACCAAAACATGTTGTTATGATATCGGTATCATAATATAGAGTATAATAAAGTAAGATATAGGTAGATAGTGGTTTCGTGTACACCTTAAACGTAAAATATATAATTTGTTTGTACGTTAATCTAAAATTTAACAGAGAAAAGAATTAAAGAGAGTATTTATAAAATGGGGACAGAGCGCGGGCAGTGCATGTAGCACCCCATTGCCTACGTCACAGAATGGTCGACACGGCCTGGTACTCTAGGTGGCCTTGGCTGGGCTGCGTGACACTACCAGTGGTGTCTCGCAGCCCAGCCACACTGGGTAGGCTACGGGACACCACCACAAGTGTTTTCGTATTTATCGCCATATAATTCAGCCAATTAGACTGTTGAATCGAAATTCTTTGGATTATCATTTATATTATCATTAAAAACGTTGGACTTTATTAAATTATAATCCTACATGTTGTATATACAGACCTATTCCACACTCAACTCCCTACGCCACACACACTCACACATACCTATTTATACATATAAATAGGCTTATATATAGCCGTTATATATGTGTGTATATTCTTCGTCTTATATATCCATCTTATAAGAACATATGGGAGTCTGCAGACAGTCGATTGGCCCAAACAAGGCAGATCCCTCTCACACCCAACCCATCTCGTTTATACGTTTAGCCTATCTAATTTTATTTTGAAACTCTCTATCGTTCTTGATCCCACAATGGCGCTAGGTATCCTATTCCACATGTCTATTGTCTACATATCTGTTACCATTATGGTATAATCAAACAGAAGTAAAGTCATTCATACTTGCAGAACGTGCTATAAGACAGCTTGACGACGTTCACAAGCACAAGTGTGTCAATGTGTGGATAGCTACATGTGTTTGTGTAAATGAATATGATTGTGAGTGTAATATAAAGTAATGCAAATACAGTATATGTGCGTAAATAAATGTTTGTTTACGAATGTTATATGGATGTGCAAATGCATGTCTACATGAGTGTGTATGTGCGTGTGTAATGGCATGTACGTTTGGGTCATAATTTGGAATGAACAAAATTATATATTTGTGAAAGAAATTGCAAAGTACACTGTAAAGTGATCAGCTCAGTAGCAGTAGGCTTTCAAGAATAAACTGAATAGCTTAATGAATTAATTGGGTGTGAGCTGGATCTGCCTTGCGTATGCCAGTTGGGGGGTGGGGGGCGCAGTGCAAGCTTGCATGCACGAGTAGGAATGTGCATGTACGAGCATAAATCCTGTACGTTTGTGAGTGGAAATATGTGTTTGTATAATTGATGTACAAAATTAATAATGAATGTACGTACAATATGTTTGTGTGTGTGTGAGTGTGTTTGTGTGTGTGTGTTACTCAGTTACTTGTTCGTCAAGGGGAATCCACGCAATGCGAGCTAAGCTCATTATTATCGCGCCTCCTTAACTGGGAATGTATTGCGTGAAATGCATGTTAAGTGTTTTATGTACTGTTGGAATGGCTGTGGATGTGTGTGTAGTCTGTAATTTAGCCAATTGGCGACATCGGAAACGAAGGCTTAGGGTGGATCTGTATGGTACCATTCTCACTATAGACGGTACCGTCTCGCCCGAAGGCTTAGGTAGCCATCAGCTTAGGTGAACCATATGATACCCATCTCGCCTTGTACCATTTTTGCCCACCCCAGATGGGACGTCACAACGTCGTCCACTTATTCCAGGTACCTATTTACAGCTAGGTGAACTGAGGCTAACACATGAAAGGAGACAAGCCCAATTTGTCTCCGCCCGACCGGGGATTGAACCCCCGACCCCTCGTGTGTGAGACGAGAGCTCTACCTACTAGGCTACGGGCTGTGTGATAGAGAGAGAATGAGAGTCATTCACATGACTTGTCTTTGTGAATGTGTGTTTGTGTTTGTGATTAGGAATGCGAATATGTATTTGTGCGTGTGGTTCTGAAAGAACATTAGAGTGTGGGTGCGATTGTGGGAGGGAATATCAATGTGTGTGTGTGTGTATTCTGATTGGAAATGTGAAGGCGAGTGTGTAATTGTGAATGTATGTTCGAATATATGTGCGTTGTCGAGTGGTAATCTAAAAGTGTGTGTGTGTGTGTTGATATATGAATATAAATCACCGAACTTGTTCGTCAAGGTGAATACACGCAATGCGAGTTAATGACATTGTGGGTAGGAACACGAATATGTGTTCCTGAATGATTTTGTGCGTGAAAAATGTGAATTTGCATGAGTTTGTGTGTGTGTATATAGTGAATCAACATAGAAGATAATAGGTAAAATTTCTCAGTTGATGATGCATATATTGTCTGGTGATTATTGGCATCCAAATGTGATGTTTGGTTAATTTAGGATAGGGATTGTAATTGGTAAATCTATAGCATTATAAAACATTTATATTGCTACCATGTGAGTGCGGCCGAAGAAGGTTGCCAACAAAAAAACCCGCTGACCAACCTCAAGCTAATCCAGGTAATCCAGAAAATTAACACCTACTTGTAAATTGTACCTCTCTCTCTCTCTCTATTCAGCTCTGAGCTCCCATCCTGAGCACACCTACCTCACCTCTCTCTCTCACAACCAACCATTCACCATGAGTTCAGCAACTCCCATCCTTGCTGGACTTGTAAAATGGTTCAATGTGAAGAAGGGGTACGGCTTCATCACCCCTGACGACGGCACCAAGGACATCTTCACCCACAAGGGGGCCATCAAGAAAAACAACCCCCTTAAGGCTGTGCCCTCCCTTGGTGATGGAGAAAGGGTGGAATTTGTGGCAGTGGCTGCTCCCAGAGGTCCTGAAGCCAGACAGGTGACGGGACCAAAGGGCGCCGCTGTCAAGGGCTCCACTCACGCCAGGGACCTCCTGAAGGAGGGGCAGAAGGAGTCAACCAGCAGGAGACCCACCAGGCCGAGCCCAAAATCCAATACCACATCTTTTCAATCATAGATGTGGTTATTAGGACGGCTATGGCTCAGGCTGGAGACGACACCTCCCTCCTGCAGCAGATTCTGCCCGCCCTCCTGAAGGAGAACAACCTCCCTGTAATATCCATCCCAGCCAACCTTCCAGGGAGCCACCAGAGAACACCGAGGCAGAGGAACACACCGGCTCCAAAACTTCTCCTGCCTCGCCCTTTGAATAGGAAAAACTGCCCACCACCACCTTCAGAGGGGCCTGCACCATCACCACCAGCACCCACCAAGCCGAAGGTCCTGACTCTGACTCCCTTCATCGACCTTTTCACTGAAGAGGACAAGACTCCAGCACCACCTATGGAGGTCGAGGAAGCCCTCCCACCACCACCACCACCTTCAGTAATCACGGCTATGACTGCAACCACTACACCACCACCTGAGTTAGCAGAACATGTAGAAGCAGCCTCCATGCCCACCATTGAGATTGCGAGCCCCAAAGCCAAAAAAAATGAAGAAGCAGAAGAAAACACCAGCAGTAGCAAAGGAGACATTACCAGCTGCAACTTCCGAGCCCCAGCCACCAACACCACAATCAGCAAAAACTCCAAAAACTCCTCACCAACTGTTCATGAAAATCTGTTATCCACACCTCGAAACAGACTTCAACATGTCCATGAGCTATGCCTACAAGGACTGCATAATACCTGAGTTCCACGGATTCCTGTCCTACTGTATGGAGAATTGGAAAGAGACGGCTGCAACTGCTACTTCCACACGAAGGACCCCAAGACCAACTACGTGACTTGCAGCGTAACAGTGGAGGAAGCTCTAAAACGCGGCTTCCCAGACCTCCCAAGGAAATAACAACTCACCACCACCACCACCACCCATCACCTTCACCACCATCACCCCAGCCTCACACGCCCCCGACCAGACATGGCAGATGATACCCGTGCCAGCGAGGAGCCTCCCCGAACGCGCCCCTGTCGACCTTGCCCTGGCCAGTCTCTTCAGCAGCTAAACCAGAAAAACCCTCAGGCAGTTCCAGTCAAGCCTGGAAACCTTTTTCTCCTGCTACAATTCACTTCATCCAACTATTTCTTGTCCTATCCCCACTTCCCCCTAACCCCCTGTCACTACTCAATTTGACTTGACTTGACTCTCTCTCTCTCAAATATATATATATATATATATATAATTATATATATTAACAACCTTGACTTAGGAATAACTATATTAGCAAAATCAGTAAATTTACGGATGACACTAAAATGGAAACACTCCAAATAGATTTAGACATATTACACAAATGGGTAGTCAACTGGCAGATGAAGTTCAATGTAGGTAAATGCAGTGTAGAAAAATTGAGTAAATCGATAGGAAATGCAGGATACAATTTCGATAACGTTGATATACTGTAAGTAACTCAGATAATGAACAAGATTTGGGACTCATCGTCAACTGTGATTTGAAACCAAGAATCAATGCATCAGTTTTCGTAATAAGGCGAATAGACTTCTTGGATTTTTATCTAGAAGTGTAACAGAACAGCAGACGTATACTCTTGAAACTTTATCTAGCGTTAGTGAGACTACACATGAATTATGCTGTTCAAAATTGGAGTCCCTATTAGAGAATGAACATAGATTCCTTGGAGAGAGTACAACTGAGAATGAAAATAATAATCTGTAATATTAGAAATCTTCCATATGAAGACAGGGTGAAGAAGCTAGGCTTACATTCGTTAGAAAGACGCAGAGTTATATTATGATATGATAGATATGATAGAGGTGTTCAAGTGGGTAAATGAGATACGCTAAATAAAGGGAATATGAAAGATGTACTGAAGCTCAGCGATAGCGAGAAAACTCAAACAAATGGTTTCAAATGGGATACTTTTCGTTTCAAGAAATATAGGCAAATACTGGTTTGGTAAGAGTTGTATGCATGTGGAACAGGCTACCTAGCGCCATAGTGGGATCAAGAACGATAGAAAGCTTCAAAATACAATTATATAGACATATGGACAAGATGGGTTGGGAGAAGAGGGATCTGTGGGCCAATCAGCTTTATGCGGGCTCCCATTTTCTTATTTTTTCTTTTTCTTTTCTGTGTATGAAGGAGACAAAAGGCAGGTTACTAATCTATAATACCATATACATATCTCTCTTATTGATACCTTTCATCCACTTAAAACACCTATCATTATTTCCTCTACATATTCGTCTTTCTAGCAATATGATAGCAATATTAACTAATAAGTCAGTCAGTCACAACTAATAATTATTATAATGTTTATAACACACACACACAAACACACATTATATTATATATATATATATACAGTATATATATATATATATATATATATATATATATATATATATATATTATACAGTATATATATATATTTATATATATATATATATATATATATATATATATATATATATATATATATATATATACGGTATATATATATATATATATCGGTATATATTATATATATATATATATTATGTGTGTGTGTGTGTGTGTATTAGAATATACAATGGGTGAAGCATTAGAACAAAAATAGATTATTGGTGAGTGGGAGGAGTATAATCTGTGATTAGAGGACCAGGTGGATCCTCTAATCACATTTAATTGGTACCATTGACTGCCTTGGTCCTTTAATTACAATTTATACTCCTCCCATTCCCCACTAGGCCCCTACCTCTTTTCTTAGTTGATACAATTTCTATATTTAACTGAATATTTAATAGTGGATGCTAACGTGCTATTAAGAATATGTACGTATCATACCCACCCAAAACGAGGGGCGTCGCGCTCCTTGGTGCCGCTAGAAGAGTGGCGAACACATCAAAAGGTATCAAAAGGTAAGGTATTATATGTATGAATGTACAGGTATGTATATATATACTGTATATATATATATATATATATATATATATATATATATATATATATATATATATATATATTATATATGGGTAGAGGAGGAGGTAATTAATTAAAAGTTACTTAACTATAACTGTAATGATATTGGAGTTGGACATTATTGAATTTATATATGTACTTTGGCACATGTTGCTTAGAAGAGGAGTACACAGGAGTACAAAGGAGTACAAAGGAGGAGAGAGAGAGAGAGAGAGAGAGAACATAACATAAGAACAACCTAAGATAATGGGAGTCTGCAGAAAGCCAATTGGCCCATACAAGGCAGATCCCTTTCACACCCAACCCATCTTGATTAGAGCAATGCCCATATTCACCTTATTTACTAATACTATTTCAAACTATCTTGGTAATAAATCAAGCACTTGATGTAGGTCCTAGAACAAACTATTATCATATGAATCCATATATTAAGTCTAAAAAAATCTTCTATGGTGTTATCCTAATGCCCTATTTATTATTTATAATGGAGGTTGGGTGTGAGTGGAATCTGCCGGTTGTTGTCCAGTCGGCGCTCTGCAGACCCCCATCTTCCCATGTTGACCTCTGCTCGTTTTGGTGAGGTCAGTCCTCATGGTGTTAGTGAGTTGGGCCTATCATTAGGCCTTATAATTAGTGTTGGGTGTGAGAGCGATCTGCCTTATATGAACCGATCGGCTTTCTGCAGACTCCCGTTTTCTTATATTCTTATGTTCTTATATGTAAGTCCTAGGACCTTACACATGATAAAAATCTTCCTTACGTATTCAAGTTCAGTGATAGCGAAAGAACTCGAACAAATGGTTTCAAATTAGATATTTTTCGTTTCAGAAAAGATATAGGCAAATATTGGTTTGGTAACAGAGTTGTAGATACTGTAGGTGGAATAAGCTACCAAGTGTTATAGTGGAATCAAGAACTATAGAGAACCTGACCATGGCATATATATATATATATATATATATATATATACCGTATATATATATTATACAACACACACACACACACACATTTTAATTTACAAGTGGACAAGGATTCACTATTAAAAGCACCTACCCTGCCATGTATAATTCTACTCACGAACATACAACCACGTGCTCACACACACACTTACACAAACACACCTTTCTATTCACAATCACAGAAACATTTCGTACTTTCATTCACAAACCCATTCGTAAATATTTCCATCCACACCATTACCATTCATTTGTACACACACACACACACACACACACACTGAAGAATCACAATTTCCCAAGCTTGGAGGAGAAGACGTGTGAGGGGTATATAACAACGATTTACAAAGACTTTGTTGTGAGGTAACCTGGTAGGATCAAAGGGCATGTGTTTAAACTAAGAAAAAATAGATGGAAATACGATATGAACAAATTTAGCTATAAAGTCAAGCTTTGTATACGTGGAACACTTGTGGTGGTGTCCCGTAGCCTACCCAGTGTGGCTGAGCTGCGGGACACCACTGGTAGTGTCACGCAGCCCAGCCAGTGAGGCTGGGCTACGGGACACCACCAGTGGTGTCCCATAGCCCAGCCTCACTGGCTGGGCTGCGTGACACCACTGGTGGTGTCCCGTAGCCACTTCGAATAATTAAGGGGAGGCAGTTGTTTTTTTGAGTCCTCATTCTCCCTCATGTTTAGCCCTATTAGTTATGGGATTTCAAGACATTCGCCTCATTAGTTTGGCAATTATTAGACATTTTGCCCCATTCCTTTGCCAATATTAAGACCTTTCGTGCCATTTAGGTGTCGATTTTATTCCTGGCGAGCGATAGCGCGCCTATATATGAAGAGGAATCGGCCTTCGGCCGGGACATTTTTCGATAATCTTCAAGGACACTAAATCCGCCTTATTAGAAACAATTTATTAAGGAAAATAGGCACCAACAGATTCGCCATATTTTTCTCCATATAGGCCTAGTCCGCATGGAGGATTTTCGTTATCGACAAATTGAAAAAATACCCTTTTCACAGAAAAATACACCAAAAATCTGTCAAAGATGTCAAATAGCGGGGGTGTGGGGTCGGCAGCCCCCACCCATAATACTAGGATAGGTTAGGTAAGGTTGTTAGGTTAGGCTAATGTCCTTTCAAAGGGGTATAGGCTAGTAAACACTAGGATAGCTTATACCCGGTCAGAGGTAAGAAGAAGAAAAAGAAGAGTCCTGATGTAGTCTCCTTGAATGCTATCGAAGGGGGGTCTTGTGGGTGTTTTTTTTAAGTTTGATAGAGGTTTAGAGAGCAAACTAAACTCCCTCCTTTAACCATTGAGCCGAACCAGTAAATGTTGCTGCACAACACCGTCTGTGCTTCCTTCAGGGGAGATGGGCCGTTTTTCTGGTCTCCTTTCTCCCTCGTGCTAAGCCTCATTTGTTTTGAGATTATAAGACATTCGGTCCATTAGTTTGGCGATTTTAGCATCTTTCGCCCCATTTCGTTGTCAATTTTAAGACCTTTCGTGCCATTTAGGAGTCTATTTTTTCCTGGTGAGCGAAAGCGAGCCTGAAATTAGAAGAGGAATCGGCCTTTGGCCGGGACATTTTGCTACCGAAAAAGGTCAATATTTACGAGCCGCACCACAGCTGGGATCTCATTTCGGTATTATTCTATAATTCCACCTATACGAGCTAAACAAATAATTATTGTATTTAACAGGAAGGTACGACAAGTTAAGTGATGTGGTGTAGGTGGCAATATGTGGAAATGGATTATAAGGGCATTCCGCCTCCCCTCTTACCCCCTTATGAAAATCTACGGTTATTCACTCCACCCCAACTGGATTTCTACCGTTTTACCCAACCAGCGGGGGTGTGGGGGTGGCAGCCCCCACCCATAATACTAGGTTAGGTTAGGTAAGGTTGTTAGGTTAGGCTAAAGTCTCTCTGAAACATTGTAAATCCGTGTCACATCTAGATTGATAGACTTTTGTCAGAGGGGGGCGGAATGCCCTTATAATCCATTTCCGCATATTGCCACCTATACCACATTACTTACCTCGTCGTACCTTCCTGTTAAATACAATAATAATTTGTTTAGCTCGTATAGGTGCAATTATAGAAATTTACCCTCATTTCTAATGGTAGTTTTGGGTTCCTATCATTTTATGCTTTATTGCTATATAATTTTTATCCACCGGATTTTTTTGTCTTTGCTATATTTGTTTATTTTTATTTTTTAGCATTAACTTAACCAAAAAACCTAACCTAACCTAACCTAAATGTATTTGGGGACTATTAGGTTAGGTTAGGTTAGGGTTTTTGGTTAGGTTAGGTTAGGGTTGTTGGTTAGGTAAATGCTAAAACAAAATAAAATAAAGCCAAGAAAAAAAAAATTCCGGTGGATAAAAAATATATAGGCTAGCAATGAAGCATTACATGATAGGAACCCAAAACTACCATTAGAAATGAGATCCCAGCTGTGGTGCGGCTCGTAAATATTGACCCCGAAAAATGTACAAATACATATCTTGTGGGTGTTATTTTAAGTTTGATAGAGGTTTAGAGAGCAAACTAAACTCCCTCCTTACATCGAGCCGAACCAGTAAACTATGCTGCACCATACCGTCTGAGCTCCCTAAAACCCACCCAATTTCTTTGTCAATATTAAGACTTTATGTGTTATTTAGGAGCCGATTTTTTCCTAGCGAGCGAAAGCGAGCCTGTAATTTAAGAGAAACTGGCAATTTTTCTATCGAAAAATGTACAAATTTATCTTGAAGGAGGGTCTGGGGGGGGGGGGGGTTAAGCTTGATTGGAGGTATAGGGAGGAAACTAAAAAAAATATAAATATAAGTATACAGAAATGATGCATTGTATACGCCCATCCAACCTTTGACAATAACTCTGAGATGAATGAGTTAGGAGCCGCCTGAGGTTATTATAGTTCCTGTTGATGAAATGAGTTAGGAGACGCCTGAGGTTATTATAGTTCCTGTTGATGAAATGAGTTAGGAGACGCCTGAGGTTATTATAATTCCTGTTGATGAAATGAGTTAGGAGTCGCCTGAAGTTATTATAGTTCCTGTTGATGAAATGAGTTAGGAGCCGCCTGAGGTTATTATAGTTCCTGTTGATGAAATGAGTTAGGAGACGCCTGAGGTTATTATAGTTCCTGTTGATGAAATGAGTTAGGAGCCGCCTGAGGTTATTATAGTTCCTGTTGATGAAATGAGTTAGGAGACGCCTGAGGTTATATAGTTCCTGTTGATGAAATGAGTTAGGAGCCGCCTGAGGTTATTATAGTTCCTGTTGATGAAATGAGTTAGGAGCCGCCTGAGGTTATTAGAGTTCCTGTTGATGAAATGAGTTAGGAGCCGCCTGAGGTTATTATAGTTCCTGTTGATGAAATGAGTTAGGAGCCGCCTGAGGTTATTATAGTTCCTGTTGATGAAATGAGTTAGGAGCCGCCTGAGGTTATTATAGTTCCTGTTGATGAAATGAGTTAGGAGCCGCCTGAGGTTATTATAGTTCCTGTTGATGAAATGAGTTAGGAGCCGCCTGAGGTTATTAGTTCCAGTTGATGAAATGAGTTAGGAGCCGACTGAGGTTATTAGTTCCAGTTGATGAAATGATATATAAAGAAGTTGAATACGATGGTTAAGGGGGGGTCACCGTTTTTTGTTTTTATCTATCTCTCCTTGTCTCTCTTTCCCTGGCTTGGCCGGAGACATTTTTCTATCGAAAAATGTACAAATTTAGTTTTCTGTCAAAACAAAATATATACAGTATATATGCTGGCTCGCTACCGCTCGCCAGGAAAATATTGACACCTGGATAGGGGTAAACGTCTTAAAACAGTAGGCTGAATGGGGCAGAATGGATACAAGCCAAAGAGAGAGGGAGAGAAAGAGAAAACAAGCGAGGTGGGCCCCCTTAAGGAGGTAAACGTGAGTGTGTGTGTGTGTGTGTATTGTAGTTGCTTGTTCAGTATCCTCTATATACCAGTAACAACACCGCCTCCATAATTTCATAAGTCTGGAACCCCTTCTCCCTCATGTTTACCCCAATACTTCTTTTCCCATTAGTTTGGCAAATTTAAGATGGTTCGTCCCACTTTTTAGCCAATATTATGAACCTTCATGCAACTTAGGAGTCGATTTTTTTCCTGGCGAGCGAAAGCGAGCCTGTAGTTAAAGAGGAATTGGCCTACAGCCGAGTAATTTGTCTACGGAAAAATTTACAAACTTATCTTGAAGGGTTGTCTTGGGTTTGTATATATTTTTAAGCTTGCTGGAGGTTTAGGGTGGAAACTAAATCAAATAAAAATAATACTAAATAATTACCACATAACTCACACCAGGTAACACGAAGTTGTATGTAAACCTGTATACGTGTGTTCTTCATAATTACCACATAACTCACACCAGGTAACACGAAGTTGTATGTAAACCTGTATACGTGTGTTCTTCATAATTAGGTCCTATTGAGTTGGTATGATTTGCTTTGTTAAGTTTCCTTGCTTGATTCACCAGATGCCAATTTCGCGTTCCCTTTTGTCCAAACATTACAAACTACTGGACATTTTATTTATATATTCTAAAAACTGTAATAAGTAACACCCCGTTCTTAACATTAATCATCAATTACAAACCCCAATTGGGAAGTTAGTGAATGAACATCAACAAACTAAAATCCCTGTATATTATCCGTCCAAAGTTTCTCAATAACTTTGCGGGTTAAATGGGGATTTTTCGTTCAGCATGTTTCAGATAATCAACCAACTTTAATCCTTTGAGCACCAGCGTCGTGTTATATTATAGTTTAGCTATATTTAGACGATATTGTGCAGCTTAGGAAGGATCTGTGGTAGTTAAAAGGGTTGGTTGAGATAGTGTGAAGCCTTATTATTGCTATTGGTTCTTCCTAAGCTGAATAAAATTCGTCAAATGCTACACGGAAGCATTTATGGTCAACTTTCCTCATTTTGTCCAGCAATATTTTTGGAACCTTTAATGTCCCCTGTATCGGAAACTATAAGTCAATTTGTTTCCAGCTGATATTTAATTGCCACATATTCATCTTAATTACTTGGCTATTACGAACATTTTGTAGCGAAATATGTTGCTAATTATGAAAACTTGGCTAAGATGATGATGGGCAGACATATTAGTTTCATATTTGTCCATTAATTATGGCGAAATCAGCTGCTAAACGATTCAATTTGTCATCAGCTGGAACAAAAAATAGACTATAGACTGAAGATATTTGTTGGAACCTTTAAGGGGGGTGACCTGTTTTTATGTTCTTCCTTTTTTCTCTTTCTCTGGCTTGTATCCATTCGGCCTTATTTAGCCTACTGTTTTAAGACGTTTATCCCCATCCAGGTGTCGATTTCTTCCTGGCGAGCGATAGCGAGCCAGCGTTGTATGGAGAAATCCGGCTTCGCCGGAGAAATTTTTCTATCGAAAAATGTACAAATTTAGCCTGCTGTCAAAAACATTTAGAAATATATATGATGGCTCGCTACCGCTCGCCAGGAAAAAATCGACACCTGAATGGGGATAAACGTCTTAAAACAGTAGGCTGAATGGGACCGATTGGACACAAGCCAGAGAAAGAGAGAAAAGGAGAGAAACAAAGCAGGTCACCCCCCTTAATGTCACCTGTATCGGAAACTAGACTGAAGATAGTTTAACCCCTTCTGTACTTTTCATTATATTCTGGCGACTATTAGACGATTTTGTACAACTTAGAAAAGGCTGTAGACTATCTCCATTAAAAGTCTATAGACTATCTCCATTAAAAGGCTATAGACTATCTCCATTATAAGGCTATAAACTATCTCCATTAAAAGGCTATAGACTATCTCCATTAAAAGGCTATAGACTATCTCCATTAAAAGGCTATAGACTATCTCCATTAAAAGGCTATAGACTATCTCCATTAAAAGGCTATAGACTATCTCCATTAAAAGGCTATAGACTATCTCCATTAAAAGGCTATAGACTATCTCCATTAAAAGGCTATAGACTATCTCCATTAAAAGGCTATAGACTATCTCCATTAAAAGGCTATAGACTATCTCCATTAAAAGGCTATAGACTATCTCCATTAAAAGGCCATAGACTATCTCCATTAAAAGCCTATAGACTATCTCCATTAAAAGGCTATAGACTATCTCCATTAAAAGGCTATAGACTATCTCCATTAAAAGGCTATAGACTATCTCCATTAAAAGGCTATAGACTATCTCCATTCATTCTTCTAGCTACCATATACGCCCTTCCTAAGTTTCATAAAATCGTCTGTATGTAGCTGATCTCAAATAAAAACGACGTCATCGGTACAGAAGTGGTTAAGGGAGGATGACCTGCTTTTTGTTATTTCTGTCCTTTTCTCTCTTTCTCCATTAAAAGGCCATAGACTATCTCCATTCAGCCTACTGTTTTAAGACATTTATCCCCATCAAGGTGCAATTTTTTAAAAGCTATAGCGAGCCAGCACATTTTTTATTTTTGTTTGACAGCAGGCTAAAGTTGTACATTTTTCGATAGAAAAATTTCTCCGGCGAAGCCGGATTTCTTCATATAATGCTGGCTCGCTATTGCTCGCCAGGAAGAAATCGACACCTTGATGGGGATAAACGTCTTAAAATAGTTGGCTGAATGGGGCCGATCTACAAGATACAAAAGAGAGAAAAGGACAGAAATAACAAAAAGCAGGTCACCCCCCTTAAGGGGATATCTCCACTTGAGGGATTTTTTTCTTGACCCCTTTCTTCCTCATGTTTAGCCCCATTGCTTTTGATATTATAAAACGTTTGCCCCATTAGTTTAGCGATTTTAAGAACTTTCACCCCATATTAAGACCTTTCGTGCAATTCAGGTGTCGATTTTATCCTGGCGAGCGATAGCGAGCCTTTAATTTAAGAGGAACCGGCCTTCGGCCGGGAAATTTTTCTACCGAAAAATGTACAAATTTATCTTGAAAGGGACTCAAGGAGATGTAATTTTAAGCTTGATGGAGGTCTAGGGAACAAACTAAATACCTCCCCTTAAGGGAGGATGGGCGTATATATTTGCTTATATAATAATATTTTGTTATAATTTTGTTTTAGTTTCCACCCTAAACCTCCATCAATCTTAAACAAGATAAGTTTGTACATTTTTCGATAGAAAAATTACCCGGTCGAAGTCCAGTTCCTCATTAATTACAGGCTCGCTATCGCTCGTCAGGAAAAAAAATCGACACCTGAGTTGCATGAATGGTCATATTGGCTAAAATATGGGGCGAACGAGCTTAAATTTGCCGAACAAATGGGAAAACTTTTTTAAATCCCAGAAGTATTAAGGTAAACATGAGGGAGAAGGGTGTCCAGAAAAAGCGACCATCCCCCTTAATTTAGATGCCAGAATTACCTAAACATTCTACCTCCTAAGCTGCCAGACCAGTGGTGACGATAATGGTTGATGGAAAAGCGCTGGTGTGAAGCGGTTTAACCCCTTCTGTACCGGTGACGTCTTTTGTACTTTATTCTAGCTAGTATTAGACGATTGTATTCAGTTTATTCAGAGCCCCCAGCAATTAAGCGGTGGTCACCGTTTTTTTATAATCTCTCTTTCCTTTTTTCTCCTGGCTTCTATCCATTCGGCCCCATTCAGCCAACTGTTTTAAGACGTTTATCCCCATCCAGGTGTCGATTTCTTCCTGGCGAACGATAGCGAGCCAGCATTGTATGAGAAATCCGGCTTCAGAGGAGAGAGCTTTCTATCGAAAAATGTACAAATTTAGCTTGCTGTCAAAACAAAAATATATATATGCTGGCTCATTACCGCTCGCCAGGAAAATATTGACACCTGGATGGGGGTAAACGTCTTAAAACAGTAGGCTTAATGGGGCCAAATGGATACAAGCCAAAGAGAGAGGGAGAGAAAGAGAAAAAAAGCGAGGTGGGCTCCCTTAACGGGCTTCGAACTATCTCACTTAACCCTCTTCGCTACCACAGATCCCTTTTAAACTAAACAAAATCGTCTTCATATACAGTAGCTACAATAAGATTAAAAAGACGTCGCCGGTACAGAAGGGGTTAAGCTTGTACAAATAAACTTAGGTATTTCCAATGAGTTGTTCTTCGGTTTCGGTACGATCGTAAATCTCAACACTCAAGCCGGTATCACACGAGAGCTTTTGTCTGGCAACATTTCTGGAGTATTTTGCACTGGTATCGGAACTAGACTGTTGGTAGATGATTTTAGGTACCCGAAATATTGTAAATGTTGATCTCATAAGAAACATTTCTGGAGTATTTTGCACTGGTATCGGAACTAGATATCGGAACTTGCTTGTGGCTTTGGCTCCGCTGCATGTCTGCCTGCCGAGATCGGAACCTCTCCGGGTGGTCGGGGGCCGGGGGAGTGCTGGAGCGAACTTGGTGACCCTGGTCTCTGGGTCTTCTCCTGGGTGACCAGGATGTGTGTGAGTTTGTGTTTTTGATCTGTGTTTATTCATTGTTTTATGTTGTTTTTGTGTTTTCCCTGTTCCTGCTGTCTTGAGTCGGCTACCCCCAAAATGGGGATTGGGCCTGAGCATATAGATAGATAGATAGATCGGAACTAGACTGTTGGTAGATGAATTTAGGTACCGGTAACCGAAATATTGTAAATGTTGACCTCATAAGCTGTCAGATCAGTGTTGAGGATAAATGTTGAGTGAAAAAGCGTTCGTGTGATACCGGATTAGCCCGTACTGTACCGGCGACGTTTTTAAAGTTTTATTCTGGCTACTATTAGACGATGATTTTATTCAGTTTACAAAGGGCCTCCATCAATTAACAGAATTCGAAATATCTCACTCTACTCTTTTTACTACCACATATCCTTCTTAAGGGGATTTTGTTCACTTTTTTGGGCGATTTTTGCATATATTTATTATTTTTCTAGTTTCGTCCCTAGAACTCCATCAAATTAAAAACAAACATCCATTAGATCCTCCTTCTAGATTAATTTGTACTTTTTTCGGTAGATAAATTTCCCGCCCTAAGGCCGGTTCTTCCAACATTGCAGGCTCACTGTCGTTCGCCAGGGGAAAAAAATTGACATCTAAATAGCACGAAAGGTCTAAATATTGACGAAGAAATGGGGCGCAAGGTCTTAAAATCGACTAACTAATGGGGCAAACATCTTAACATCTGAAAACTAATGAGGCTAAACATGAGGGAGAA
The DNA here is from genome assembly GCA_032716605.1 of Paralithodes platypus. Classification (NCBI taxonomy): domain Eukaryota; kingdom Metazoa; phylum Arthropoda; class Malacostraca; order Decapoda; family Lithodidae; genus Paralithodes; species Paralithodes platypus. The sequence continues at coordinate 25,744,353 of CM064529.1, read as the reverse complement.
AGTGGCCTAGAAAACCGGCCGCACAAAGTCGTCTAAATATAGAAAGTATAGAATAAAAAAGACGTCGCCGGTACAGAAGGGGTTTAATACACTCGTTGCCGGCAAACACTGGAACAACCATTGCATGCTTCGGCCCGTTAAGGGAGCCCACCTCGCTTTATTTTCTTTCCCTCCCTCTCTTTTTGGTTTGTATCCGTTCGGCCCCCTTCAGCCTACTGTTTTAAGACGCTTACCCCCATCCAGGTGTCAATGGAGCGAGCCAGCATATATATATTTTTGTTTTGACAGCAAGCTAAATTTGTACATTTTTTGATAGAAAAATGTCTCCGGCGAAGCCGGATTTCTCTATACAATGTTGGCTCGCTATCGCTCGCCAGGAAGAAATCGACACCTGGATGGGGATAAACGTCTTATAACAGTTGGTTGAGTGGGGCCGAATGGTTACAAGCCAGGGAAAAAGAGAAAAGGAGAGCATTTAAAAAAAAAGCCGGTGACCCACCTGAAGAAGTTGGAGCTGCAGACATCGATATTTAGCCCACGTCGAACAAATGAGACAGGTAAATTGTGCGATAGGGGATCGGGGGGAAGTGGTTGGGTTCGACTGGGTGGTGGGGGGGGGGGGAGTGTTGAATGATAAAGTTGATAATAACACACCGTTCTCATGGTGAAGGTATTGAGGGTTAAGGGAGCCCACCTCGCTTTTGTTCTTCTCTTCTCTCCCTCTCGCTTTGGCTTGTATCCATTCGGCCCCATTCAGCCTACTGTTTTAAGACGTTTACCCTCATCTAGGTGTCAATATTTTCCTGGCGAGCGGTAGCGAGCCAGCATATACTGTATATATTTTTGTTTTGACAGCAAGCTATATTTGTACATTTTTCGATAGAAAAATGTCTCCGGCGAAGCCGGATTTCTCCATACAATGCTGGCTCGCTATCGCTCGCCAGGAAGAAATCGACACCTGGATGGGGATACACGTCTTAAAATAGTTGGCTGAATGGGGCCGAATAGATACAAGCCAGGGAAAGAAAGAGAAGTAGATAAAGATAAAAAAAAAAACGGTGATCCCCCTTAAGCCTTTACAACGGCACCTGATACCAAATGTTGACTTCTCCTCGGTCGGTGGCAGTGTTACCATATCCAAAAAACAAAATATCGCTAGACCCGCTCTCACACAATACAGGAATACGGGGTCTGGTTAAGGGGAGATTTCCACTTGAGGGAGTTTGTTCTTGACTCCTTTCTCCCTCATGTTTAGCCTCATTGTTTTTCTAATTTTAAGACGTTTGCCCCATTATTTTGACGATTTTAAGAACTTTCAACCCATTCTGTCAATTTTAAGACCTTTTGTGCCATTTATGTGTCGATTTTATCCTGGCGAACGATAGCGAGCCTGTAATTTAAGAGGAACCTTTGGCCGGGATATTTTTCTACCGAAAAATTTACAACTTTATCTTGAAAGGAAGTCTAGGGGGTGTAATTTTAAGCTTGATGGAATTCTAGGGAACGAACTAAAAACCTCCCCTTAAATACATAACACACGCCAAATCTGCGTACCATAAAGTCTAAGCAAAGCAAAAAGAACTTGAATTCTTGATTAACAAAAAAAAAAAAAAAAAAAATGAGGGATCAAAAACCCCACCTTGGCTCTCGTATAGGCACGGATATTACGAAACACCTGAAAAAATACAGCATATAAAAGTGAATACCATATACCAATAAGAACTTTTGTTATACGATCCTCTCACTCATATTTAGACAACTCATAACTCAATTCATACTTGTGACACGACCTTTGTATATGCCTGTACAAGGAGCTGCTAGCTGTGGTCCAGAGGCAAGACCACAGGTGTCCTTATCAATAACTAAGGTAAACATGCTGATTAATCATTTCATTCCTATATTAACGACTTGCTAACCTAAACACCAGGAGACCCCTGGACTGGAGTTATGCACGATTATTCACTCGTCATGTATTATTATTCACTCGTCATTCAGGATTATTCACGCTTTCATCATTGGTTATGCATTCTCGGAAGGCGAGGTGCGGTTAAACCTAGGCATGACGGCGATCACACGAAGAGAACTCGAGAGACAACAGTCGAGGGCAGAGGTACACTCACCACGCTCTCACACCATTCTCACCATTCCATCATTTCACACCTGATTTGATTCCTGACTGTGTTCCTGCATACTTATACAACAAATAAAGGAAAGGCTGATCGCATGGGTTGATTAATTCCAGACTCCTAATATGTCTATAAACTATTAGTGGTGGCAGTTTTCTACAAACATTATTCATCACAGAGAGGCCTACTGAAGATTCCACCTCAACACGGTGTCATCGGAGTAAATAACCTCACACTTTCAATATAATATTTGTTATCTTTCTCTCACTTTCTCTGGCTTGTATCCATTCGGCCCCATTCAGCCAACTGTTTTAAAACGTTTATGCCCATCCAGGTGTCGATTTCTTCCTGGCGAGCGATAGCGAGCCACCATTGTATAGAGAAATCCGGCTTCGCCGGAGAAATTTTTCTATCGAAAAATGTTGCTGTCAATATATATGCTGGCTCGCTACCGCTCGCCAGAAAATTATATTACGGATATTACGAAACACAAGACAAATACAGTATATAAAAGTGAAATATAATCAAATTTTATAACGCAATACAGTTTCTTTGCAACATAGGGCTAGAGTTTTGTCTGTCAGATGTAAATATTCTTGGTGCCGCGAATGACTTATATGACCGACTGTACAATCGGCCTAATACGTGATGTCTAAGCTTAATCTATTCATGTCGAAGGGGATATACAAACCTTGTCCTACACTTACCAACCCTATTCAACATCTGACAGACATTATTACGGCACAGAGCGAGCCAAACGTAATATGACAGGTGAGGCATGACTTATTAGCGCCACCGTGCCTATATCTGAGTTACGGGTGTATTGTCCCGATTTCGTGATGAGAGCAACACTGAGGGTGCATTGTTAATGAAGCTTTGTGTGTTTTGGTGTTCTTCTTATCCGTATGGGAGCCCACCTCGCTTTTTTATCTTTCTCTCCGTCTCTATTTGGCTTGTATCCATTCGGCCCCATTCAGCCTACTATTTTAAGACGCTTACCCCCATCCAGGTGTCAATATTTTCCCGGCGAGCGGTAGCGAGCCAGCATATATATATTTTTGTTTTGACAGCAAGCTTAATTTGTACATTTTTCGATAGAAAATCCATCCAGCTTAGAAATGTCCCGGCCGAAGGCCGTTTCCTCTCGCTTTCGCGGTCTTAACATTGACAACGAAGTGCGGCGAAAGGTATTAAAATCGCCAAACTAATGAGCCAAACGTCTTATAATCTCAAAACTAGTGGGGCTAAACATTAGGGAGATATGTACATTAGAACATAAGAATACGGGAGTCTGCAGAGAGGCCCATACACGGCAGATTCCTTTCACACCCAACCCATCTCGTCAATTTTAAAACTCAATGGGTTAATCTAGATAGTATATACCTCCTTTGATTCCTAGATTTTCCACATAATCTTCCAAAACAGAGTCAAATCGTCTAATGCTATGATAAAATGGAAATTCATCCTAATACTGAGAGTGAGACCAGTAGGCCTATCACTTTACGGGGGGTCACTGGCTTTTTATATCTTTCTCTCCGTTTCTCTCTTTCCCTGGCTTGTATCCATTCGGCCCCATTCAGCCAACTGTTTTAAGACGTTTATCCCCATCCAGGTGTCAATTTCTTCCTGGCGAGCGATAACGAGCCAGCATTGTATGGAGAAATCCGGCTTCGGATAATTTTTTCTATCGAAAATGTACAAATTTAGCTTGCTGTCAAAACAAAAATATATATATGCTGGCTCGCTACCGCTCGCCAGGAAAAATATTGACACCTGGATGGGGGTAAACGTTTTAAAACAGTAGGCTGAATGGGGCCGAATGGATACAAGCCAAAGAGAGCGGGAGAGAAAGAGAACAAAAGCGAGGTGGGCCCCCTTAAGGACGGAGGTTGGCTGATATTTTTTTACCGTAGGGTCTTCAGTTCAGGTAGTTAATGTGTGTTCTGCCGTGCAATTTGTAGCCATTTCCTCGGTTGGTCTTTTGCGTCTCTTAGGCCGGTATCACACGAGAGCTTTCATAGTCAACATTCGATGGTCAACATTATTCTGGCAACATTTTTGGAATAATTTGCACTGGAATAGGAAACTAGACTGACGATAGATGAAATTAGGTGACCGATATAGGTTGCATGTTGACCTCATAAGCTGCCAGACCAGTGTTGAGGATAAATGTTGAGGGAAAAAGCACTCGTGTGATACCGGTTTTACGCTCAATTTGTTCTTTACTTTGACCAAACCTGCGAGGGTGTACAGTCGCGCTAATAAGTCATGTCTCAGCCGTCTTTACGTTTGGCTCTCTCTGTGCTGTACTAATATCTGTCAGATGTTGAATAGGGTGGCTAAGTGTAGAAACATGGTTTATATCTCACTGAAAAAGAAGCAATCATGTGTAAATATTTCTGATACCAATTATTGATCAAAACATACTTGTTGCCGAGACATCACTTATTAGCGCGACTGTACATGCATTTTACATTGCATTATCTAGGTGGGTATATGTGTGTTTTTATTATGCAATTAAGGGAGCCCACCTCACTTGTTTTCTCTTTCTCTCCCTCTCTCTTTGGCTTGTATCCATTTGGCCCCATTCAGCCTACGGTTTTAAGACGTTTGACCCCATCCAGGTGTCAATATTTTCCTGGCGAGCGGTAGCGAGCCAGCATATATATATTTTTTAGTTTGACAGCAAGCTAAATTTGTACATTTTTCGATAGAAACAATTCTCCGGCGAAGCCGGATTTCTCAACACAATGCTGGCTCGCTAACGCTCGCCAGGAAGAAATTGACACCTGGATGGGGATAAACGTCTTAAAACAGTTGGCTGAATGGGGCCGAATGGATACAAACCAGGGTAAGAGAGAAAAGCAGAGAAAGATAAAACAAATCTGGTGACCCCCCTTAAGGAGTGTGTACATAGCTATTGCATCGTGCATTATACATTGCACGATCTAGGTGGATCTATATGTGTGTTTTTATATGTGTGTTTTTATTATGTAATTAGGGAGTGTGTACGGTCGCGCTAATAAGTCATGTCTCGGCACCAATTATGTTTTGATCAATAATTGGTATCAGCAATATCTAAGCTTCATTTCTTCATATCGAGTGAAATATGCAAACCTGTTCCTACACTTACCTACCCTATTCAACATCTGACATACATTAATACAGCACAGAGCAAGCCAAACGTAATGACAACTGGGACATGACTTATTAGCGCGACTGTACATGGCTATTACATTGTATGATCTACTAGGTGGATATATGTGTAAATTCATTATTAAATTACCCCTTAGAGTATGTATTGTAGCATTCGGCAATACTATAGTCTATTCGCTGTAAGTAGGCGATAAATCATGACCTCTATCCTCTGTAACTCAAAAAGGGCTAGAGAAAATTGGCTGTAATGTTCATATCTATTCCTTGACTGACTCTTGCCAAATGGTAGAAATATTAGCTCGATTACTTTAGTCGTTTTTTGAGTTACAAAGGTTAGAGGGGATGATTTCTCGCCTACTTACAGCGAATAGACTATAGCAAATACAGTTGACCATATAAGTTTGCCTGAACTCCGTGATTATATATCAATAATGTCAAATTTGCAAAATAAACAAACCAAAACTAGGACAAGACATTATAGAAGCAAAATAACTATAGTCCGTTCATTCTAGGTTGGGCAGAAATCCTAACCTCTAAACTCCGTAACTCAAAAAGGGCTAAAGCAAGTGATCAGTCAATATATACACATATTCCCTAGCCAGGTCACCCTATTTGGTTGAAATATTAGCTGGATTACTCTAGTCCTTTTTGAGTTATGAGAGGTTAGGGGTTACGATTTCTGCCCAACCTAGAATGAACGGACAATAATCAAAATCGCAATGTAGAAATAGCGCTTTGGCAAACAAATAAAAAAACAAAATGAGTGTGGTTGAGTAACTTGTTTCGTGCTGTTTGAAATACTTGGCTTAATTAATAACCTATATTTCCCGCCTCACAGAGTGGAGACGAAAATAAAATTATACAATTCGATGAAAAATTAGAAATAATTGAACAAATATTTAAAGAGGGAAGAGCAACGTGTTAATGATAGGGAAATGGAGAACTTGATAGGTGCAAGAGAGAGAGAGAGAGAGAGAGAGAGAGAGAGAGAGAGAGAGCTAGCTAGCTAGCTAAGGGAGAGAGTCTGTATTAATGACAGTAGACCAGACTTAGATAACATCATAATTCCCTGTCATAAGGATAATGGCCTAGGGAATGTTGAGAGCCGTCAGAGGGAGAATTGTGCCAGCTCCTTAATACTGTATAAGGATATATTCGTATAATATTATAATTGATTAATTTCACTCCCAACACCAAACATATACTAATTAAATTAATTACAACATATGATCCACCCGGGATTCGAACCTGGGTTATCGTACCACATATGGCTCAATCTTGTTAATACGGCTTTTATCTTCTTACAAAAGATATGAAAAACTTAATCTCCCATGTATTTCTTCATTTGTTTATTATACATATACTGTATATAAATAAACAAATAAATAAATATATATTTTGCAGGCTCGTTAGCACTCACCAGTAGACAATCGAAACATGAATGGCATGAAAGGTCTTACAGTCGCCAAGCAAATGGAGCGAATGTATCAAAACTAATCGGGCTAACCATGAGGGAGAAGGGGTCCAGAAAACCTACTCCTAATTTGCATGGACGTGTTCATATTAAGGGGGCCCACCTCTCTCTCTGGGTTGTATCCATCCGGGGGGGCACTCAGCCTACTATTTTCAGACGTTTATCCACATCCAGGTGTCGAGTTTTTCCTCATATTTATGAAAAAAAAAAAAAATGGACTGCAAGCTACATTTGTACATTTATTGATGGATTTTTTTTTTCCTGCAAAGCCGGATTTCTCCATACAATTCTAGCTCGCTATTGTTCGCCGTGAAGAAATCGACACCTGGATGGGGATAAACGTCTTAAAACATTTGGCTGACTGGGGCCGAATGGATACAAGCCACAGAAAGAGAGAAAAGGAGAGAAATTAGAAGCTCACCCCCCATAACAAAAGTAACCACTCATAATGTAACAGAAACCAGACGACTTACAAAAGGCGACAAAAGGTATGCATTATGGCGTCAATGTACAGAGATACCATGAACCTCCCTATAGAAGACCATGGAGGGATAAATGCATCTCTCAATCTCGGCTTCCTCGCCAACTCTCTCTTCTGCTTTATCACCCATTTTGTGTCTTCCTCATATTTTTTTTTTGTTTTTTTTTTCAATGTGAGTGAGGGAGACAAAAGGCAGAACTGCCTGTAGCGAGTGCCTTCCCCAGAGTTGAAAGAGTGACAGGGCCGAAATCAAGGGACGTTCGAGCCAAAAGTGCCTGAACACACGGAGTTTGAAGCAATTTAAGTCATAGGAAGAGGGAAAGACTGATTCTGGGAGAGAGTTCCAGAGCTCAGCAGTTGAATAGAAGAAAGACTGAAAATAGCGTTTCACTCTTGGGTTGGAGAGTTGCACAGAGTAGGGGTGGGTTTGTGTTGCTAGACGGGTACTATGTACCCTACGTAGAGGAGGTGGTATATACTGGGAAAGCTCTGAGGAACACTGATTATTGTAGTAGCGATAGAATAGCGAGAGAGATGCAACATTGCGGCAAAAAGAGAGAGCAGAGAGTTGGTGAGTGAACGGGAGTTAATGATACGAAAGGCTTTCCTTTCTACTTTGTCTAGGAGTGCAGTGTGAGAGGATCCTCCCCACACATGTGAACAATACTCAATACAAGGACGTACAGAGCCAGAAGCTGTGCAGGGGTAAAGAAACCCTTGAGGCGGTTTAGCACACCCAGCTTCTGGGAGGCTGCATTAGCAAGACTGGTAATATGGTCCCCAAGTGAGAGTAGAAGAAAAGGAGACACCGAGAATATTGAGAGAAGATGAAGGATTGATTTTTGTATTGTTGAAGTATAAGGGATAGTCCTCTGGAAGTTCCGAACGTGTAGTAAGATGAAGGAATTGAGTTTTGGAAGCATTAAAGGTAACAAGGTTTTCTCTGCCCCAATTGGAAATAGTAGATAGATCAGAAGATAAGTGTTGCATGGCTTCTTTACATTTGTCTTTGAGAGATTGGTGGCTGGACCATTCAGGAAAACTAATTGAGTAGTGTAGTGTAGTCTGAGTATGAATGGATGGGACTGGAGGTACAGTTGAGAAGATCATTTATGAAAATTAGAAAGAGAATGGAAGATAGGACAGAGCCCTGAGGAACACCAGAGTTGATAGCATGAGGAAGTGAGCGATGGCCGTCCACAAGCGCAGCTATGGAATGGCCAGAAAGGAAATTAGAGACAAAGGCACAGATGGAGGGATAGAAACTGAAGGAGGGCTAGTTAAGAAATTAAGGATTTGTGCCAGATTCTATAGAAGGCCTTCGATATGTCTAGTGCAATAGAAAAGGTCTCACCGAAGTCCCGAAAGGAGGATGACCAAGAGTTAGTGAGATATGAAAGTAGATCACCAGTAGAGTGACCCTTAATACTCAACGAGCGGCCTAGGCGGTATATTTGACCGTGCCGCCCAGCGGCGGTTTTTACCATAAATGGGGTTGTTTCCGTGCTCTTTTTCATGCATAAACAAGAGCCAGAGCGTAATACAAGTATATATCACTGAAAGGGCAATAAATGAGCTTTCCAATGACACCAGAATCATCCTTCTACGATCACTGGTTGTCTTGCAACGATCGTGCAAACCGAAGGGCAAAATCGGTAAAATACGGTAATTTCTTTACATTATTACGTGTGAAACGAGTGAGGGAGGGTGGAGTAGGGCGGAGTACATCTCAGTAGCTCCACGGCCACCGTGGCGAGCGGTCATGAGGTAACCTATGCTCCTCCCACCGCTCCGCTCTCTCTCAGAGCACATTACGTGCTCAAAATTGCATGCGACTATAGCCGGGCCCGCCACATAGGCCACATTTATTTCACTCGACTATAGCCGGGCGCCGCTCTTTAAGGGTTAAGGAAGCCATACTGGCGATCTGAAAGTAGATTATGAGAAGAGAAATGCTTAAGAAATTTGTATGCAAGAGTAGTTTCAAAAACTTTAGAGATAGAAGAGATGAGAGCAATTGGGCATTAGTTGGAGGGTTGAGAGTGGTCACCCTTCTTTGGGACAGGTTGAATGAGAGCAAACTTCCAGCAAGAAGAGAAAACGTTAGAGGAGAGGCAGAGACGAAAGAGTTTGTCTAGGCAGGGGGTCAGCACGAAAGCACAGTTATTTAGTACAACATGAGGAACACCGTCCGGACCGTACGCCTTCTTAGTATTAAGCTCAGAGAGGGTAGAAAGTACATCTTTAGAAGAGATTAGAATATTAGGCATAAGTAGGAGAGAGGGGGTGGAGAGGGAGGAAATAGCACCAAAATCATCCAAGGAAGAGTTTCTGGCAAAAAATTGGAGCGAAGAGTTCAGCTTTGTCAGAGGAAGAAGTGATGGTTGTGCCATCAGAGTGGAAAAGGAGAGGGAAAGACGAGGAAGAATAATTGTTGGAGAGGTTTTGGCTAGATGCCAGAAAGCTTGGGAAGTGCTAGAGTTGGATAGTTCAGTGCATTTATTATTGATGAAAGAGTTCTTGAGTGTGTATGTGTGTGTGGCCTCGTGTGTGTATTGCAATGTGTGTATGTACGTGTATGTGTTTCTCTATGCGCATCATTAAACGGAAATTGAGCAGAATTTCTTCCGGGATAATATGTTTAAGTTTAAGTGACTTATTCTTCACTGGATTAACACTACTGGAGCGCCATTACCATTCAAATGGTAATAAGCTTAGGAAATCCGATTTCCGAAATCCGAAATCCGAAATTCGATAGAAAAATTTCTCCGGCGAAGCCGGATTTCTCCATACAATCCTGGCTCGCTTTCGCTCGCCAGGAAGAAATCGACACCTGGATAGGGATAAACGTCTTAAAACAGTTGGCTGACTGGGGCCGAATGGATACAAACCAGGGAAAGAGAGAAAAGGAGAGAAAGATACAAAATAGCGAGGTGAGCCCCCTTAAGCAATAACCGCGACCAGTTAATGATAACGACAGAGTGATTGGATACCCGTGGCTGCTAACTGATGACCTGTGACCCATTCTGGATAATTGGCCACCATCATCATTAAGGGAGCCCACCTCGCTTGTTTTCCCTTTCTCTCCCTCTCTCTTTGGCTTGTATCCATTCTGCCCCATTCAGCCTACTGTTTTAAGACGTTTATCCCCATCTAGGTGTCAATATTTTTCCGGCGAGTGGTAGCGAGCCAGTATATATATATTTTTGTTTTGACAGCAAGCTAAATTTGTACTTTTTCCGATAGAAAAATTTCTCCGGCGAAGCCGAATTTCTCCATACAATGCTGGCTCGCTTTCGCTCGCCAGGAAGAAATCGACGCCTGGATGGGGATACACGTCTTAAAACAGTTGGCTGAATGGGGCCGAATGGATACAAGTCAGTGAAAGAGAGAAAAAGAGAGAAAGATTAAACACAAAAAAGGTGACCCTCCCTAACCGGAGAAGGGCACCATTAACCATCTCCCTGTTCCTGGTTCGTCTCAGGAACCATCGTTAAACGGGATGGACGTATTTATTTGATTGTAAATTTATCTATTTATTATGTTTTGCAGTTTCCTCCTTAGACCCCCATCTAGCTTATAGAAACACCCCACCTAGACCCTCTTTCAAAATAAATTTCTAAATTTTTCGATAAAAAAGTCCCGTCCGAAGGCTGGTTTCTCTAAAATTACAGGCTCGCTATCGTTCGCTAGGAAAAAATCGACACTTAAATGACACGAAAAGTCTTAATATTGACAAATAAGTGGGGCGAAAAGTCTTAAAATCGCCAAACTAATGGGCCGAACGTCTAATGACCTGAAATCGAACGAGACTAAACACGAGGGAGAAGGGGAACCAGAAAACGACCCATCTCGCCTTAAGGCTGTCACACACACGCCCTCATTTCAGTTAGTTTTATCATTACTGTTTTTTTTTCGTTTTCAAGCAGTGTTCCAGCTTGCCTTGTAAACTAACAAAAAGCCACCTTCCCAGACTATTTCAAAGCTAGAAAAAGAGGATTACATACACAAATAAATGTATATACAATAAATATATATATCAGCGTCCTATATCTGCCAAAATATTGAGGCGAAACTTCTTAAAATGACCAAACTAAATGCGGATCCAAAAAGCCCTCCCTCGCATCAGATAATTGGCGACAATGATCGTTTACCGGAGTGGCCCCATTAACCATCTCCCCCGCTACTGGTTTGTCTCAGGAACCACCGTTTTTCTGGACCCCCTTCTCCCTAATGTTTAGCCCCAATAGTTTTGAAATTTTAAGACGTTGGTTCCATTAGTTTGGGGATTTCATGACCTTTCACCCCATTTATTTGTCAATATTAGGACCCTTCGTGCCATTTAGGTGTCTATTTTTCCTGGCGAGCGATAGCGAGTCTGTAATTTTAGGAAGAATCGGCCCATGGCCGGGACATTTTTTACCGAAAAATGTACAGATCAATCTTGAACGGGGGTTTAGGGGGGGGGGGGTTTCTAAGCTTGATGGAGGTCAAGGGAGGAAACTAAAAAAATATATGAATAAATAAATTAATAGACCAAACTAACAGCCCCTGCTCCCTTAAGGCTGTCACACACACACACACACACACACACACACACACACACACACACCCTTATTGACGTTTGTTTAATTACTGTTGTGGGGTATGATTGCCATTGTTGTTTCCGAGTAAAGTGTTTTTAGTTTACCCGTAAACAAAGGATATAATCTACCTTCCCAGACCTCTAACCAGACCTTCTGGTTAGACTCAGGAACCATCGTTAAGGCTGTCACACACACACACACACACACACACACACACACACACACATACACACAACAACACACACACACACATCCGAGCGGTTGGCGTTTATCGGTACATATCAATTTGGTGCATGCTTACGAGTACATTTTTCGATTTTTAAACCTAAATTACACTAACCTAACCTAACCTAACTTACCTAACCTAACCGAAAACACTCCATTTCAACATATTTTAAAGAGGTGTGTACCGATTAACTGTCGCCCCAAACCTCATGTACCTGTAAACCTACAAATATCCAGAGATTTGTACCAATAAACACACAACCGCTCGTCCACACACACCACACACACATACACACACACACACACACATACATTAATTTACGTTTGCTTGATTATTATTGAAGGCTTTGCTTGCTTTTGTCATTACCAAGCAAAGTGTTTTTAGTTTGCCCCCAAAATAAAAGATAAAACATATAAAACGCCTTACCAGACCCACTCTAAACTTTAACAAGAACCCCAGATCTCCTTGAAGCTAAATTTGTAAATTTTTCGGTAGAAAAATGTCGAGGCCAAAAACCGGTTTCTCTTAAGTTCCTAGCTCGCTTTCACTCACGAGCATTAAATTAACCCCTTCTATGCCGGTGATGTATTTCTAATTCTATTGTATAGCTATATTTAGACAGTTGTGTGCAGTTTCAAAAGGATCTATGGTAGTGGAAAGGGTTAAGTGAGATAGTTCGAAGCCTGTTACTTGCTTGAGGCCGTTTTTAAACTGAATAAACTCTTCTAAATATATAGCTAGAATATAATTACAAAGACGTCGCCGGTACGGAAGGGGCGCCTCACAACTGCTAAACTACGGTGACACTTGTTAATAATACACAAACTAAGGGAGGGTCCGAAAAGACCTCCCTCGCATCAAATACAGTAGTGGGGCGACCAATGATCATTTACTGGAAGGCCACCATTACCCCCCCCCCCCCATCCACCTACCAACCCCCCTACCCTCCACCCCCCTCACCATCCCCCATCCACCCCGTTCTCCCTCATGGCTAGCCGGATTAGTTTTGAGATTTTTAGACAGTCGCCCCATTAGTTTTTGGCGATTTTAAGACTTCGCCTAATTTCTGTCAATTTTAAGACCTATTGTGTTGATTTTGTTTCCTGACGAGCGATAGCGAGCCTGTGATTTAGGAGGAACCGACATTTTTCTACCGAAAAATGTACAATTTTATATCGAAGGGGGGAGGGGGGGACTCTGGGGTATTTATAAACAGCTTGTTGAAGGTCTAGGGAACAAATTATAAACCTCCCCTTAAGGCTGTCACATGCACCCTTATTTGAGTTTGTAAAGCCGCTGTCACACGAGCGCTTTTTCCGTCAATTTTCCATGAGCAAGTTTTTTCTCGTATTACTTCGGGACATTTTCGCACTAGTATCGGTAATTAGACTGAAGGATGATTATGGTAAGCGGCTGAATTATGACAGTGCATTTTTTCAAGCTACCAGACCATAATTGCCAGTACAAATTGCTCTAAAAAATGGCTCGTGTGACTCCGGCTTTAGGTGTATTACTGACAAGGGTGGATTCTGGCTGTCTGTGTGTATCTCTTTAGGTGTATTACTGACATGGGTGGATTCTGGCTGTCTGTGTGTATCTCTTTAGGTGTATTACTGACATGGGTGGATTCTGGCTGTCTGTGTGTATCTCTTTAGGTGTATTACTGACATGGGTGGATTCTGGCTGTCTGTGTGTATCTCTTTAGGTGTATTACTGACATGGGTGGGTTCTGGCTGTCTGTGTGTATCTCTTTAGGTGTATTACTGACATGGATGGGTTCTGGCTGTCTGTGTGTATCTCTTTAGGTGTATTACTGACATGAGTGGATTCTGGCTGTCTGTCTGTGTGTATCTCTTTAGGTGTATTACTGACATGGGTGGGTTCTGGCTGTCTGTGTGTATCTCTTTAGGTGTATTACTGACATGGGTGGATTCTGGCTGTCTGTGTGTATCTCTTTAGGTGTATTACTGACATGGGTGGGTTCTGGCTGTCTGTGTGTATCTCTTTAGGTGTATTACTGACATGGGTGGGTTCTGGCTGTCTGTGTGTATCTCGTTAGGTGTATTACTGACATGGGTGGGTTCTGGCTGTCTGTGTGTATCTCTTTAGGTGTATTACTGACATGGGTGGGTTCTGGCTGTCTGTGTGTATCTCTTTAGGTGTATTACTGACATGGGTGGGTTCTGGCTGTCTGTGTGTATCTCTTTAGGTGTATTACTGACATGGGTGGGTTCTGGCTGTCTGTGTGTATCTCTTTAGGTGTATTACTGACAAGGGTGGGTTCTGGCTGTATGTGTGTATCTCTTTAGGTGTATTACTGACATGGGTGGATTCTGGCTGTCTGTGTGTATCTCTTTAGGTGTATTACTGACATGGGTGGGTTCTGGCTGTCTGTGTGTATCTCTTTAGGTGTATTACTGACATGGGTGGGTTCTGGCTGTCTGTGTGTATCTCTTTAGGTGTATTACTGACATGGGTGGGTTCTGGCGGCCTGTGTGTATTTCTTTATATGATGTGTCCTTTTTGTATATATGTCCTTAAGGGAGCCCACCTCGGTTTTTTTTTATTTTGTCTCTTTCTCTTCCTCTCTCTTTGGCTTGTATCCATTCAGACCCACTGTTTTAAGATGTTTACCCCCATCCAGGTGTTATTTTCCTGGCGAGCGGTAGCGAGCCAGCATATATATTTTTATGTTTTGATAGCAAGCTAAATTTGTACATTTTTCGATAGAAAACAATTCTCTGGCGAAGCCGGATTTCTCCATACAATGCTGGCTCGCTATCGCTCGCCAGGATGAAATCGACCCCTGGATGGGGATGAACGTCTTAAAACAATTGGGTGAATGGATACAAGTCAGAGAAAGAGAGGAAAGGAGAGCAAGATTAAAAAAGCCGGTCACCCCCTTAATCAGTCAGGTCAGGTCAGGTGTTGTGATGTATTGTCTTTTATACTGTAGTTGGGTCATGGTTTGTATTGTTGATGGGTGGTGATTTGTGCAGGTCACTCATACACGTCAAGATTGTTAAGTGAGCTGGGTTTTTTGTGAGCGATTGACTACCATTACCCCCTTTCCTTCTCTCTCTCTCTCTCTCTCTCTCTCTCTCTCTCTCTCTCTCTCTCTCTCTCTCTCTCTCTCTCTCTCTCTCTCTCTCCTCTCTTTTCATCACTCACTCACTCACTCACTCACTCACTCACTCACTCACTCACTCACTCGCTCGCTCTCACTCCCTCCCTCCCTCCCTCCCACCCAGTAACCAACCACTCGATAATAATGGTCCTATCTTAATGACCGCGCTACCAGTTGTTGGGTCTATAGTTATCATTAAGGGGAAGTGGGGCGTTTTCCTGGTCCCCCTTCCCCTTCATGTTTAGCCCCATTGCTTTTGAAATCTTAAGACGTTCGCCCATTAGTTTGGCGATTTTAAGACCTTTCGCCCCATGTTTTGTCAATATTAGGACTTTTCGTGACATTTAGGTCTCGATATTTTCCTGGTGAACGATAGCGAACCTTTAATTTAAGAGAAACCGGCTCTCGGCCTGGAAATTTTTCTATCGAAAAATTTACAAATTATCTTGAAGGAGGGTCTTGCGCAGGTTTTTTTTTATAGTTTGATGTAGGTGTAGGGAGGAAATAAATAAATAAATATATATATATATATATATATATATATATATATATATATATGCTATAGAGATAAATAAATGATCAAATATATAGGGTCATCTTTCCTTAATGACCGCTACCAGTTGGGTCTACTGTTATCATTAATACACGTCCTTATCCAGGGAACCAGGCATCATGTGCTCTCTCTCTCTCTCTCTCTCTCTCTCTCTGTCTCTGTCTCTGTCTCTCTCTCTCTCTCTCTGTCTGCCTGTGAGATTAAGAGAACTCGATCTATTTTCACTTAAGAAACGGAGGATAAGAGGACAACTGATTGAGTGTTTTAAGGTTTTAAAAGGATTCAGTAACATTAACCCTGATAAACTATTTAAGATAGCCAAAGAGAGTTCTACAAGAGGAAACAAGTTAAAATTAATAGGTAAGAAAGCAAACATGGATACAAAACAAAAAAATCTTCACCCACAGTATAATTAGTGAGTGGAATAAGCTCCCAAATAAAGTAATAGACAGTATCTCAATTGATGCGTTTAAAAGAAATCTACACTCATACCACAGAGAAAAAGGGATGGAGTAGGCAATAACCAATGATAGAACGATGTGGTAGTAACAAACACTGCTTCCAGTTGAAGAGAGCTAACTGAGGAAAAAAATATATATATTTATATATATATATATATATATATATATATATATATATATATATATATATATGTATACACATTGTTGTATATATATATAAATATATATATATATATATATATATATATATATATATATATATATATATATATATGTGTATGTGTATATATATGTATATGTGTGTGTTGTATGTATGTATATATGTATGTGTATATGTATGTATATATGCGTGTGTGTGTATGTATATATTATTACAGGTGAAGGTTTGCATGCAATTTCCTTTCCATTTCTAACTTTCTATAGATTCCTTCAGGCGGTTTCCAAGATCTGCAAGGTTATTCACTTCCAACTGTCTTCATGTACGGCAATTGCCGGAGGGTGGGGAGAGAGCCTTCTTTTTTTGCTATCCTTTCCTTCCACTGTCCTTTATTCTCGGGTTAGCTATCTCTACTAGAATTAAGTCCTGACCACCTCACTGGGATCGTAAGGTCTGTGTGGTCAGTGTATATATGTAAATATATGTAAATATCTCTCTCTCTCTCTCTCAACCACATGTGATGTGCCGGACCGTTAACCAACTCTTCCAGGGAGAGTCTTTTCAATATATATATATACTGTATATACAGTATATATATATATATATATATATATATATATATATATATATATGCAGATGTTCCAGGTTTTGGGGTCATTATGGATTTTCATTTTTTAGCGGTATATTTGGATTCCTCACACTGCACCGTTGCGGTTCCAAAGGTATACAAGCCCTTGTCTTAAAGTCTCAAAACTAATGGGCCTTAGCATGAAGAAGATGGGGGTCTAGAAAAAACCAAATCCCTTTCCCTTAATAGAGTGAAGGGACCAAGTGATTACCATTACCGTATATAAGATGATATAAACAATATGTCCTTAATAATAACACGGGTCCCACACATTACACTTACCGGTGATATACTCCTACTCTCATAGCCATCCGTGGAAGTAGGGGCCTGAAGGAGTGTATTTTATGAAGAGGATCAGGACATCTCTGTATTGTTAGTCGCCATGTTGTAACTCTTCCTGTGGTGTAATGTTTGGTCAGGGTTGAAAGTCATAGAGCATTTTCACAAATTCAGCTTAGTTTTACCTTCAGTTTTAATGAGATGCACTTCCCTAAACGAAGTGAAGAAAAGTAATATACGCATTTTTTATTTATTCATATTTATGTTTAAGGGAGCCCACCTCGCTTTTTTCTCTTTCTCTCCCTCTCTCTTTCGGCTTTTATCCATTCGGCCCCAGTTAGCCTACTGTTTTAAGTCGTTTACCCCCATCCCGGTGTCAATATTTTCCTGGCGGGTGGTAGCGAGCCAGCATATATATAGTTTTGTTTTGACAACAAGCTAAATCTGTATATTTTTCGATAAAATAATTTCTCCCGCGAAGCCGGATTTCTCCATACAATGCTGGCTCGCTATCGCTCGCCAGGAAGAAATCGACACCTGGATGGAGATACACGTCTTAAAACAGTTGGCTGAATGGGGCCGAATGGATACAAGCCAGGGAAAGAGAGAAAAGGAGAGAAAGATAAACAAAAGCCAGTGACCCCCCTTAAGGGAAGGTAGATCATGGTAAGGTAGGTTATATTACTATAGGGTCGGGATAATCAGCTCACGTCGACGAAATGGTTCAGAGCAAAAAGACTGCGAAAAAAAAATGACTAGTCTATTCGCTGAAAGTAGGCGAGAAATCATGACGTCTAACCTCTGTAACTCAAAAACGACTAGAGTAATCGATCTAATAGTTCTACCATTTGGGAAGAGTCAGTCAAGGAATAGATTTGGAAATGTACAGCCAATTTGCTCTAGCCCTTTTTGAGTTACAGAGGATAGAGGTAATGATTTCTCGCCTACTTATAGCGAATAGACTACAGTATATAGGCTACGAGTTCCTTCACCACCCCGGCGTCGTAACCTCCGCTGTTCACCAAATACCCCCCAGTGTGTCGTAAAGGAAGGAGTAAAGCTGATGGTCTCCCTTTTTATGGTCCCCCTTCTTCCTCAGGTTTAGCCCCATTAGTTTTCAGAGTGTATGACGTTCTGCCTCTTAGTTCGGCGATTTTAAGACCTTTAGCCCCATTTCTTTGTCAATATTAAGACTTTTCGTGTCATTTAGGTGTCGATTTTGTTCATGGCGGGCGATAGCCAGCCTGTAAATTAAGAGGAACCGGCCTTCGGCTGGGACATTTTTCTATCAAACAATGTACAAATTCATCTTGAAGGAGGGTCAGAGAGAGAGGGGGGGGGGGTATAAGCTTGATGGAGTTTTAGAGGGGGGGGGATAAAAGCTTGATGGAGGTTTAGAGGGGGGGGTATAAGTTTGATGGAGGCTTAGAGAGGGGGGGGGGGTATAAGCTTGATGAAGGTTTAGAGTGGAAGCGTGTGTTTCTTTTTTAAGCTTGGTGGAGGTCTGGGGAGGAAACTAAAAACAATGAGTTCCTCCATGACTGCGACGTCGTAACTTCCACTGTCACCAAATACCGAGTAAAGCTGATGGGATGAGCTGTTGTAAAGACTTAGGTGGGTGGACGTGAGGAAGAGGTTTTGTTGGTGATGGGTGGAGGTGGTGGTGGTGGTTGTTGTTGTGGTGTGTGAAGATGGAGTGGTTAAGTGAATAGGTTTTTTGTGGTGATGGGGTTATTTGATGCTGGAGTGATGTGATGATAAGGATATGATAATGGTGATGATGTGGAAGGGAATGTGATGATAGAGTAAAGCTGATGGTATGAGCTGTTGTAAAGATTTAGGTGGGTGGGGGTGAGGAAGGGGTGGTGATGAGGTTTGTGGTGAAGAAAATGGGTGTGTGGTGAAGGGGTTGTGTGTTTATTGGTACAAAGGAGTACAAAGGAAATCAAGCAACAACAAATCTAGTGACCCTTCTAGGTTGCTTGTCCTCCAAAACACTGAGGATCAAGTGTCCAAACAGTGGTTTAGAGTGGGTAAGGGAACATTGGAAAGGGAATTACTGCCCTGGAACTAATGTCCGTGGCAGGATTAGGAAGTTAGTAGGGGACAGATGGGTTAGTAACTGAGGGGGGGATAAAATAAAGTTATTCATTTACAAACGGAGTCAGTCGCGGGTTTGATGCGAGATATTTGTCTAGGCGGAGTTTAAATTGATCAACGGTGATGCAGTCTATAACGTTTCGGGGAAGCCCATTCCACAAGTTGACAACTCGATTGAAGAAGAAATTCTTAGATTCGTGCGAGTTAAAAGATTTACCAATAATTTTGCAACCGTTTCCCCGCGTGTAATTAGATTGGTCGATAGTGAAGTACTTACTACAGTTCATATTGTCGATGCCTTTGATGATTTTGAACACTTGAATTAAGTCACCTCTTAATCTGCGCTGGGTTAAAGGAAATAGATTTAATTCTCTAAGACGATCTTCGTATGGTTTGTTCTTTAGGCTAGGTATCATTTTGGTAACTCTACGTTGAACTCGTTCTAGCTTGTTTATATCTTTTTGGTAATAAGGGCACCAGGATTGAACGCAGTATTCCAGAAGAGGGCGGACTAATGAATTGTAAAGGGTTAGGATAACTTCTTTGGATTTATGCTCAAATGACCTGCCTATAAAGCCAATTATTTTGTTTGCCTTCTTAACAACTTCTGAACATTGTTGACTCGGTTTTAGGTTACTCGATATTGTTACTCCCAGATCGGTTTCTCTGTTTACATTCTTAAGCTGAGTGCCATTCATCGAATAGTTTGCTTTCTCATTTAGGTATCCGATATGTAGTACTTTACATTTATCCGCATTGAAACTCATTTGCCAAATTTGGGCCCAACATGACAATTTATCTAGATTGTGTTGCATATCGTCAACTTGTTCTTTTGAGAGTACGCTATTTGCAATTTTTGTATCGTCAGCAAATTTTGAGATTGTACAGGTGAGACCCTCATCTATGTCGTTGATGTAAATTAGAAAGAGAATTGGTCCTAGTACCGATCCCAGGGGTACCCCGCTACTTACATTGGTCCATTTTGATGCCTTACCGTTTATGACTACTCTTTGCTTTCTGTCGCTGAGCCAATTTTCTATCCATTTCAACACACCGTCTTGTATTCCATGCGCTTTTAGTTTTAGAAGTAAACGTTTGTGGGGAACTTTGTCAAAGGCCTTTTGAAAATCAAGGTATATAATATCTACAGCTTTACTCTCATCGTAGAGGTTGAGGATATCGTGGAAGAAGTCTAAGAGGTTTGTTAAACAGGAACGTTTTTTACGAAAGCCGTGTTGAGTATCTTTAAGTATGTTATTTTCCTCTAAGTGATTTACGAGTCTGTCTCGTGTGACCGTTTCTAGCATTTTACATACAACTGAGGTTAAGCTAATTGGACGATAGTTACTGGGTAGGGATTTGCTGCCTTTTTTGAATATCGGTGTTACGTTGGCTAGCTTCCACTGATCGGGCATAGTTCCAGACTGCAAGGATTTATTGAATAGTAATGTCAGTGGTTTAGAGAGCTCATCCTTAGCTTCCTTTAGAACTCTAGGCGAGATTGTATCAGGTCCAGGCGTTTTATTTACCTTGAGTTTATCTAAACAATTCAATACTTCTCTCTCTGTAACGGTGATATTGCTTAGAACATCTGAATTATCAATCTGAATCGGCGATGGTGTAGGGATATCACTGAGGTCTTCTGTTGTAAAAACTGATGCAAAGAAGGTATTGAGGGCATTACTCATTTGTTCTTCGTCTTTGGTGTATTCTCCATTTTCATCGACTAACGGTCCAACAGTTGAAGTAACGACTTTTTTCTTTCTGATATAACTATAGAATTCTTTCGGGTTTGTTTTACTTTGATTCGCAATATGTAACTCTAAGGTCTTTTTACTTTGCTTAATTAACTTTTTGGCTTTGCGTCGTAGCTCTACAAATTTCAGCCGTTCTTCGTCATTTTGTGAGGATTTTAATCTATCATTAGCAAATTTTTTAGCAAGCAGGCAGTTTGAAATATCTTTATTCCACCATTTGGGCTTATTATTATGGCCTGGACGCCGAGTTTTCGATGTTATGCAGTCTTGCACTGCTTTTAGGTAAGTGGCTTCGAATAACTTCCAAGATGTATTTATGTCGTTATTGTGAATTAAAAAGCTCCAGTCAGTTTCTTTAAACATAGCTCTAAGTTTATGGAAGTTTGCTTTCTTGAAATTAGGGACTTTTTCGATGCTACTATTTGGTTCGTTACTAGTAAACTTTAAAGTGAAAGTTATCGTACGATGGTCGCTGTTACTGAATTCATCACCAACATTCAAATTCTCTATTAATTCTTCTTTTGTTGCAAGTACAATGTCAAGAACGTTATTACCACGGGTCGGCGTTCCAACAAATTGATAAAGCGAACTCTCTTGCAAGTTCGTATACAAGTCATGTCCGGAGTGTGAAGTAAGAGTATCGCCCCACTTGGTCACAGGTAAATTAAAGTCACCAAAAATTACGGTATCTTGTGAGTTACTTACATCTGCAATTTGTTCGTAAATTTCTCGGTCAGTTTGCACTGATTGAGCTGGAGGTCTGTATATTAATGCAAGTATTATTTTGGTACCTTTATTATTCTTTATTAGCACAAAAGATGCGTCGACGTTCACAATTTGAGGTTTTGACAAGAGGGTAGGGTTAAGACTTTCTTTGATATAAAGTAAAACGCCACCTCCATTTCGATTTATTCGGCTTTTCTCAAACATTACATAACCGGGAAGTGAATACTCTGCTAAAAAGTCTCTATCTTCTGTATTGAGCCAAGATTCTGTTATGCCAATCACATCATAATTTTCTGTAAACACTAGCTCCTCTAAATCTGAATATTTATTGCGTATGCTACGAGCGTTTGCATAGAAAACCTTTAAATTTGTTATTTTAGAACTCACGGAACGCTCTTTAATAATATTTTTGGTTCTTGTCGGATCTACATTTATGTTCATGGCTGTCCTCGGTCCTCGCTGTCTTCGGTCCTTATCGCTGGTGGTCCTCGGTTGCCTCTGTTTTTTTCTTGGCGTTGGATGATTTATGTCACTGCTGCTTCTTCTCGGATGGCGTTTTTTATCCATGGCTGCGGACTGCTTCGTGTAGGAGACGACCCATGCGTGCTGAACCCACAGGGTTTAGATGAGTGCCATCCTTGCGGAACAGAGTAGGCTGGTTGTAGAAGTTGTCCCAGAGGTTGATGAATTCAACTTCTTCCCTCAGACACAAATGTTTTAGTCGGCTATTTGTGCTGAAAGCCTTGTCGTAGAATTTGTCAGGTGCGTCGATCTTGGGGAGAATGCCTGAGATGATGATATTCCTTGACTTGTTTTTGTAGTGCTGGATCATCTTGCGATATTTCTCCATCAACTCTTCGGATCTGGTGCGCATGACGTCATTTGAACCAGCAGGTGATGATGGTGATGGAGTGGTGTGATGATAATAGTGGTGAGGAGGATGGTGTGTTGGTGGTGTGGTTTGTAGTGAAGATAATAGGTATGACGTGGTGATGGGCTTAGGTGATTAGTGTTGAAGATGTTGGAATGATGTGATAATAAAAATATGATACTGGTAATTATTTATGTTTTTATTTATAATGTCTATGTGAGTGAGGGAGACAAAAGGCAGAACTGCCTGTAGCGAGTGCCTCCCCCAGAGTTGAAAGAGTGACAGGGCCAAAATCAAGGGACGTTCGAGCCAAAATGCCTTGACACAGAGAGTTTGAAGCAATTTAAGTCATAGGAAGAGGGAAATACTGATGCTGGGAGAGAGTTCCAGAGCTCAGCAGTTGAATAGAAGAAAGTCTGAGAATACTGTTTCACTCTTGGGTTGGAGAGTTGCACAGAGTAGGGGTGGGATTGTGTTGCAAGACAGGTACTACGTACCCTACGTAGAGGTGGTGGTATACATTGGGAAATCTCTGAGGAACATTGATTATTATAGTAGCGATAGAATAGAGAGAGAGATGCAACATTGCGGGGAAGAGAGAGAGAGATTGCAGAGAGTTGGTGAGTGGGTGGGAGTTAATTATACGAAAGGCTTACCTTTCTACTTTGTCTAGGAGTGCGATGTGGGAGGATCCTCCCCACACATGTGAACAATACTCAATACAAGGATGCACTGTGCCCCTGTACAGAGCAAGAAGCTGTGCTGGGGTAAAGAACCCCTTGAGGCGGTTGAGCACACCCAGCTTCTGGGAGGCTGCCTTAGCAAGACTGGTATTATGGTCCTTCCAAGTGAGAGCAGAAGAAAAAGAGACACCGAGAATATTGAGAGAAGATGAAGGATTGATTTTTGTATTGTTGAATTGTAAGGGAGTTCTGAACGGGTAGTAAGATGAAGACTTTGGGTTTTGGAAGCATTAACCCATTCAGACTCATATGATGCAGAGGTTGCCAGATTAGCAATAAGAAATAGAGTTCTCTCACTCTTATAATTACCTCTCCAAAATTAGTTTTCTGCCCACAGCTAACTCAAAGACAACTGCAGAGGTTGAAGTAACTAAACTAAAGGTTTCTAAATACCCCTGATGGTAACAAAGGTTTTAAAGTATCCCTAATAGGCTCAAAATCGCGTCATATGTCGGAGAGGGTTAAAGGCAACTAGGATTTCACTGTCCCAATTGGAAATAGTAGTTGGATCAGAAGATAAGTGTTGCATGGCTTCATTACGTTTGTCTTTAAGGGATTGCTGGCTGGGACGTTCAGGAAAACTAACTGAGTAGTGTAAGGTCGAGTCGTCTGCGTATGAATCGATGGGACTGGAGGTACAGTTGAGAAGATAATTTTTATGAAAATTAGAAAGAGAATGGGAGATAGGACAGAGCCCTGATGAACACTGGAGTTGATAGGATGAGGAAGTGAGCGATGACCGTCCACCACCGCAGCTATGGAACGGCCGGAAAGGAAATTAGAGACAAAGGCATAGATGGAGGGATAGAAACCGAAGGAGGGTAGTTTAGAAATTAAAGATTTGTGCCAGACTCTATCGAAGGCTTTCGATATGTCTAGTGCAGTAGGTAAGGTCTCACTGAAGTCCCGAAAGGAGGATGACCAAGAGTTAGAAAGATATGAAAGGAGATCACCAGTAGAGCGACCTTTAACCCTCTGGCTGTGGTTATATTTGCGCTATTCAGGGCAAATTCAGGCACTCCTGAATGATTAATCAAGTATCTGCATTAAATGAACTGTATTCTGCCGAAAACTAGGCGAAAATAGCTTCAAAATGATACCAGAACGAGCTTCGTAGCTGGCGGGGTTCACCCGCAGCGTTGCCATAGACATTCGGGAAAACTTGCTAATTATTAGCTCTCGCTCGCTCGGCAACACTGTCGAGACAGCCGCACGAGACCACAGTCTACCTCAGTGAGCGGCTGGCTGCTCTGAGGGTCGGACGGAGGTCCCTCATGCTCCCGCCCACTGACACTCAATTTCTCAGGCTTTTACAGGCTTTTAAAGCCTGTAAATTGCTGTAAATTGCCTATGCGTTCCAAAATGTCTCCCGCAGGGAAAGGGTTAAGGAAGCCATACTGGCGATATGAGAGTAGATTATGAGAAGAGAAATGCTTAAGAAATTTGGAAGCAAGAATAGTTTCAAAAACTTTAGAGATACACGAAATGAGAGCAATTGGATGATAGTTGGAGGGTTGAGAGCGGTCACCCTTCTTTGGGACAGGTTGAATGAGAGTAAACTTCCAGCAAGAAGGGAAGACAATAGAGAAGAGACAGAGATGAAAGAGTTTGCCTAGGCAGGGAGTCAGCACGGAAGCACAGTTTTTTAGTACAACAGGAGGAACACCATCCGGACCATACGCCTTCTTAGTATTAAGCCCAGAGAGGCTAGAAAATGCATCTTTAGAAGAGATTAGGATATTAGGCATAAGTAGAAGACGGGGGTGGAGAGGGAGGAATAGCACCGGAATCATCCAAGGTGGAGTTTCTAGCAAAAGTTGGAGCGAAGAGTTCAGCATTGTCAGAGGAAGAAGTGATGATTGTGGCATCGGACTGGAAAAGGGGAGGGAATGATGAGGAAGAAAAGTTATTGGAGAGGGTTTTGGCTAGATGCCAAAAGCATAGGAAGAATGAGATTCTTGAGTCTTAAGGCGTCGGTACCGTTTGAATGCTTCCTCCTTGTTGCAGACAGCAGTAGAACAAGCGTGAGTAAACCAAGATTTATTTGCATTAGACTGAGAGAAAGAAGATGGAATGTGTGCTTCCATGCCCGAGAGGATTACCTCGGTAATGCGTTCAGCACTCTCCGAGGGTCCCCGGCCATGGAAGCAAAAGTCATTCCAAGGGAAATCAAAGAAGTACTGCAGAAGAGCCTCAGCGTCGGCAGCGCCAAAGTGCCACAAGCGCCACCGGCTGGGAGGATCGGGTGGCCGTACTGGAGAGAATGGATAGGTGACAGATATTAGTTTATGGTTGGAGGAGCCCAAACGAGAGAAAAAAATTACAGTATAAGCAAAAGGGTTAGAAGTTAGAAATAATTCAAGAATGTTGGGCCGATCTCCGAAGCGATCCGGGTTGGTTGCTGGTCTAACTGCTCTAGGTTGTTTAAGATAGAAAATATGTAGGCTTGTTCACCAGGTTGGTCAGTGTAAACAGAGGAGAGCCATTGGTGGATAGAATGTGTTCCACTTTAGAAATTAGATAGTCAAAGAATTTTGGATAGTCAGTAGAATTAGGGGAGAGATAGACAGCGCAAAAATATTTAGTTTGAGAGTGACAAGAAAGATTTAGCCAGAGAGTTGAGAATTCAGAAGAGTCTAAGTTGGGAACACGAGAGAAAGCAAGATTGTTGCGTACATAAACGCAACATCCACCTTTGGCTCGAAACTGAGGATAGAGACAGTAGGAGGATACAGAGAAGGGTTTGCTGTCAGTAGACCGATACAACTGTGTCTCGGTGAGAAAGAGAAGATCAGGGTTGGCAGAGGAGAGGTGGTGTTCCACAGAGTGGATGTTAGAGGAGAGGCCATAAATGTTACGGAAATTAATAGTAAGAGTAGAAGGTCCAGAGCATTTTGGCGAGTCGTTACCAGGGGATATAAAGCGCTACTTAACTTTCCAAAATAATTGCTTGCATTCTCTTGCTTTATTCCTAGCTCATATGTTTGTACTTCATAGTAAGTTAATGGATATATGAAAATAAATTATTTATATACAGAACTTATTAATGTGTTTGTTTATATATATATATACTATATATTATATAATATATATTTATATACAGTATATAAGGAACATTTGTTGTTGTTACCTTAAGCCTTAAGGGGTTAAGATTTGGTTTTATAGTTGTTTGGTTGATTGAAGATGATAGGTCTATTCTCGTAGCTTCTCTCGTAGATTGGTAGATATAAGAGAGATGTGATAGATAATTGCCGCCACCACCTTTACCACATAATTATATTTAGGGTAAAGGAAGCTTGTAATACAGCCACAGGATATTTATTCAGGAACTAAACTTAATGAATGCAGGAGCGTAAGTACTAGAAAATATATACTGAGATAATTCGCCATGTGGAGAGAATAATCTCCAGATTTCTTATTGAGTCCACGTCCTCTGTCTAAGTGTCCTAAAAACCTCTCTCAATACCTCTCACTTCCGTACTGTTCAATCATACAAAAAGCATAATGTGAGTTCAGGTTAGCGTGTGTCTGTGAAATATAAACGTATGGCTTGCGGTCGAGAATTCTATGCAAATGTAGTATATAGCGCATTGTTAATGAAAGTTTATTAGATCCAGAATAATTCACAATTGTTTTATCCACAGGTATAAACAAACCTTCACATTTTCATTAAGATAGACTATATGAGTATTGTATCGGTATAATTATTGTATTATTATTGTAATGCTTATAGAATTAGCATTTTTGTAATGATTATTGAATTGTTATTATTGTTATGATTATCATATTATCTTTATTCTTGTATTATCCACTTCTGTTCCAGCGACGTCCTTTCAATTCTATTCTGGCAACTATTATGCGATGTTATTCATCTTAGCAAGGACGTCTACCCATTAAAAGCTTACAAACTATCTCAATTAACCCTTTTAGCTACTATCTATCCATCCTAAGCTTCCCAAATCGTCTAAATGTACCGGAAATCAATCAAATAAAAGTCACCGATACAGTAAGGGTTAATCTGGTTTGTCTATATTTGTTTCAGGCTCCAACCATTCAGAACAGTCGGGAACTCAGGAAGGCCACAGGGATTCGTTCAATTATATTCGGGTATAATGATTTCTACTTGGAGCTGACTTGACGAACGTTGATTGGTGAGTGTTACTGCTATTGTTATTTCATTAGTGGGTGATACTGTTATTGTTATTTCATTGGTGAGTGTTACTGCTATTGTTATTTCATTGGTGAGTGATACTGTTATTGTTATTTCATTGGTGAGTGTTACTGCTATTGTTATTTCATTGGTAAGTGTTACTGTTATTGTTATTTCATTGGTGAGTGTTACTGTTATTGTTATTTCATTGGTGAGTGTTACTGCTATTGTTATTTCATTGGTGAGTGTTACTGTTATTGTTATTTCATTGGTGAGTGTTACTGTTATTGTTATTGCATTGGTGAGTGTTACTGTTATTGTTATTTCATTGGTGAGTGTTACTGCTATTGTTATTTCATTGGTAAGTGTTACTGTTATTGTTATTTCATTGGTGAGTGTTACTGCTATTGTTATTTCATTGGTGAGTGTTACTGTTATTGTTATTTCATTGGTGAGTGTTACTGTTATTGTTATTTCATTGGTGAGTGTTACTGTTATTGTTATTTCATTGGTGAGTGTTACTGCTATTGTTATTTCATTGGTGAGTGTTACTGCTATTGTTATTTCATTGGTAAGTGTTACTGTTATTGTTATTTCATTGGTGAGTGGTACTGCTATTGTTATTTCATTGGTGAGTGTTACTGCTATTGTTATTTCATTGGTGAGTGTTACTGCTGTTGTTATTTCATTGGTGAGTGTTACTGCTGTTGTTATTTCATTGGTGAGTGTTACTGCTGTTGTTATTTCATTGGTGAGTGTTACTGTTATTGTTATTTCATTGGTGAGTGTTACTGCTATTGTTATTTCATTGGTGAGTGTTACTGCTGTTTGTTATTTCATTGGTGAGTGTTACTGCTGTTGTTATTTCATTGGTGAGTGTTACTGTTATTGTTATTTCATTGGTGAGTGTTACTGCTGTTGTTATTTCATTGGTGAGTGTTACTGCTATTGTTATTTCATTGGTGAGTGTTACTGCTGTTGTTATTTCATTGGTGAGTGTTACTGCTATTGTTATTTCATTGGTAAGTGTTACTGTTATTGTTATTTCATTGGTGAGTGTTACTGCTATTGTTATTTCATTGGTGAGTGTTACTGTTATTGTTATTTCATTGGTGAGTGTTACTGTTATTGTTATTTCATTGGTGAGTGTTACTGTTATTGTTATTTCATTGGTGAGTGTTACTGCTGTTGTTATTTCATTGGTGAGTGTTACTGCTATTGTTATTTCATTGGTGAGTGTTACTGCTGTTGTTATTTCATTGGTGAGTGTTACTGCTATTATTATTTCATTGGTGAGTGTTACTGTTATTGTTATTTCATTGGTGAGTGTTACTGCTGTTGTTATTTCATTGGTGAGTGTTACTGCTGTTGTTATTTCATTGGTGAGTGTTACTGTTATTGTTATTTCATTGGTGAGTGTTACTGCTGTTGTTATTTCATTGGTGAGTGTTACTGCTGTTGTTATTTCATTGGTGAGTGTTACTGCTGTTGTTATTTCATTGGTGAGTGTTACTGTTATTGTTATTTCATTGGTGAGTGTTACTGTTATTGTTATTTCATTGGTGAGTGTTACTGCTGTTGTTATTTCATTGGTGAGTGTTACTGTTATTGTTATTTCATTGGTGAGTGTTACTGCTGTTGTTATTTCATTGGTGAGTGTTACTGTTATTGTTATTTCATTGGTGAGTGTTACTGTTATTGTTATTTCATTGGTGAGTGTTACTGTTATTGTTATTTCATTGGTGAGTGTTACTGCTGTTGTTATTTCATTGGTGAGTGTTACTGTTATTGTTATTTCATTGGTGAGTGTTACTGTTATTGTTATTTCATTGGTGAGTGTTACTGTTATTGTTATTTCATTGGTGAGTGTTACTGCTGTTGTTATTTCATTGGTGAGTGTTACTGTTATTGTTATTTCATTGGTGAGTGTTACTGCTGTTGTTATTTCATTGGTGAGTGTTACTGTTATTGTTATTTCATTGGTGAGTGTTACTGCTATTGTTATTTCATTGGTGAGTGTTACTGCTGTTGTTATTTCATTGGTGAGTGGTACTGCTATTGTTATTTCATTGGTGAGTGTTACTGCTGTTGTTATTTCATTGGTGAGTGTTGCTGCTGTTGTTATTTCATTGGTGAGTGTTACTGCTGTTGTTATTTCATTGGTGAGTGTTGCTGCTGTTGTTATTTCATTGGTGAGTGTTACTGTTATTGTTATTTCATTGGTGAGTGTTACTGCTGTTGTTATTTCATTGGTGAGTGTTACTGTTATTGTTATTTCATTGGTGAGTGTTACTGCTGTTGTTATTTCATTGGTGAGTGTTACTGCTGTTGTTATTTCATTGGTGAGTGTTACTGCTGTTGTTATTTCATTGGTGAGTGTTACTGCTGTTGTTATTTCTGTATTAGTGTTTATGAATGACCGTAAATATTTAAGGGGACACTGACTGCTTTTTTTGGCCTATAAATTCATTCATTCATAAATTCTTAGTTTCCTCACTAGACATCCCTCAAACTTAGACAAACATCCTCTAGACCCCCCCCCCCCCCCTTCAAGATAAATTTGTACATTTTTCGGTAGAAAAATGTCCCGGCCGAAAGCTGGTTCCTCTTACAATTGCAGGCTCGCTATCGCTCGCCAGGAATAAATCGACACCTAATTGGCACGATAGGTCTTAAAATGTATAGCGAAATGGGACGAAAGGCCTTAACATCGCCAAACAAATGGGCCGAACGTCTAAAAATTTCAAAACTAATGGGACTAAACACTAGGGAGAAAGGGGACCAGAAAAACGACCGTCTCCCCTTAAGTTAGAAACGTTTGTGGAGGACGTAATGTACATGTTTGTGGAGGACGCGTCATCAGGCCCCATTCAGCCTACTGTTTTAAGATTTTACCCCCATCCAGGTGTCAATATTTTCCTGGCGAGCGGTAGCGAGCCAGCATATATATATATTTGTTTTGACAGCAAGATAAATTTGTATATTTTTTGAAAGAAATATGTCTCCGGCGAAGCCGGATTTCTGCATACAATGCTGGCTCGCTGTCGCTCGCCAGGATGTAATCGACAGCTAGATGGGGAGAAACGTCTTAAAACAGTTGGCTGAATGGGGCCGAATGGATATACAAGCCAGAGAAGGAGATAAAAGGAGAGAAAGAGAACAAAAAAGCAGGTGACCCCCCTGAAATGATACACTAAATTATTTTAATTAGGGGGCAAGTTTAATCGTCTAATTTTTTCTGCCAGTAGACGACCATATGCAGATTAGTTTCCACCTCCAGGATTTCGGCAATACGTAAATTTGCAGTACAGGATTTTGAGATTATCTATTTCCTTCCTGTTCATCTACCAATTACTCTTTCTCTCTCTCTCTCATTCTCTCTTTTTTTTCTCTCTCTCGCTCTCTCTCTCTTTCTCTATCTCTCTCTCTCTCTCTCTCTTTGCTATCCTTTCTTTCCACTTTCCCTTATTTCTGGGGTTGCTATCTCTACTATGATTAAGTCCTGGCCACCTTGCAGGGATCGTAAGATATGTGTGGCCAGTGTATCTATGCAAATCAATGTAAATATTTATCTCTCTCTATCATCATCATTATCTAAGCCTTATAAAAGAAACTCCATAAAGAAATATCCTGATAATCTTAAGGGAACAGTTTAATCTTGTATTGTCCCATAACCGGTTCCGTTGTCACCCAGGGTCACTAAATGTAAACAAAAAATACCGCTAGACTCATTCTCAAAAGTCGCTAGAATACCGCTAGATAGTAAAGAAATGCACAAAATCGCTAGAGTAATACCACCATCTTTAGAATACGCCTCTAAAATATATGACATCTCTAGAATATCGCTAGGAATTATGTCGCTAGTTGTATGAAATTGCCGCTAGATTAAAGTACTGTAATACCTCTACATCTAGCGGTAAAGTAGCTAAATTGGCAACACCGTTATCCCCTTCGCCTCCCAAAAGAACACACGCTACGTCTTCATTCATCCCCGACCGATAATGCCGTAAAGGAAGCCGGGAAATTTGCATACGACTCTCTCTCTCTCTCTCTCTCTCTTAGATCCTCGTCTACTCTATAATGACACGAGTTGACTATGGGGAGCTTTAATCTAAATTTTACAGTAATCGTCCATTTGTTTTTAAATTATCGTTTTTCATTTCCATTTTTATTTTTGTGTATTAAGCACAATATTTATTTGTTATGTATATCATACATTTCAGACATCATTCCCTGTGTTCGATTTTATTCTATTATATTCTATATATGCCTACTCGGGCCCAATCCCCACTTTTCCTATTTATGTATTCCTTTTTTTGTCCTCTTTTCCATTTGTTTTCTTGTTTTGGGGGGTGGCCGACTCAAGACAGAGCCAGAAAAGAGACAACACAACAGAAAACAATAAACACACAAAACAAAATACAAATTCACACACATCTAGGACCTGTGTAGCTGCCATAAAAATATGTCCTGAGGTTTACTGTAATCCCAACTGACACAGATTGTTATATGCTTCGTTCTGTTAACCACTATATTTGTATTTATATATCTATCTATATAGTTATATATGTTGTCATGTGTTTTAATTTGTTCATTTCATTATTTATGTACCAGTATTAATTTATATAATTATATATTTATGTATCTATTTATTTATTCATATATTCTTATTTGTTTTGGATAGGTACTCATTGAAAATATTAGCAAAATAAACATAATGTGAAGATGGGCCTTTGTTATGACCACGATAACAAAACGTTGTCTTTATCCCCTTCAGCGCCGTGACACCTTTTTGACATTTGATTCTGGCTAACATTAGATGATTGTATGCAGTTTAAGAAAGGCCTATGTTACTAAAAGGGTAAATTGAGATCGTATAGGTAGATTACAAACTAAAGATAATCGTCTAACGGTCACCAGAATATGATGAAAAAAA
The DNA here is from genome assembly GCA_032716605.1 of Paralithodes platypus. Lineage (NCBI taxonomy): Eukaryota > Metazoa > Arthropoda > Malacostraca > Decapoda > Lithodidae > Paralithodes > Paralithodes platypus. The sequence goes on along the minus strand of CM064529.1, from coordinate 25,711,816 downwards.
CGTAATGGTGGTGAAGGGGTTAAGGGGAGATGGTTCACTTTTGGCGCGATTTTTGCATGTAATCATTATTTTTCTAGTTTCCTCCCTAGACCTCCATCAAATTAAAAAAAAACATCCATTAAATCCCCCTTCTAGATTAATTTGTAAAGTTTTTGGTAAAAATGCATTTCCCGGCCTTGGGCCGGTTCTTCCAACATTACAGGCTCAGTATCGTTCGCCAGGAAAACAAAATTGACACCTAAATAGCACGAAAGGTCTAAATATTGACGAAGAAATGGGGCGAAAGGTCTTAAAATCGACTTACTAATGGGGCAAACATCTTAACATCTGAAAACTAATGGGGCTAAACATGAGGGAGAAAGTGGTCCAAAAAACCGGCCCATCCCCCTTTAAAAAGCTTCATCTTCACGTGATGATTACCTCACCATAAAACTGTCTTCCACAAAAACAATACTTCACCGTGTTTACCCTATAAAAGTCTATGCTAATGATCCTCTTCTCTTCAAAACGGTTACAAAGGTTATTTATATCACCATTTGGCCTTAGCAAATATTATAGGACTTTATTTTTACCAAGATCTCTGGGTCTTCTCCTGGGCGACCTAGATGTGTGTGATTGTTTTTGTTTTAGTTTTTATGTTGTGTTGTCCCTATTCGGGCTCTGTCTCGAGTCGGCCACCCCCAGCTATAGGGTATGTGCCTGACTATTATGCATACATATACATTTTGTGTTGTGTCCTGTCTTTGTACTAACATTTCCTATAGGGTAGCACAAGAAATGCTAAAAATCATCTTTATTAAATGTTTCCCATAGGATAAAATAAAACATACAAATTACTTGCTACTTCTCCCCTATAAAAGTCTCAGATAATGACCCTCTTCACTTCAAAGGGATAAGAAAGTTATTAATATTACTCTCTCCCTCCATCAATCTTTCCTTCATCCTATGACTTATAATAATTTAAACTTCGAGTGTCCAGGCATTTTGACCACAACGTCCCTTGAATTTGGCTCTCTGTCACCCTTTGGGCTTTGGGGTAGACACTCGTTACAGACAACATGCCTTTTATCTCCTTCATACACATTGGACAAAAACATCCTTAACAAATATTATACAACTTAATTTTGTGTTGTTTTCTGTCTTTGTACTAACGTTTCCTATAGGGTAGCACAAGAAATGCTCCAAATAACCTTTATAAATATGTTTCCCATAAAATGTCTATCTCTCTCTCTCTCTCTCTCTCTCTCTCTCTCTCTCTCTCTCTTATATATATATATATATATATATATATATATATATATATATATACTGTATATATATATATATATATATATATATATATATATATATATATATATATATATAATTTAATGTAAAATACTTGGTACCCTCCCCTATAAAAGTCTCAGATAATGACCCCCTTCACTTCAATGGGGATAAGAAAGTTGGTTCCATGCCTCGGGAAGAAGTTGTTGTGAGTTGAGGAAAGGATTTTGGAATCTCAACTTAGACTAATATATTCATGTGGATCTTGTACATTTTATGATATAATGTATCATAAGTTTGGTATATTTCTTTTCTTCACAATTAGGATTAGGCGTATTTCTTGCTGATAATAAGCGTGTTTTGGCTTCGTTTTGTGTTTCTCTTTTAGCAATAATTAATAAATACTGTTTATCAATGATACCTGAAATTATTTTTGTTAATAACAATCTCAACAGCGTGGATCTAATAAGCATTTCTAACAATAGTCTCAAGACCCATTACTTGATATGTAGCTAACATATTGGTTAATCCCATCAAGCATGACTTAGACCAGTGATTAGCAACCTGTGTGCATGGTGCACCCAAGGGTGCATGAGTTTTTTCAAAAGGTACATGGAAACAATGGGGTGCATGAAGGGGTACATGGCATGACCAGTGTACATAAGAGTGCACAGTAAGCAAAAGATGTTTTAGGAAGAAAACTGTAAGTGTACTCGTAATGGAAGAATTAATGTATATTGTAGTTAAAGTAATATAAACCTATGCAGTATAATAGTATATTACATTCAGTATAAAACTAGCAAAATATATAGAAACAACCCACCAAAATAGGCAGATACAGCCGAAAGTGTGGGAAAAAGTATAATGATTTTGGTATACCTTTCACGAGTTTTAGACTAGAGGCATGTCGGAGATGTGACACCGTTGTGGTGGTGTATGGCGCTCCAGTGACACGTCTAATACAAATTAAATATGCGTATACCGCCGTCGGCGTATGACATAAACGATCAAAGGGTACATGAATTTCTGAAAGACTCCCGGAACGATGCATGAACTTAGAAAAGGTTGATTAACACTGACGTAAACGATCAAAGGGTACATGAGTAATCTGAAAGTGCTATGCGGGGTTGTAATCCAACTCGCTTTATTAGGTATTCTATTATAATCCGTGTTTCGGATACTTAGAATCAGATAATGCTCAACAGGAACATATCTCGCCTGATATATGTTACTTCTAAATTACTCAATCACTCTCCAAAACACAATAAACACACGGAATAATTACACTCGTTTTTATTACAGAAACAAAGGTACATGGAAATGGGGGCATCAAACTCTCCACTATATTGAGTAGGAGTCTAATGTAATTCAAAGGTGACTTATATAGAGTTGAATAAGTTTTACTCTTTGATGAATAATATCGTCACTTACAAAGCATCAAACATGAAACATATCATTACATAAGATAAACACATAACATAAATATTGATGACAATACCTATACGGGTCAAGTGTATATCGAGAGGAATAATAATTAATATATATGGGCAGCTGAGATCATCTACTCAGATGCGCACAGGTATGCGCGGCTAAAATTACAAATAGGTGCCGGCCAACAATACCGCTCAAGGGGGTAAAGGTCAAACGGACTGAGGTCAGGTTAAATAAATATACGATTTAGTGCAACGTTAAATCGAGTATAGAAGATATGAACTTCGCTTTACTCTAGATGGAATGATAATTTAATTTATGATTTAACTATCAAAGAATAATTATGAACAATCTCTCACACGATACGTGAAAAATAAATTAAATCGTAAATGAGTTAAAATCACACGGAATGAGGAAATCAGATTCACAGTAAATATAGTGAATATATTATAGCGGAATGATAGCTATGGATAAGTTGGTTTGAATTAATTAACAAACACGGAATAATAAGATTTGATAACAGAACGAAGTAGTATTAAATAGAATAGCCGAAATGATGGCTAGGGAAGAAGTTTGAATGAATTAACAAACTACTAAAATAAGATAAAAAGACGCAGAACGAAGTAGCGACTTACTATAACTTGAATAGAAGTTAAAGCGATATAGATACAGAACAAAGTAGTAACTTATCAATAGACAAAATAATAGGCTGATGAATACAGGAATGTATAATCTGAATTCCTAAATTGGTGGTGAAAGAATTACATAAACCGGGTAACGTATATGATTAGATTATTCACAAGAACTAATATAAATTATAAATCTTGAACATAGATTAATTCAAACTCAACGGAACGGGTTTTTACTTTCAGCAGTGGCGACTTTATATTCTAAATAATCTCTTACAACAACTGGACGTAGTACGGTCCTGAGTTTAGGATTTTTAAGATTTAAGAAGGAAAATAGCTCTCGTTACACACTTCATTTCGACTTGGACTATGAATAATAAAACAACAGAATAAAATCTGAGAGCATTCACTAAGTATCACGTATAGTATCGACTACGTAACGTAGGTAAAAATAGGTGAATAAATACTTAAACATAAAATAGAAAGATTACAGACCGTACTTATATAAAATAACTGCACGGATACAAGTTCAATTAATATCACAGTGTACTAAATTGACAAGGGGAGTCCTAGAAGCGGATCTCTAAGAAAAAGTTAAATTGAACACTCGCATATTTTATATTACCTTCACAATAATTCCCAAAACTTATTAACATAGAGACACTTAGGGTACGGGTGTAGAGGAGAAGCAATATCCATGAGAGTGAATCTGGATGACATAGAACTCGTAGTTCTTCCTCTGGCTGGAAATCAAAGGGAGCTGCCTCTCTCACATACACTAGAGCAGGGCACTCCTGGTTCCTCCAACACACTCTCGGTCGCAACCCTCATTGGACTTGACTATAGGGAGAATGGCTTGCCCTATTGAGAAGTCTCGCGGAACCGGTTATCTACCCACTAAAAGCTGAGCTAGTGGAAGGTATTACCTCGTGTTTGCATGCCTTCCATCGATTTCAGTCAGGCTCTATTTGGATGATAATTTGAACTCAATTTGACCTATTTCAGAATAGTAGGGACATGGGGATTTCAATCTTTTAATCATTGTGAAGGCAATTATTGTTCTAAAAATACACTTACCCTAATAATATATGGACATCGTTATTCTCTATATCTTAAGATTACACTCTTAGTATATAAAGCTTGTATGGCTGCAGGATAAATGTTTTCCTTATTTTCATCCTTCCTTGCTTTTTCAATGTTGCAGTCAAAGCTTTCGTTCTTCCTAATTTATTTTCTATTATCTAAACACTGGATGTGAGGTACTGTAGAGGTGATTCTCTTGGTCCCATCTGTGTAGGTATGCCATTGGATTTTGATGGGGAATTAGCATAAAATCCTCCTCATCGTAATCCAAATCTGGCTGCTGTTGGGTGCACGCCTTTCCTTTATGTCTCAGGCTCTGTGATTGGCTAGACAGGGGTCTCTGTGAATGGTCCGGGCTTGTACTTCCTGTAGGTCCCGGATGTCGTTCACTTTGGTGGGTAGACTGCAGTATTCCTGAAGTTATTAGAGCACGGGTAAACAGGGGGGACTGTCTGGTTTCCCTTTTCACCCTTACCTGTGTCCTTTTCCTCATTCTTTTCCTCTCCTTGATCGCAGCTATTCTGACTCTGGTGGGTTGATCCTCTTCTTGATTTGTGAGGACCTCTGAGGAGGTTGCTTTATCTATTGCTTGCAACCACGTCATCTCTGAAAGGATCCCAGAAGGGTGCATGAACTTAGAAAAGGTTGAATAACGCTGACTTAAACTACATTAACATAGTGTATCCAGGCCTTTTGACCCCTACACACCTTGAATTTGTCTCTTTGTCACTCTGTTGACTTTGGGGGAGACATTCGTTACTGGCAGTCTGCCTTTTGTCTCCTTTATTTTTTGATCTATGAGTAAGAATGATACAAAAGGCAGGCAGCATGTAACAAGTGTCTCCCCCAAAGGTCCAAATAGTGACAGAGACACATATTCAAGGGACTTTGGGTTCAAAATATGTGGACATACACAGTTTAAAGCAGTCTAAGTCATAGGATGAAGGAACAAAATATATATAACAGACAAACAAACAAACAGACGCTGGCGATCATAAAATATCCACAACAAATGTATTATCTCAAAACAGCACCACCACCGCCGCGCCGATCCGTAAAGCCCCTTCACCAACACAGTCGCAAGGCCCCTTCCAAATCGGTCGTAAAAGCCCTCTTAAGGGTGCTCACCTCGTTTTTTTATTTTCTTTCTCTCTCCCTCTCTCCCTGGGTTGTATCCATTCGGACCCATTCAGCCTACTGTTTTAAGACGTTTACCCCCATTCAGGTGTTTATTTTTTCAAAACAAAAATTGACATCAGGCTATTTTTTTAATTTTTTTATAGACAAATTTCTCTGGCAAAGCCGGATTTCTCCATACAATGCTGGCCTGCTATAAGTCGCCAGGAAGAAATCGACACCCGGATGGGGATAAACGTCTTAAAACAGTAGGCTGAATGGGGCCTAATGGATACAAACCAGAGAAAGAGATATAAGGAGAGAAAAAAAACAGGTGACCCCCCTTAATACCTCCGTAGATGTTGAGTGATCCCCATTGTCCTGAGGGGCCGAGCTAGAGGGGCAGCTTAGGGGGGAGGAGGAGGAGCTGGGGGAAGAAAATGAAATGGTATGAGGAGAGAAAGATGAGGAGGTAGGCTGAGGAGAGATCTGAAAAGGAAGTATGAGAGACAGATTGTTATGCACATATATATATATATATATATTAATTTATTAATGTCAAATAAAAGTACGTGTTACGTAATATAATAATAATAATAATACCAACAATGATAACAATAACAAAGAGTAAATCAAATAATATACCTATATTAATCAACAACAAGATAAGTATCCCTAATAACAAATCCTAAAAACTACTATAGCAGGAAATGGGAAGAGCGTATAGAGAATGTTTCGAGGATACCTGAAGATTACGGCTGGGATTAATTAGTGAGAGGGAAGCTGGGGACGAGAAATGCCACACAAAAAATGAGTGGCGGAAAAACATTAACGATTAATTGTGTGTGTGTGTGTGTGTGTGTGTGTATATCGAGAGGAGCACACGTTCATATCTACACCCACACACACATAGCCTACCTACCCGCACAGGCGCACACCCCAAGCCCAAAGGTACACACGACCACTCACAAACATATACACACACACACACACACATAAAATGCATATCTTCTGATCTAACTACCATCTCCAATTGGGGCAGAGAAAACCTTGTTACCTTTAATGCTTCCAAAACCCAATTTCTCCATCTATCTACCCGCCGTGAACTCCCAGCGGACTATCCCTTATTCTTCAACAATACAAAAATCAACCCTTCATCTTCTCTCAGTATTCTTGGTGTCTCTTTTTCTTCTGCCCTCTCTAGGAAGGACCATATTACCAGTCTTGCTAAGGCGGCCTCCCAGAAGCTGGGTGTGCTCAACCGCCTCAAGGGGTTCTTTACCTCTGCTCAGCTTCTTGCTCTGTACAGGGGCACAGTGCGTCCTTGTATTGAGTCTTGTCCACATGTGTGGGGAGGATCCTCTCACACAGCACTTCTAGACAAAGTAAAAAGGAAAGCCTTTCGTATCATTAACTCCCGTCCACTCACCGATTCTCTGCAATCTCTCTCTCTTCGCCACAATGTTGCATCTCTCGCTATTCTATCGCTACTACAATAATCAGTGTTCCTCAGAGCTCTCTCAGTGCATACCACCTCCTCTATGTAGGGTACGTAGTACCCGTCTTGCAACACAATCCCACCCCTACTATGTACAACTCCAATTTAAGAGTGAAAGGTTACTCCCAATCATTCTTCTATTCAACAGCTGAGCTCTGGAACTCTCTCCCTGAATCTATCTTTCCCTCATCCTATGACTTAAATTGTATCAAACTCTGTGTGTTCAGACATTTTGGCTCGAACGTTCCTTGATTTTGGCCCTGTCACTCTTTTTAACTCTAGGGGAGGCACTCGATACAGGCAGTTTTGCCTTATGCCTCCCTCATCCACATAGAAAAATAAAAAACACACACGCACACCTACGCGCACACACCTCCGCGCACACACCTACGCGCACACAAATACCCAAGCAGTCTAAACATACATGCAACCTCAAAGAAAAACAAACCCATGCATTTGTTTTGATCAAGAAAGTTGGGGATGTGAATTACTGACATGACATGTGATTCTACATACAAACTTCTCCATCGATAAGGACTTAAACTACAATAATGTTATTTACCAGAAAGTAAGTTAAACAATATGATGTTATTACCGTTTGTTGCATAATAATACATAAATTCAATTACCCCATACATACTGTATAGTATGTATAAAGCATTTTAGACATATATATAGATAAGCTATACGATATCCTAGAATAGCATTTCTTGTTCATGAAAATATATTAAATAATGACAAAATACAAGAATATATTCAGACTCTGTTTGGTAAAGCATAGTAATAAAATCATATACTCGTAGTTATTATACACATATAATACAGATTTAGATTCTTCATTATCAGTTCCTCCAATTAGACTTCTTGAAAACATAGCTAAAAATCTAAAGAGCTACTTTTTTTTATAGACAAGAAATTTTAACTAAAAATCCAGAGCTTTTTTTATATATATTTATTTATTTATATATAGGCCTATATATATATACAGTATATACAGTATATATTTATCTACTTATTTAATTTATTTATATATTAATTATTTATTTATTTTATTTTGTTTAGACAGAAACAAATCTCACACAGCCCATCTCTAATACCCCGGAGGTCATAGGGATGCAAGAGGGAGGCAATAGGAAAAAAAAATAAAATAAAAAAACCACACACATTTGTGGTCTATGGAGGGAGAGCCAGATGGGGAGGGATTAATTGTGGCTGGTGTAATTAATTAAATGTGAGGTGCTTCATATAGTGGATGAAGAGAGAAGAGCAATAATTATCTATCTATATTTCTATCAATCTATCTATCTATTACTATCTATCTATCTATCTATCTATCTATCTAGCTATCTATCTATCTTAGGGGTGCGACTGGAAGTGTTTATGCTTAAGGGTATACTTAGATTTAACTTAAATGAAAAAAGAAGAGCAGAGACGATAAATGCATTGATATACAAGAGTAGTAATTAAAGGCTTATTTAAAATAGCGCATTTCTTTAACACACTTAATTCTAGACAAATAATCGATTATTCCTTCACTTAATAATAATAACAATAATAATAATAATAATAACAATAATAATAATAATAATAATAATAACAATAATAATAATAAAATTAATAATACAAATTAAAATAAACGATTTCATTAACATTGAACTTTATTTTCTCAGTATCAAGGCCTGTACATTATAGTCCAAACTATTTTCTCCATATCTACAAGCAAATTCCAAAGACTGAACAACACCCTGAGCTCTGGTAGTTTAGACATTTAGGACGTCGCATCTCCATGTGACTTTCACATCTTGAGAATTGTTGTAGTAAAAGACATTAATACTACCAGTAATAACCAGAGAATGCCAGAATGGTGATGGGCTGGTCTATCAGAGTGAGAACTGAGCGATCTCTGCCATACCCATAGCTTACTCTGACTGTTCCTTTTACATATATATTTTCTAGATCTCAAGTGACGGCGTCTCTTCCGTGGATTGACCCCCTAATCTACCAAGATTGGAAGCCAAAGCGTCACATTTTTCCTTTGCCTCTCAACTTTCTCTTCATAATTGCTGAGGGGCACAGGGCCCTGTGTGGGGCTTTGGTTTCCCGGGCGTTTCCGCACCCTCCTCAGCTCCCCGCCATGGAGTGGCTTCGGTCACCCAGGCTTTATTGTGGTCGGCAGGGAGGGTTCTGTGGGGGCGCTCGGTTATAGCCTTGGCCTTGCTCGGGGCCTTGGGGCTGTTCGGCCAGGCAGCTTGGGGAACAACAACAACAACAACAACAACCAGAGAATGCCTAAGTTTGTCTGCTATTGAGGAAGTTATGATATTAAAAATGTATATCTCACGACTTGATAACTTGCGATCACTTAAGGGGGGTGACCTGTTTTTGTTCTGTCCTTTTCTATTTTTCTTGTATCCATTTGGCCCAATTCAGCCTACTGTTTTAAGACGTTTATCCCCATCCAGGTGTCAATGTTTTACTGGTGAGCGGTAGCGAGCCAGCATATTTTTTATTTTTGTTTGACAGCAGGCTAAATTTGTATATTTTTTTATAGAAAAATGTCTCCGGCGAAGCCGGATTTCTTCATATACCGTAATGCTGGCTCGCTGTCACACGAGCGATTTTTCTGTCAATTTTCCATGAGCAAGTTTGTTCTCGTTATATTTCGGGACTTGTTTGCACTGGTATCGGTAACTAGACTGAAAGTAGAGTATGTTAGGCGGTTGAATTCTGATAAAGTGTAAGATTTGAAGCTGCCTCACCATAATTGCTAGTAAAAATTGTTCGAAAAACGGCTCGTGTGACTCCGGCTTAAGGGTAACTAGGGCACTAGTTATCCGAGGAGAGGCGGAGAGGAGCTGGTGGTATATCTGTCAACAGTCTATAGCTTGTGCATAGGAGATTTATGGGGAGATGGGTCGTTTTTCTGGTCCCCGTTCGCCCTCGTGTTAAGGCCCATTTATTTTGAGATCATAAGACGTTTGGCCCATTAGTTTGTCTATTTTCAGACCTTTCGCCCCATTTCGTTGCCAATTTTAAGACCTTTCGTGCCATTTAGTTGCTGATTTTTTTCTGGCAAGCGATAGCGAGCCTGACATTTTAAGAGGAACCGGCTTGCGGTCGGGACATTTTTCTACTGATAAATATACAAATTTATCTTGAAGAGGGGTCTATAGGGGTGTGTGTGACAGGGATCTGCCTTGTGTAGGCCAATTGGCTTTCTGCAGACTCCCATTTTCTTATGTTCTGATGTTCTTCTTTTTCTAAGCTTGATGGATGTCTAGCGAGGAAACTAAAAAAAATAGAGGAACACATTAATTAATAGACCAAGAAAGCGGCTCATCTCCCCTTAAGTAGAGCAAGTCGAGTTTTATATATGTTTATCTCGTACAATTTCCCTTGATAACCCTTGGATACCTGCGCTGTTCCAGTTGTATCAAGGTATTATTCAACAAAACAATAATCTATGGACTTCATAATGTTAAGGGGGTAGTACTCACTTTTTCTGGACCCCCTTCTTACTCACGTTTAACATATTTGTTTTGAAGTTTTAAGACGTTCGGCCCATTAGTTTGGCAATTTTAACACCTTTCGCCCATTTCGTTGTCAATGTTAAGACCTTCCGTGCCAAAATAGGTGTCGATTATTTCCTGGTGAGCGATAGCGAGCCTGTAATTTTAAGAGGAGTCGGCCTTCGGCCGGGACATTTTTCTACCGAAAAATGTACAAATTTATCTGAAAAGGGGTCTAGGGGGTGTTTTTTTGTTTTTTGTAAGCTTGATAGAGGTCTAGCGAAGAAACTAAAACAAATATGTGAATTGATAAATATATAGCCTATAAAACAAGCACTACCCCTTTACAGAAACATTGGTAAGCATGTGGCTGATCCATTATGACAAGTGGATGAATTAGGTGGCAGAGGAGATATAGGAAAAGGCTTGAATTATTTATTACTCTTACGTTTCGGGCTACGCAGAACCCATCTTCAGAGAGACTGGTAAGCATGATTCGTGGTGCAGGAGAAGTGAGTGTAATCTGTGTTGGAACCTTTCTTGTTGCTCACCAGAAGATAGTGTCACATGCGAGTAATTTAATAGGACTACATCACGTTCTGGTAATCATATTTTAGTTAATAGAATTATTATATACATTTCAGTTTTGATATATATTTAATTAAAACATGTCAATTTACCGTCAATTGAAATCAATTATAGCGATTATAGATATAATTTTGGATATTTAAGTTTGCCCAATTCTAATACAACTCTTCTTAGAATCTTGCATGTAAGAACTTGATCACAAGCGAAATATAAGAATTGCATTAAACTATCACCTGATGACTGGAAAACAGGCATATTAGTCCCCCTATATAAGGGTAAAGGGGAAAGAGGAGTGTTTGGTAACCACCAGGGAATATGAATTATAAGCGTAGTAGGGAAGGTGTACAGTAGGGTAGTGATTGAAAGAGTCAGAGCGAGAACGGAGAAATAGATAGGTGACCAGCAGGACGGGTTTAGGAAGGGAAGAGGATGTGTACATCAGATTTTTACCCTGAAATGTGTTGTGGAGAAATATCTGGAGTAGGGACATAAGTTGTATGCTGCCTTTGTGGACTTGGAGAAGGCCTATGACAGAGTTGATAGAGAAGGTTTGTGGAAAGTACAGAGAATTATACGGAGTAGATGGCAAGTTGCTGAAAGCAGCGGAGAGCATATATGAAGGTGCAAAGGCATCAGTACGTGTGGAGAATGAGCAGAGCGACTTCTTTGAGCTGAATGTTGGGTTAAAGCAAGGGGGTGTGATGTCCCCATGGCTGTTCAATATATATATGGATGGAGTCATGAAAGAAATACAAGGAAGAGCAGTGGATCTTGATGTACCTCTGATAAGAGAAGGAAACGAGTGGAAGTTGCTTGTATTGCTGTTTGCTGATGACACAGTTTTGATGAGCGATAGTGAATGAGAGATGCAGGGGCTGGTAAATATGCTTGGAACAGTGTGTGAAAACAGGAATCTGAAGGTGAACGTGGGGAAGAGTAATGTTATGGTCTTTGAAAGAGTTGCAGCCACAGAGTGTGAGTTGAGGTTGAACGGTCAGGTTATGGAGAATGTCAGCTCATTCAAGTATTTAGGCAGTCTATTGAGTAAAGACGAGAGTATAGATGAAGAAGTGCAGGAGAGGGTACAACAGGGGAAGAGGGTTGTAGGAACGGTGAAAACAGTAACAAGAAATAGGGTGGTCAGCATGGAAGTAAAGAATTCCTTGCATGACAGTGTGGTAATCCCGACATTGACTTACGAGAGCGAAACATGGACGTTGGTGGAGAGACTCAAACCAAGAGTGAGAGGGGTGGAAATGAGTTACTTGAGAAGTGCATGCGGAGTTACATGGAGGGATAGACTGATGAATGAGGAAGAACGAGAGAGGTGTGGTGTGGATGTAGATGTGCTGGAAAGTGTGAAAAGGAACACCTTGAGATGGTTCGGCTATGTGAAACGTATGGGAAGCGAGAGAATGACTAAAAGGGTGTACAAGAGCGAGGTGGAAGAACAGAGAGGGAGAAGAAAACCGAGAGAGAGGTGGAAGGATGGAGTTAAGAAGTATATGAGTGAAGGCGGTGCTGGATGGGAGGAGGGACGTCGACTGACTGGGGAAAGAGGTGCATGGGGCCACCCCTTCGGGGGGGATCACGGTGCCCGGCAATAGATAGATAGATAGATTAAACTAGGCTGGACGGAGAGAACATACATAAAGGCCAAACAAGTACCTCGCACATGTGCTTCCTGGGTTACGTAAGATGGAGGCTATGTAAGCTCTCAAGGGGGGTACTCAAATCTCTCCCTCCTCTTGACCTTAAAGAGCTCAGGTTTTTATTGTTAGCATCCATCTACAGTAATCCCATTTACCTCTTTTATTGTCTTTTATGTTCTGTGAGGGTCTGTGCTTGCGTGCGTTCGTCGTTTTGCGTGTGCAGTTTGTTCCTATGTGTATGAAGACAAAAGGCAAAACTGCCTGTAACAAGTATATCCCCCCAAGGTTGAAAGAGTGAGAGAGCCACATTTGGGTGTACTTGCTTGCTTTTAAATTACTCTCTTAAAAATATACTACTTATTATATTTGATATCCTCCCTGTTACTACTCTCCTTGGCGCGGCTGGGGGGCTTCGGGGCCGGCGACTAGGACTTGATGAGGGATGGTTGTGGTAATTTCCCTTCCTCTCTCCCCTCGAGCTTTCGTCGTCAGCTTGACTAATTTTGAGTAGTTTCTCCATTTCTCTGTCTATGTTTTTCCCCTTCTATTCTTCTTCTGTCTTATTCGGTTGTCCTCGGGCAACCTATATCTCATGTCTCCCTGGCCTGGCTAGGTAGTAGACTCATGATTTGATTTGTCTCTTCGGTTGCTGATGTAGCCGAGCTGACTTGATTCCATTCGGTAATGCATATTTTGCATCTCGCTGTGATTTTTTATAGTTTACACCTTAGTCCTGATATTTCCTTCTTCGCCTTTAATCACTTCTTGGTTGGTGTTGCAGTGTAGCAGTTCTCACCTCATCCTTCGGTCCTGCCCTATAAGAGCTCTGATGTGGAGCTCATGTGGTCCGGCTGAACTGATGAAATGGCGAGAAATGTCCGCGTGTCTTCACCTTCCTAGATTTGTTCACCTCCTGCCCTTCCCTATCTATTTTGACTTGATTAGTTGTCCATCTTGATCAAATCCTTCGGGCCGGCCCTATGAGAGTTCTTTAGAGGAACTTTGGTCTGGTTAAACTAATATAATACATTTGATATATACTATTTACTTGTGCGTATTTGTACGCATGTATTTGTACTGTATACGCGATTCATTTTTGTTTCCTGAAGTATTATTTATGTGCTAGGAGTTTTTTTTAAGCTTGATGGAGGTCTAGCGAGGAAGCTAAAAACATAATAAATTAATAGACCAAAAACTAACCCCTACTTTCTTAAAAGCTTATATAGCCAACTAAGTCCAATGGAACTACCACAGAACAATACAGTCCTTCAACTCTACTACCGTAACTCCTAAAATGGCGTCTATATGTCCACATTTAGCTCAGTTAGGGTCTCTTTAATGTTTAAGAGCAATTTCCTGTTTCTTTCCATTCAGTAATTCTCGGCTCTCTCTCTCTCTCTCTCTCTCTCTCTCTCTCTCTCTCTCTCTCTCTCTCTCTCTCTCTCTCTCTCTCTCTCTCTCTCTGTGTGTGTGCTCACAAGCACTTGGAGTCTATGGGCAAGTTTGTATGTATTACTGCTGATTAAATGTAAAAGTTAAATACTTATATGACAATTTTTTGTTCTATGTGAGTGAGGGAGACAAAAGGCAGAACTGCCTGTAGCGAGTGCCCTCCCAATAGTTTAAAAAGTAACAGGGCCAAAATCAAGGGACGTTCGAGCCAAAATGCCTGGACACACAGAGTTGAAGCAATTTAAGTCATAGGAGGAGGGAAAGACAGATTTTGGGAGAGAGTTTCAGAGCTCAGCTGTTGAATAGAAGAAAGACTGAGAGTAACGCTTCACTCTTGGGTTCGAGAGTTACACAGAGTAGGGGTGGAGTTGTGTTGCAAGACGGGTACTATGTACCCTACTAAATTAGAGGAGGTGGTATCGTACACTTGGAGAACTCTGAAGAGCACTGATTATTGTAGTAGCGATAGAATAGCGAGAGAGATGCAACATTGCAGCGAAGATAGAGAGTTTCCAGAGAGTTGGTGAGTGGGTGGGAATTAATTATATAAAAGGCATTCATTCCTTTCTACTTTGTCTAGGAGTCTGGTGTGAGAGGATCCTCCCCACACATGTGAACAATACTCAATACAAAGGACGCACTGTGTGCCCCTGTACAGAGCAAGAAGCTGTGCAGGGGTAAAGAACCCCTTGAGGCGGTTCACCACACCCAGCTTCTGGGAGGCTGCCTTAGCAAGACTGGTAATATGGTCCTTCCAAGTGAGAGCAGAAGAAAAAGAGACACCAGGAATTTTGAGAGAAGATGAAGGATTGATTTTTGTATTGTCGAAGAATAAGGGATATTCCTCTAGGAGTTCCGGACGGGTAGATAGATGGAAAAATTGGGTTATGGAAGCATTATGCCCCTTTCCCACTGCTGCGAATTTAAACGATTTTTCTCGCCGAGGACGTATTTTGGCATTTCGCAACGAATTTGTGCGACGTATACGATTTTGACCGTTACAAGTCGACAACAAATTACACTCGGCGACGATGTGGCCGATGAATGCGACGTAATCGGCGAAATTCTGTGGCGTCATTGGCAAATTGAGCGATGGTTCGGCAATAACTAGGCGATAACTGTTACATTTTCAACAAAATATTGCGAAATACTGCGAGGGATGAACGAATACTCGGCGAATGTTCTGCGACGTCTTCGGCGGATTAAGCGATGGTTCGGCGGTGACCTCGGCGAGATTATCCAATTTTTTATCATGTTACAAATTCATGCGATGAATGAACGATTACTCGCCGTTATGGGCGACACCGTCGCAGATACGTCGCCGAGGTGTCCGAACATGATCGCCAAAGTGTGCGAACATGAGCGAATGTAACGTGAGTGTGCTAATTGCACTCAGGTAATTCCCCCCCCCCCCAAACCATCAAACCTTTGGTGGTACTATATAAACAACTTGAGACACTCCCAGACACCATTCTAAGCTCAACTCTTGACACGTGCTTGTGATTAGGCAAGCATGAGGTATACGTGGAGACACCTCAAATTTGATCTAGTACGTCTGCAAATGGACCTTATCGGTCAGCGGATGCGTCTTTATTATGTGCAAAACCAACAGGCACTTAGAAGAAAGGAGCAGGAAGCAGAGAGGAAAAGGAAGAAAGAAGAGGAGGAGAGGAAAAAGAAGAGGAAGAAGTGTTCTGTGTTGACAAGAGCGTGGCTGTTAAGGCGACAGAGATTTGGGTGTTAGGTGAATTTGTTGAAAGTAGTGGAAGCAGAGGACCCAGCGGATTTCAAGAACTTTATGAGAGTGGACCCAGCACTCTTCAAAGAAATTCTTGATAAAATTGAACCCATGATAGCAAAGTGCCTTTCACCTTTTATATTTATTTGTTTTGCCTACAACTCACTACATGACCAAATATCATTGCTTAACTCATATCATTGCATTACATATGAATGTATCAATATGTACCTCAACGAGAATTTACGTTAACCATGTAATTAATGGTACTTGCTTTGTTTAATATTGCTTACTAGTTGATATTGTTGTGTTGTTCAATAAGCGTATTCAGCCGGTGGTATTATTTGGCCGGACATTTCATTAAAAAACATATTACTGGCTAATTATGATTACGAAAATAAAATAATCACGATATCGAAACATATTGAAAAGTGAGACAGAATATCTAGTTTGAATGGGAGACAAGTAAATCTTAATCCTGCTTTAAACACGCATTTGACCTTTAATCTTCAGGGAATTTTTACCAGTGACATTTCAGTAACGAGTTCCAGGTGGCTGATCCGAGGTTTAGGCTATCCTTTTACTACAGTGACTGTGACCTTCTCAGTTTCCACTACCCAACACATGCCCAAATGCCAGTTATTACTTCATATCATTGTTTATCATATACATTGGTCACTGTGTGAGTATTTATGTTTATATTCCAGTGAAAGGTTTAGACATTTCTTAGTAATAACTTATATTAATTCAGTTTGGAAACATTATATGCATATGCTATAATTTTGGTCTTTCGTTATTATTGTTTCTGGGATAGATAACATTCAAAACCACCTTAACGGAAAAGAATGTTAAAGTCTTATGACTTGGCTTTCGGCATCCCGAAGTCTGCATAAGCAAAACACTCTATTCTAGAGAGGTATTACTGCCATGTCCGACCACCTTAACGGAAAAGAATGTTGAAGTCTTATGACTTGGCTTTCGGCATTCCGAAGTCTGCATAAGCAAAACACTCTATTTTAGAGAGGTATTACTGCCACGTCCGACCACCTTAATAGAAAGGAATGTTAAGACTTATGACTTTACATTTGGCATCCCGAAGTTCTACATAAGCAATACCTCTATCCTAGATAGGAACTACGGCCACAGCCGAACTATACCCACTAGTTTAAAGAGCTAACAGACTATCTATGATCTTGATTTTCGGCATCCCGAAGCCCTGCCTTAGACTACGCTCCAAGTCCAGTGAAGGATAGCTAGACTGTACCGCCATATCCTGGTGGAGTTACTGTTTCGGTGGAGGAACCAGTGTTGATCTGACCACTGTCACGAACAACGAACGGGTGTTTTGAACCTCTTATAACGGTCAGAGACAGACGAGTTAGGTAATATTGGCCCACGCCATATTGCTATTCTCGCGTTAGTCCGATCTATTGCTCATCCATCACAAAAGAGGCATTAGATTTAAGACCCTAAACCAAGAGTACCTGAACAATACTTCACCAATGACTAAGGGTCAGAACAGACGAGAATCCTTAAACCACTATAGGATATACTGGCATTAGTTCGATGAAGTAAATAACACATGTGTCCTAACTGTGTAACTTCATTCAAGATCCAAGTTCATTAGTCCATCTGTAAACGTACCACTTCACACGACAGGCCAACCTAGACGGTCCACAGACACCCCGAAGACTGCAAGATACCAGACACCAGCTACTATTCCCAGTGCACCCCTTATAGGATAATGCTAGAAAAACCTACAGAAACAAGCCAGTGACAAGGCTAAGAAAATCCGAGTTATAATAATACCAACGCCCTCGGTTCACTCAGTGTAAGAGTATTATAAATAACAGTCCATAATAACGACTCTGTGAAATCCATGCAAGTGTTAAATGATAGAGTCCACAATAACGACTCTGTGCCAAATCCTAAAAGTGTTAGATAGGAGAGTCTATAATAACGACTCTCTGCCAAGTTCTACAAGTGTGATATCCGAGAGTCTATACATATAAATACAGTGTAGATACTATCATTTTATTTCAACCAAATACTAAAAAGTTCACGATCTTGTAATCTTTATTTGTGCATAAATATATTTTAGTTCAAAGCAATTCTTTGTACTGGTTACTGTTATAATCTTATACACCAGTGCACCCGTTGACAGTGATCATACCTGGAATAGGAGCCACACTAGACACTTGTTACCTCTGTAGTAAAGTTTAAATCCTATAATTACCTAGAAGAAAGTTAAGCGGTAAATCTGATCTGATATTATACCTGAGCTCCATCTAGATCCTCGATCGCGCTAGAAGATTGGTTATTCTGTTGTATCCATTTCATTTTCCATGTTCTCAGTATTAACTCATATATATATGTTCGTAGGGTTTAAGCTAAATAAACTGGTCTTAAACATTATTTCGGTGTTGCCCAAGCTGCCTGGCCGAACAGCCCCAAGGCCCCGAGCAAGGCTAAGGCCATAACCGAACGCCCCCACAGAACCCTCCCTGCCTACCACAATAAAGCCTGGGTGATCAAAGCCAATCCATGGTGGGGAGCTGAGGAAGGTGCGGAAGCGCCCGGGAAACCAAAGCCCCACCCAGGGTCCTGTGCCCCTCAGCAATTATGAAGAGAAAGTTGAGGGGCAAAGGAAAAATGTGACGCTTTGGCTTCCAATCTGCCAACCTCTTGGTTGGCAGATTGGGAGGTCAATCCACGGAAGAGACGCCGGCACTTGAGATCTAGAAAATATATAAGTAAAAGGAACAGTCAGATTAAGCTATGGGTATGGCAGAGATCGCTCAGCTCTCACTCTGATAGACCAGACCATCACCGCTTTTCGGTGTTATATATATCCTCTATTGTTTCCTTGTATGTAATATATGAACTCTGACGTCCCAGTCTTGAAAGAACTCACCATTACCAATACGTTAAACCTGAATAAAATCAGGGCATAACACACCTCCAATAAACTCCCCCTCCCGATCTCCTCCAAAATCTACCTCTCGGAGCTCAAGTCCGACTAAAAAATCAGCTCTCTCCAAAACTACTAAATCTTCTTTTTCTTCTTCTTCATCTTCTTTTGCTCCCCCTTCCTCTAAAGCTAAAATAACTACTTCCTCTCGTCTACCAGCTAAGCCCTCCCCCCTCCCCAAACCCCCCCTTTCATTACCTAAAACAAAAAGATTGTGTAACTCCCCTCCCCTAACCACTTCTGTTCCTCTTATCTCACAGCCACCACGTACGAGAGCTGGTCGACTCATTGTCCCAACCAAAAGATGGTCCCCTGCCATCCACGTACCAAAACCCCGGAAAAGCAACCTCACCACATTCAAGCCACCACCTACCCGGACCACCCCAAAACCCTCAACTCCAGCCCAACCTGCCTCTTCCACGCCCCCTCCGTCCCACCTACACCTGCAAGCCCTGCACCTGTCACCACCACACCTGGCAACCCTCCAGGTATAAAGCAGCCCCCCTGATGCTACGCCCTCCACCCACCCTTCACACATACCACCTAGCTCAACCCCACCTGATAATACTTCTCACCTGCCAGATCAGATCAGATCAGATGAAGGTATTGAGGGATAAGCCTTTACAACGGCACCTCGTATCTACATTCTAATTTTCCTATTTTTCTGAAGAATATAGAGAGGGGAGAAGGGGTGTTGGAGAGAGAGGAAGCTGTTGGAGTGGCTTTGTTATGTGTGTTTAGTCTGTATACGTCGTCAGGATGTCCCCTGACTGGGTGAAACATGCTAGGACGTACTACCACACCCACTAAATTTCCGCCGTGGCAGGGATTCGATCCAGGGTCTTGCAGATTCACACGTGAGCGTGCTACACCACCTAACCCTGACCTAATCGGGCCCTCCCTCCCTCAGGAGAGGTTACTAATGCCCTGAAACCACCACCAACACTCACTCTCGACCCTGACACGACTCCAGCAACAGCCATCACCATGAGAGTTAATAGCCTCTCCCTCAGGATGAACGAGAAAGACGTGAAAATACACACTCCGGCACAACTGGTCCACCTAGCTGGGACTTTCAATAAACCCCTGCACCTCACGGTATTCAGAGAAGTCAACATCCCCATCAACGTCCAAGTATGAGTATGGTATTGTTTCTTGCAACAACTCACCCCTTACGTCCGCACTAAATCTTCAAAGACCTATCTAATCCAAGCCCGTGGGCAGGACTTTTTTTCTCGAAGGGGATGGTGAAATACCGGGGACTAACCAACAAGAACCAAACACCACCAAGAACCTGCTCCCGTATCCAGACAACAGCCAAATCAACCAGTGCCGTATCGCCAGAATCTCCAGCAGACAAAAGACCATGAAATCCCTTCCCTCCCAGACACCGCTTAAACCAGGTCAAGTCAGGGAAAACGGATCAAACCCCCTACTTGTAAGAGAAAACGCGTCACTTCCCCTTTCTAGGACAATGAACGGGTCCATACCCCCCTACCAGGACCCAACCTACCCCCACCAGGACATACTCTACCCCCAGCCGGACCTTCGCTATTCTGAGGAAATGTTTATGAAAATGCACCACCAAGAACCTCAATATCACCCTGTATCTTATACGCAAAGCGAACTTAATTATGGCAGCTAAGTAATAATACAAGTAGAAACTAAAGATCACCTAAACTATAAAGTTACCTGCATACAATAGGAAAATTCTCTACATTGCCCATCATCAGAAATCCTTTTTTCATTACCCCAGCAGACCATCTCCAAGCCTAAAGTGATAATAAATAAACAAAGAACATCCAAGCCATTCCTGGGAAATAACTCTCATATTTTTAGTGTAAAGCATAAGCTCAAGATAAATAAAAAACCTCCTTCCACAATAGTCAGGTTCGCCGTGTACCTGAAATGTGGTCCCGTGGGAATTGCGTGCCAAAAGCGATATTATTGTTTAAATGGCATCTATAGGGTCTTAGTAGACAGAAAAACTTGGGTGGCAATTTTACTTTTGGGAATTTGGGTTTTTGTGGGGGCTTAAAGGGGGGTACCGTTATTTCGCAGTTTATCGCCCGAAATGAAAGCGCTAATATTGTTATAACTATTTTTATCTCTTAAAATATTAATAGGAAAATTATGAAACAAATCAGGTGTCTTCCTCATATCATCATTCATTTATGTACCAAATATTTAGTTGATATCTGGAATTGATAATTGTTTATTTATTTCCAGATATGCACTTATGAAGAAGTTCACCCGTTTCGAAGCGAGGCCTGTTGAGATTCAACTATAACGGACGTGACAATGAACTCACTCACCTGAATCATTTGCGATAAAGGCAAGCGGAAGGGCTACACCTTTGTACAGAATGTTACATCAGATTCTATTGGTAACATAAAGAACTTTGCCGAGAAGCGAGCAAAGTATGGAGAAACGCAGTATGCACCTCTGGCTGAAAATCTGTCAAAGTTGTCTGCATCTGATACGGAAAACATCCATTACCACAAAGAATGTTACAAACTCGTAGTGCACAAAGGCATGCTGGAGAAAGCCGAAAAGAGATTTTGTGAAACATCATCTGGTGAATCACAAATGCGACCAGCTAAACTCGGACGTCCATCCTTGGCACATGATGAGGTTTCTGTCAGACGTGTTCGCAGGTGTCGCCCAATGGAGCCAAAGACCAAGTCCTGAGCGTTTCTCTGTGACAATCAGACAGATGGAGAGTTGCATCTTGTCCTGACAGATACGATGGGGACCCGGTTTCTGGACATAAAAGCGAACACACGTGACGACAAAGTCCGAGCAAACCTGTCACTGTTGCAGGAAGTTGGTGATGCCGCTGCATATGAAATGTGGTATCACAGAGATTGCTTACGAAATGTTGAACGCCAATGCTATTCCTTCAGATTTGATTGTATTGGGGTCGATGATAATATCAGCAAGCATATGTGTAACATTGAAATTGTAAATTCAGTCAAATGTTCGCTCTCGTCTGGTGCTGTTCTAAGTATGAATGATGTTAATGATGAGTATCTGTCAACTTTGACTGAACATGATGTTAGTGTGGATAGCTCCGACTTCAAACGCCACCTAAAAAGTTTGATAACAGAAAATATCAGTACTGCTGAATTTGTCAGGCCCCATCGACTCAATGAAAGTGACCATATCATCAGTAGTAAAACCCTTTCAGTTGCTGTTGATAAAGTAGTACCCCAAGATTCAGAGGAAACACTTAGCGACATTGTTGGAGTTGCTAAGTTGCTTCGTGATGAGTTGTTGAATTGCAAAGATAAGTTGCATTTCACTGGTAGCATGTTGTTTGAAATTCCACCAATGGTAGCTTTCTTTCTGAAGCAGCTACTCTTTGGCGCAAATGCACACTCTGTTTCTGGTAAGCGGGATGGAGCCATAAAGAACACCGTTAGCATTGTATCACAGTACTTGTGCAAAATGTGAAGAGCACCAAGCAAGTTCGCCATAAGCCGAAGTCAGATGTTGGATTTGTGTCACACACAGAGACACCGCTTGGCACTCTCTGTATACAACAAAGTACGCAGCAAACGGCTTGTCAACTTCCTGTCAGACCTACATCTTGGAACCAGCTACAGCAGTGTCCTCAACATCGAAAAGAGAGTGGAGTGTGGAGTGGTCGAGAGAATGAAATCCACGGGTGGCTATTGCATACCGACATATGTCAAGAAGGGCAAGTCCGTCTTCTTTGCCATAGACAACATCGACTTCCTGGAAGACACGTGCGATGGACAGAATACATTGCACGAAACAGTGGTCGTCATGAATCAAGAAGACGCAGATGAAGGTGAAGCAGTGAGCCAGCCGCTCATAATACCGGACAAAGTAACACCTGTAAAGCAGGATGTAGTGTACCTTGAAGACCCACGGATCATCCCCAAAGCTACCAAGTTTGATACCTACAAGATCAACGCGAACTCTGGACTTCTGAAGAGATACGCCACAATGGACCGCTCTTGGATGCTTGCTTGGCATCTAGGCAACAACACTGTCCAATGTAACAGTGAAGATGTCACAATCAATGCCAACACAAGCTTTGAAGACTGTACAGCAGAAGGTACTTTGACAGAAGACCTTGATCCGGTTGTGGAAGAAGACACCAATGAGGACACGACAATGCCAGAGACGAGTGACCACCAACAAGGATCTCGGCCGACCAGTAGACTGAACAAACATCCACCTCGGCAGTCTCTCATGCCTACTTGGTCTGCAACAAATTCCTTGCTTCTGCAACTCAAAGATTGCAAGTCAACAAAAACACACAGTGAAGTTGTTGCACCACTCTTTCGACAGGCTCCAACGGATTACGCGACACTATATACCGTCCTTTCACTGACACAGAATATATCTGCTGTTGTGATGGGTCCTGACAGAAAAACTGTTATCACTCTAGACCTTGATCTCTATGAGAGAGCAGTGAAGATCCAAGAATCAGAGGGGAACATCAATTGGGTTCTACGTGCAGGGGAGCTCCACATATGTTTTGAAGCCCTGCATGCACTAGGAAAGTACATCGAAGGCAGCGGTCTTGACATGGTCGCCATAGAAAAGGGCATCTATTCTCCAACAACACTGCGTCACACCTATGGTGGGAAAGCATTCACGCGGGGTATCCAGTACCACACAGTAAATGCCTTGGCATGCTACGTCATGAAGTACGAGCAGCTTGATGCTGATGACACCTCAGTCATTGCAGAACAGTGCCAACAGCTCCAAGAAGGTCTGCACAGTCGAAAGAATGAAAGCACCACAGTCTTTGACAACATATGTGCAAGCTACACTGAGAGTATCGAAGAGAAGATGAAAACATCAAATGATGGAGAAGTTGGTAAATTCCTCATGAATTATGTGCATCAAGTCGAGTGCCTACTACATTTACTCCGAGTGTGTAGACAAGGTGACTGGGAAGAATATTTGGCCGCCCTTGACAATCAGGTCAAGTATTTCTTTGCTCACAACCTGTACAAGTATGCCAGGCTGATGCCATTTCATTTGGCTCAAATGAATGCACTGAAGACAGACGACCCTGACACATGGAGTGCACTTAAAGATGGTGACTTCTGTGTCAAGAAGACCGGAACACCGTTCTGCAACCTGTTTGTGGATCAAACCCTCGAACAAGAAATCCGAAGACTCAAGGTAGTGGGAGGGATCACAGGAATCACGCAAAATGTGTCTGCACTGACTCGCTTCCTGCTGACAGCACCAGAGTTGACCCGTATTGTCAGTGATTTCCGACACCACTACACTTTGACCACTGATGCAACTCAGCAAGAACATTATCAACTATCAGGAACAATAGCCCAGCATGCAAATGTGGATAAAATGAAACGTGGCCTTGAAGAACATTGCGAAACTAATCCATCCGCCACTGACATGCAGTTGGTGAACATTGGGTCGATGATGGCTGTACCTGAAAGTGCAAAAAGCGATATCCTGGACAGAGACTTGAAAGGGATGAATCGATAAGAACAGTTTGTGGCTGACAGACTTGTAGATGCTTCTCCCGTTTCTCTATGGGACAGAATTGAGAAGATGAAGCTGAAGACACACAGCACTTGTGTGAAGAAAACAAGCTATGGAGTTGGAAACAAAGTTGTGAAGCTTTGTGAAGATCGCCAGTTACTAGCTCGCTTCCTGGTAATTCAACAGTCTCGACCAGAACTAGTAGATAAATTGGGAGACACGATCAGAAACTTTGAAATGGCAGTCACACCTCATTCCCTCTTTGCAACAGATGGGACACTGCTGATCCCGAGTGACAAGAGCTCGTTCATGAAGGAAATCGAGTCATATACACCACCAGTAACTGGATCAGACAACACTACACCACGCATCCAAGATGTACCAACTGAAATCGTTGCTCTCACCAACGATGAGGGAATGGAGGGTACCACAGAGGGCGTCGAAGAACACCCAGAATCCATCGAGGATTATGTCGGTCCGCACCCAACAAGTTTTTCTGTTGACGATGACGAGTTGGGGTTGATGGAATCCAGGTTCGCCAGAGAAAGAGTCATCATCATTGATGGACAAGCGGTCGTACAGGGTATGAAGAAGCTTCCAGGGATGCACACAATTAGTGACCTGGCTGATGCATTTGTCAAGAGAATCGACAACATGATAAATTGGTACAGTGAAGGACGAATCATCTTTGACCGCTATATAACGGGATCTATGAAAGAAAAAACACGTTCCAAGCGAGCAGGCTCAGCACAACCAGTGAAGTTCATAATACAAGACGCGATGAACATACGCAATGTTCCTATGAAGCTTCTGCTATCTCATGTAGACACCAAGTCCCAGCTCACAGAATTTCTTGGGAAACGATTGCTGAAGCATTTCTCTGGGAGTAACAAAGGGCTTGTTGTTGTGTATGGGTCATCAGCATACACCAATGCAAACAACATCATCAGTCAGAATATGTCCACTCACAATCACGAGGAAGCTGACACACAGATCCCGCTTCATGTCATCGATGCAGCAAGACAAGAAACGTCAACGCAAGACATGTATGTGTGGTCCCCAGACACAGATGTGTTCTTGTTGTTGATAGATCTTGTTGCCAACCACACCATCCCAGGACAATTGAAGATGTTAACTGGCAGAGGGAAGTTCTTCCGGACAATTGACATCAAAGAGAGGTGCACTGCGATTGGAACGGAGAAGTCAAAGGCTTTGATAGGACTGCACAACTTCACTGGCGCGGATTGGGGTGGAAAGTTCTTCATTATATCGAAGAAAGCGTGGATAACCAAGTTCCTGCAACTATCTTCGAGCAGCAAGATTATCATGACTTTCCAGATCTTTGGATGTCCAGACAGTCTTCCTGAAGCTGATGTTGTCAATGTCGAGACGTTCGTCTGCAGTGTATACTCCAGCAAAAGTTTGTGCGTCATATTGCCAGATCTTCGATGGGAGCTGTTCAAGGTCAAGAACTTGGAGGGTGAAAAGCTTCCACCGACGCGAAGCACTCTCAAACCTCACATACAACGTGCCAACCTGACGTCCAAAAGAGACAAAACCAACCAAGAACCAAGGCCAAAGAACCTGCTCCCAGAGGGCAATGGATGGAAACTAAATGACGACAAAAACCTTATACCAGTACAATGTCTCGAAAAGCCAGCACCACGTGCAGTACTTGAACTAGTTAGGTGTGGATGCAAAGGTGCGTGCAAGGAGAAAGTGAACTGTTCATGCCATAAAAATCGCCTGCCATGCACAGCATTATGCAAATGCACCGACTGTGGAAACGTGAAAGACTACAGTATTTGTGACGAAGATGACATGTAGCCAATCAGTTAGCCAATGTATTAAGAGCACCAAATGACCCCATAAGATTCATTTAAGATTTTACATTCATTTAGTCTATTGTTAATATTCATCTAGATGTTGAGTGGAGTAATTTCTGGTGGTCAGTTCAGTTCAGTTAGTGACAGGAGAAGGTTGTGTTAATCTGAGCTCCCACCCGGACCACTTACCAGTGACCTTTAGTGACCATTACACCTACCTGTGTTTGGGGGCAGTGCACTCGTGTTATATAATAGCGTATAGCTCAGTTTTTAGCTGTTAGTTTACTTGTTTTTTGTTTTTCTGTACTTAGTTTCTTGCTCCTCGCTAAGCTTACTGGGATCATGGCAGGTATGGAGTGCGAGTCTCTAAGTGATCTGCATCATCTTATTCTCCAGGTAAGGGAAGAGATGGTTGTGGTGAAGGAAGAGGTCTTGGCTCTAAGGGAGGTTAATGTTAAATTTCAGAGGGAAGTGGATTTGATTAAAGACGAAAATCTAGCTTTCAAGCTTAGCCAAGAGGAAATAAAGTCAAGTAAGGGGAAAAGGGAGGAAGTTGATGATTTTTTTTATTGATGGCAGGTTGTTAAAAATACGGGTGGGAAAGTCACACTCAAGAAGCAGGATAGTAGAATAGATATGAGTGTGACAAATACATTCTCTCCTTTGCGAGACGAATGTGAGGGAAAAGATAGTCAGGATAAGGGAGGGATAGCCGAAGTGCCTGCCGCCGACTCAGCTCCAACCACTGACGCTGTGCTACCTACCACCACCACCACCCCCACCACCACCACCACCACCACCAAGGGAGCTTCTGCCACCACCAGGGGTTCTCCAACTGCAGCTGCTTTCCCGAGGGAAAGGTAAGTCTGTGTCCCGAGAAGGTAAGTCTGTGTCGATTGTGGGCGACTCCATGGTAAGACATTTAGTTAGGGCTACCCGCACTACACTTAGGAAGGTTGTGTGTCTGCCTGGCCATGGAGTTGGGAGGGTTTTAGAGAAGATGGACCACATCTTGGAAGATAGTGGAGATAACCCCATTATCTGTCGCAGTGACGATGTTGGTAAGGGTAGAAGTGAGGAACTGCTGCAGCAGTATCGGAATGTGTTAGATAAAGTTAGGATGAAGGGAGGGATCCCTGTAGTACATTGTATCCTACCCAGAAGAGGAGTTCCCAAGGAATGGACATCCAGGGCGATTGGTGTCAATTGCCGGTTGGAGAAATATTGCAAAGAAAAAGCAATACCATTCATTGATAACTGGGATAGTTTCTATGGGAGAGTACGCAAGGGATGGGGTTCATCTTTCACGGTTAGGGATTTCCACATTAGCTAGTTCTTTAGATAGGGTGGTTGTGGGGTTTTGAACAGAAATATTGAGAGTGTAAATGAGAGGTTAAATGGAACAATTTTAGCGTCAGGCGAAAGCGATAAGGATATTCAGTTTCATGCTAAAAATGATGACTATATTGCTAATGATAGTAGTGATGGTGCAACGGAAGATGGAAATGTCGTTAGACAATGCTATTATGATAGCATTGACTGCAGTGAAATCGAAGAAAATAATAAGTTACTTAAAAATGATAGACAATTAGTTTCAAAAAATAGTAATAACTTGAGGGTATATTACACAAATTGTAGAAGTTTATGTAACAAAATGGATCAGCTTAGGGCAATTGTTAGCAAGGAAAATATAGACATTGTAGCGATTACAGAAACCTGGATAAATA
Organism: Paralithodes platypus; assembly: GCA_032716605.1. Lineage (NCBI taxonomy): Eukaryota > Metazoa > Arthropoda > Malacostraca > Decapoda > Lithodidae > Paralithodes > Paralithodes platypus. The sequence continues at coordinate 25,683,834 of CM064529.1, read as the reverse complement.
CTGACTCTAGACATCTATTAGCAGAATATCATATGCCAGGATATAATTTATTTAAATATGACAGAACAGACAGAAGGGGAGGTGGAGTTGCTTTCATGTCAGGGATACTTTAAAATGTTGCCTTAGATCAGATATTAAAACAAATAGCGAAAATGAAAGTATGTGGGTAGAGATTAGCGGGGAAGGTGAGACAATTATTTTGGGAACCATATATAGGGCACCCTGTCTTTGTCGAAATTTAGGCAAATTATTATGGGAAGAAATCAGTAAGGCATCTCAGAATAATAATGTTTGCATTTTAGGCGACTTTAATCTTCCAGGTATAGACTGGGTTAATCAAACTAGCAATAACGAATCCAAAGATTTTCTTGAGGTAGTACTAGACAACTTTCTCTTTCAATTTGTAAATTCGCCAACTAGAGGATATAATATTCTGGACCTAGTTCTTAGCAACAGAGAAAATTGGATAACAAATTTAGAAGTGGGCAACCAGCTAGGGAACAGTGACCATAAATCAATATATATATATCTATAGAATTAAATCATAAACCAAAGGGAAATAAGGTTCTTATCCCTGACTTTAGAAAAGCCAATTTTAGGGGATTAAAACGATCACTCAGAATTAAAGGGGAGGCAGGAGATTTAGATCAAGTAAGCCGATTAGTTCCAGCAGAACCGAGAGGTCAGGGCCAGGTGGGTCACACAGCTGAGATAGTTAGACAACTAACTGAAAATTTAAATAGAGTGTATAATCAGTTCATCTCTGCCTTACAGAGCGAACAAGATAAATATATACCAAAAAGAAAATTTAGATCACATACAAACCAACCAAAATGGATGACAAATAAATTAGTAGATCTTATAGGTAGAAAGAGAGGTGTATACAGAAAAATACAGAAAGGCGAAATCCACCTTATAGAATATCACCATAATTTGTCGAGGCAGGTAAAGAAGGAAATTAGGAAGGAAAAAAGAAACTACGAAATCAAGGTAGCAAATGAATCTAAAAACAACCCTAAAGCATTTTATCAATTGTATAAATCTAAGGTAAAGGATACAGTAGGGCCTCTTAAGAATGTGATAGGTGAGATTACAGATGATGAGTTAGAAATGTGCAATACTCTAAATAGTCATTTCCTTTCTTTTTTTACAAACGAAAATTTAGATCAAGTTCCAGTAGTCAACCAAGTTTTTAACGGTAGTATAGACAAAATATTAAGCACAGTTCAGGTCACTAGTGACGAAGTAATTAACTCCTTGCGACATATATGACGCGATTGCGTCATATGGAACTTATAACCAAAAACTAATATGACGCGATCGCGTCATATGGACTTATCTCCATGCCTCTCCAATAAGTTTATGACGCGATTTTGCGTCATATGAGCTCAGTAAGTCCGAGGCAGTGGCAATGATCCCGGGGCTCCCGCCTCCTCGGACTTATTGGAACATAATATGTCTGAAGGAGTTTTAAGGAAATAGATAGACTAAAACCCCAGAAATCTCCAGGTCCAGATGATGTGTATGCTAGGGTATTAAAAGAATGCAAGAAGGAATTAAGTTACCCATTAACTCACCTATTTAATAATTCACTAGCTTTAGGCTTAGTTCCTGATTCATGGAAGCTCGCAAATATAATTCCGATATTTAAAAAAGGTGATAAGTCCATAGCATCAAATTACCATCCTATTAGTCTCACATCAATTATAGGGAAATTGCTAGAATCAATTATTGCCAGGAAAATTAGAAATCACTTAGATATGTTCAAGTTAATAAAACCCTCTCAACATGGTTTCACTCCAGGACGATCCTGCCTAACAAATTTACTCAGTTTTTTCTCCGAGGTTTATGAAGCGGTAGATAACGACAAGTCATATGATATAGTTTACTTTGACTTCAGTAAGGCCTTTGATAAAGTTCCACATGAAAGGCTGTTAAGGAAGATAGAAGGACATGGTATTGGGGGGATGCTACTCAAGTGGATTAAGTCATGGCTGATTGGTAGGAAACAGAGAGTTAGTATAAATGGTGTAAAATCGGACTGGGGATTAGTTAAAAGTGGGTTCCCCCAAGGGTCGGTTTTGGGGCCCCTTCTGTTCATTATCTACATAAATGATCTTGACTCGGGTATAAAGAGTAGGATCAGTAAATTTGCTGATTATACTAAAATAGGTAGGATAATAGAGTCAGCTAACGACAGGGAATGTCTTCAAAATGATCTCGATCACTTGCACGAGTGGTCCATAAATTGGCAGATGAGTTTCAATATAGACAAATGTAAGGTATTAAGGATTGGAAATCGTAATTTAGATGCTAAATACAAACTAGACAATGTAGAATTGGATAACTCAGAGTGTGAGAAGGATCTGGGGGTGCTCGTTAGTAATGATCTGAAACCCAGAAAACAGTGTATAAGTGTTAGGAATAGGGCAAATAGAATTCTAGGATTCATATCTAGGAGTGTTAGCAACAGGACTGCTGAAGTTTTCTTAAAACTATACTTAGCTCTAGTAAGACCCCATTTAGACTATGCTGTTCAATTTTGGTGCCCTTATTATAGAATGGATATCGACCCTTTAGAGGCAGTCCAAAGAAGAATGACCAAAAAGATACATAATATTAGAAATTTATCGTATTAGGAGAGGTTGAAAGTCTTAGGCCTGCACTCACTAGAGAGACGAAGATGTAGGGGAGACATGATAGAGGAATTTAAATGGATAAAAGGTTTAAATAAGGGCGATATAGATGAGGTATTAAAGCTAAAGAACGGCGACATAACCCGCTCAAATGGTTTCAAGTTAGAAAAGTTTAGATTTAGGAAAGATATAGGAAAGCACTGGTTTGGAAATAGAGTTGTTAACATGTGGAATGCACTGCCCAGAACAGTAATTAGCTCAGAAACAGTTGAAAGCTTTAAGCATAAGTTGGATTCCCATATGGGTGATATGGGCTGGGTGTGAATGGGAGCTGCTTCATGTGGGCTGCATGGCCATATGCAGTTTTCCGCGATCTTGTGACCTTATGTTATGTAATTGGGGTTGGGTGTGACAGGGATCTGCCTTGTGTGGGCCGATCGGCTTTTTGCAGACTCCCATTTTCTTATGTTCTTATGTTCTTATGTTCTTATGTAAAGGGTGGTATGAATGTGTGATGATTACAGAATAGTATATTTTTATTACCTTTATTTGTATCAGTGCTATGAAGTCATGTCATAAATATTACATGTTTTATCATACATTTGTCGTTTTTTTCTTATATATATTAACATACACAATCATATCGTGTAAATATCACAGTATATGCCTAAATAATAGTCAGGTTCACCGTGTCATGCCGTGGGAATTGCGTGCCAAAAGCGATTTTATTGCTTAAATGCCATCTATAGGGTGTTAATAAACAAATTCCCAAAAGTAAAATTGCCACCCAAGTTTTTCTGTTTATTAACACCCTATAGATGGCATTTAAAAAATAAAATCGCTTTTGGCACGCAATTCCCACGGCATGACACAGTGAACCTGACTACAATGTTCCTGCTGTCCTGAGAAGTCAGCCACTTAACCCCAACTAAAAAATGGATAGGATCTCAACTGACCCGCTGAGAGTTAGGCAAAACTGGCTTGGTTATACAGTCGAGTGCTTCTCTCTAGGGCGAAGACACTTAACTGGTAACCTACACAGTTTGGATAAAGATTCCGTAGGGGTTAGCCATTCTCCCCTTAAACTCTTGACAAGCAGCCCTGATTTAACAGATGACTAGCTCTTTCTTGGACAAACCTAGTTAACTGCAAATCAATAGAATAGGAAGATCAGAAATCTGTAAAGGCTAACCTTGGATCCTTGAAGACTCTTATCATAAGTGCAAATAAGTGTGTTAGAATTGTGATCCCGAAGAGAGGACGTAGGAGAGAGAGAGAGAGAGAGAGAGAGAGAGAGAGAGAGAGAGCGAGAGCGAGCATCACCTACCTGGACTGTGTGTGATACCTTGATCTTCCCCCCTTGGTCAAACCGGAAGGGACAACTGACCTCCCTACCACGTGTGCGCCAGACTCTCTACGGGCTCTTTCCCTTTCTACTCAAATCCTTAAAGTGAGTTATTGTTTTGTAAAGTGTTTTGAAGATTACAATAAGGGTTAATGTGATATACTAAGATTCACCTTAACATAAACTCTGAAGATTTTCCATTCTTCACTTCTAGATATTCGTAACTCGATTTAGAGAGACCACTACCGTACACTTCTATCAGCGGGATAAATATATATATAATTCTTCGAGTACAGTCTCCTGTATTCTTATGAGGAGTAATATAGTTATTTGTTCGGGAAATTATACATGCACCTTACACGTACATGAAATGACAGCCCCACAGGAAAGGGCTCCTCAAGAACCGCAACAACAGTGGACGGAGTGCAGGATTGCAACGATAAGAAGACAACATCAAACAAGGAAGTTGGCCCTCATAAAGAAAGGGAAGACAAATAAAGCAGTTCCCCCTATACCTGTTCGTCGGTATAGGTTCTATACCCTAGAAATTGTCCCAGGTGTCGACAAACCCTATAGGTTCGTCGACACCTGGGACAATTTCTACTACGATGACTATTTGTTTTCGGACGATGGAGTTCATCTGAACCAGGTGGGAGCAGCACATTTTGGGCGTCTTCTCAACGATACGGTGAATGATTTTCGGAGAAGAAATCGACTCAGCACAGGACAACCAGGAAGGAGGACCGAAGACAGCGAGGGCGGCAACCTGCGAAGGAATTAAATGCTAATCCGTCAAGAACCGCGAATTTGGATAAAGCTCCACCAACACGACCCAAATTCAAAACCGCCAGGGATAACGACCGAGGACCGATGACAGCCATGAATGTAAATTTGATTAAAGAAAGTTCTGCGAGTTCTAAAACCGCAACTTTAAAGGTTTTCTATGCAAACGCTCGTAGCATACGCAATACATTTTCAGATTTAGAGGAACTAGTGTTTACTGAAAATTATGATGTGATTGGTATAACAGAATCTTGGCTCAATACAGAAGATAGAGACTTTTTAGCAGAGTATTCACTTCCCGGTTATGTAATGTTTGAGAAAAGCCGAATAAATAAAAATGGAGGTGGCGTTTTATTTTATATCAAAGAAAGCCTTAACCCGACCCTCTTGTCAAAACCTCAAATTGTGAACGTCTTTTGTGAAATCTTTTGTGCTAATAAAGAATAATAAAGGTACAAAAATAATAATTGCATTAATATACAGACCTCCAACTCAATCAGTGCAAACTGACCGAGAAATTTATGAACAAATTGCAGATGTAAGTAACTCACAAGATACCGTATTTTTTGGCGACTTTAATTTACCTGTGACCAAGTGGGGCGATACTCTTACTTCACACTCCGGACATGACTTGTATGCGAACTTGCAAGAGAGTTCACTCTATCAATTTGTTCGATCGCCGTCCCGTGGTAATAATGTTCTTGACCTTGTACTTGCAACAAAAGAAGAATTAATAGAGAATTTGAATGTTGGTGATGAATTCAGTAGCAGCGACCATCGTACAATAACTTTCACTTTAAAGTTTACTAGTAACCAACCAAATAGCAGCATCGAAAAAGTCCCTAATTTCAAGAAAGCAAACTTTCATAAACTTAGAGCTATGTTTAAAGAAACTGACTGGAGCTTTTTAATTAACAATAACTACATAAATACATCTTGGGAATTATTCGAAACCACTTACCTAAAAGCAGTGCAGGACTGCATACCATCGAAAATACGGCGTCCAGGCCTTAATAATAAGCCCAAATGGTGGAATAAAGATATTTCAAACTGTCTGCTTGCTAAACAGTTTGCTAATGATAGATTAAAATCCTTACAAAATGACGAAGAACGGAATGAAATTTGTAGAGCTACGACGCAAAACCAAAAAGTTAATTAAGCAAAGTAAAAAGACCCTGGAGTTACATGTTGCGAATCAAAGTAAAACAAACCCGAAAGAATTCTATAGTTATATCAGAAAGAAAAAAGTAGTTACTTCAACTGTTGGACCGTTAGTCGATGACAATGGAGAATACACCAAAGACGAAGTTAAAATGAGTCATGCCCTCAATAACTTCTTTGCATCAGTCTTTACAACGGAAGACCTCAATGATATCCCTACACCATCGCCGATTCAGATTGATAATTAAGATGTTCTAAGCAATATCACCGTTACAGAGAGAGAAGTATTGAATTGTTTAGATAAACTCAAGGTAAATAAAACGCCTGGACCTGATAAAATCTCACCTAGAGTCCTAAAGGAAGGTAAGGATGAGCTCTCCAAACCACTGACATTGCTATTTAATAAATCCTTGCAGTCTGGAAATATGCCTGATCAGTGGAAGCTAGCCAACGTAACACCGATATTCAAAAAAGGCAGCAAATCCTTACCCAGTAACTATCGTCCAATTAGCTTAACCTCAGTTGTATGTAAAATGTTAGAAACACTCATAAGAGACAGACTCGTAAATCACTTAGAGGAAAATAACATACTTAAAGATACCCAACACGGCTATCGTAAAAAACGTTCCTGTTTAACAAACCTCTTAGACTTCTTCCACGATATCCTCAACCTCTACGATGAGAGTAAAGCTGTAGATATTATATACCTTGATTTTCAAAAGGCCTTTGACAAAGTTCCCCACAAACGTTTACTGCTAAAACTAAAAGCGCATGGAATACAAGATGGTGTGTTGAAATGGATAGAAAATTGGCTCAGCGACAGAAAGCAAAGAGTAGTCATAAACGGTAAGGCATCTAAATGGACCAATGTAAGTAGCGGGGTACCCCAGGGATCGGTACTAGGACCAATTCTCTTTCTAATTTACATCAATGACATAGATGAGGGTCTCACCTGTACAATCTCAAAACTTGCTGACGATACAAAAATTGCAAATAGCGTACTCTCAAAAGAACAAGTTGAAGATATGCAACACAATCTAGATAAGTTGTCATGTTGGGCCCAAATTTGGCAAATGAGTTTCAATGCGGATAAATGTAAAGTACTACATATCGGATACCAAAATGAGAAAGCAAACTATTTGATGAATGGCACTCAGCTTAAGAATGTAAACAGAGAAACCGATCTGGGAGTAACAATATCGAGTAACCTAAAACCGAGCCAACAATGTTCAGAAGTTGTTAAGAAGGCAAACAAAATAATTGGCTTTATAGGCAGGTCATTTGAGCATAAATCCAAAGACGTTATCCTAACCCTTTACAATTCCTTAGTCCGCCCTCTTCTTCAATCCTGGTGCCCTTATTACCAAAAAGATATAGATAAGCTAGAACGAGTTCAACGTAGAGTTACCAAAATGATACCTAGCCTAAAGAACAAACCATACGAGGAGCGTCTTAGAGAATTAAATCTATTTCCTTTAACCGAGCGGAGATTAAGAGGCGACTTAATTCAAGTGTTCAAAATCATCAAAGGCATCGACAATATGAACTGTAGTAAGTACTTCACTATCGACCAATCTAATTACACTCGGGGAAACGGTTGCAAAACTATTGGTAAATCTTTTAACTCACACGAAACTAAGAATGTTTTCTTTAATCGAGTTGTCAACTTCTGGATGGGCTTCCCCGAGATATCATAGACTGCAGCACCGTTGATTCATTTAAACTTCGCCTAGACAAATATCTCTCATCAAACCCGCGACTGACTGCGTTTGTAAATGAATAACTTTATTTTATCCTCCCATCAGTTACTAACCCCTCTGTCCTCTACTAACTTCCTAATCCTGCCACGGACATTAGTTCCAGGGCAGTAGTTCCCTTTCCAATGTTCCCTTACCCACTCTAAACCACTGTTTGGACACTTGATCCTCAGTGTTTTGGAGGACAAGCAGCCTAGAAGGGTCACTAGATCTGTTGTTGCTTGATTTCCTTTGTACTCCTTTGTACCTGTATCAAGGCACCCCCCCCCCCCCTTACCTGTTCCTCCCCTAGTGTAGTTGCTAATCCGCCCTCATTATCCCTTCTCCCAAAAAGAAAATGGCCGAAATCTCCCCAGGAACCAGACTTGGATTATGATGAACATATGTTTATGCTACTTAAGCATCAATCCCCTCCCTATTTCCCCATGCAGGTCTACCACGACCACCGCAGCAACAATGCAGAGAGGGGACTTGTAACACTATCAATTATGTACGATTAAGTACGACAGGTTGGGTAAGAGGTATCCTCACCAGGATTCGAACCCACTCACTCAATATACCTGGAGTGAGTGAGTTCGAATCATGGTGAGGATACCTCTTACCCAATATACCTGGAGTTAGTGGGTTCGAATTCTGGTGAGGATACCTCTTTGTAACTATCTTTCATATATCCTTCCTAATAAAGATGTCTTTAAGCAATTACTAAATAAGGCTTAAAAATACAATATTCAATAAATAAATTCTAGCAAGTCCCCATACACCATTACCTCATGCTATTTAACTGTAATAAATGAAGAATGTATTTACCTATATAACCATGCATACATTATAATTTTAGGACTAATTAATAACCGGAGCAATATTTAAAAACTAGATTCCTCATTACCTTTTTACCTCGAGAAGCTATACCTGTGACTAAAAATTAGATCGTAATATCACCTCACCGAACCAAGGTTCATCAGGCAACAATCGAGGCTAAGGAGCACACGATCTCACTATCTGTAATCTGTACGCAGCCATCCTTCAGATTCGATTGCGGTAGTACTTCCGTATGGGGCTAGCCATTCTCCCCTTAAAAGTACACAACGGAGGTGTGTCCCGAGGAGCAGTGAGGCTACCTGTGGGAGAGTGTGTGTGTGTCTAGGACTTCCCCCTGGACCTACGTCGTGTCTCTAGGACTCCCCCTTGACCTACGTCGAACCTGGTTATTACATCCGACCAGATCCCTCTTGAGCCACGTCACCTATACCTCTACCCCAAAACTTTAGTGCTTCTCGTTGTGTAAAGTGTTTTTGGTTTAGATATTGCGAAGGGTGATTAAGATAAGCAGTGTTCCATTTAACATAAATACCAGAGATTGTTGATTCTCTTTTTAACTTGCTATCTCCCCTCGTATTAAGAGAAACAATACACACGCCTATTGGCAGGGATTAATGTATGTATAATTCTGTGTATATATCTCTTATATTCTAGATCAGAGCTTTACATATATTCGTTCGGGATTTATATACAACGCTCTACACGTAATTCTTGTGAACACCCAGCAGATCTTAATATTGTGTCTATTGTTAGCTGGGTACGTGATTACAGGATAAAGTGTATACAGAGAGAGTTCTAAGTGCGTCTCGTAGAACTGCGTTAAAAGATTCGGTGTCTAAGCCTCACTATCCGTTCAACTTATTTATTATTGACTTAACTATTCCGGTCAATCCTTCACCACACTTAAACCGCCGCGAGGTGATGTTCAGCCCTATATAGTGGCTTATTTAATTATTCTTCATTGTATGAGTTTATTCTTTTGTGCTTTGACTCTTTGAGTTTATTAAGATATTTATCTTCTATTTTATGAATTAACGTACGAGTTATTCAGACCTCAGTTAATATTCTAACTTCCATAGTCAAAATATATTGTGCGCACGCATCGTACGCATCGCAGTGAAAGTGACCTACCTTGTCGGCTAATCCTCTGGCGGTTGCCATTTGCCTTCAGGATATTATTTATTTGTTGTTGAGACCAAACCTCTTTGTGTTAGTTATTTTGTGATTCTATATTGATTCATTACGTTATTTTTTATACGTATTTTGATCTTAGTGTTCATCTTTAGTTCACTTATTATACAAAGTGATTTTATAAGTATTTTATACCAATTATTATGATCCATATTCCTTCAAACTCATTTCTATATAAATGAGACTTGATTCATGTCATATTTGTACCCTAGCTACATAAGAAATAAAACGTGTGAACCGCAATTGTGTATTCTGTGACTTTGGTAGAGATTGATATCCTTATTGTATTATCCAAGCCAGTTCTGATCCTGTTGGTTAATTTAGATTCTCAGCTCACGATAGTGATTATAACGAACCATTATAAATGCGGTAAAAATAATCTACTCGCATAACAGGACAACTTAGTGAACTCTTATTCAGATCTTATTTCTATGCTATATCATCAAAAGGGTACGTAAGAAATAGATGATTGTTCACAGAGAGTTTTACCCCTCAGTCTCTTTATTTGACTAATATTAATAATCACGCTTCACCCGCGTATTGTTCAGTTTGAATTCATTCTAACTCTGTATTTAACATCGCATTAATCATTCGCCCGGCGAGGATATTCTCAGTCACGCATGCATGACTATTGTATTTAATTAAACCATTTATAAACTTATATTCATTACCTTGACTCCTCGAGTTTTTTTAGTTAATTCTCCTGTAAACTTTGCCTTAACGTAAAGGTTAAACTTAAACTAAATAGCACCTTAGTTACCATAATCTCAGTACTGCTTGTATGTCGACGCAGTAACTAATATTCACCCTCAGCGCGTAGCTACCTCGCCCCCGCTAAAATCCACTCAGGTACTATTTATTGTTTGAGACTAGATCTCTGTGTTCTCTTGTTCTGTATTTACGATAGAACATTCGATCAGTATTTATTTGTATTATTGTATCACCTAATCTATTTTCCCCTAGGTCATCAGTTATCCTAGTACTATTTCTATTTTATGATTTATGTTCATATTCATTGAAGTGATCGCTTACCCTAGAAGGGTTTCACATTTAACTATTATCTGATTTGTACCCTAGCCGCTTAAGGAATAAAACGTGTGAAACCAAATGGTGTATTCTGTGTCATTGTTTATTATTGTTGCATGAATTATAACCTTGAAGCTAGTTGCGCTCCAGTGAGAGTGTTCAGATTCCCCATTCTTTCCTAAGGTGGAAAAAGCGGAATCACTAAAAAGCACGTGAAATTATAACGTCGCATAACAGGTAGTAAAAAAAAATGGAAAAGTGAGAAACAAATACATTGGGTGTAAAACTCAAATAGGAATGAACATGGAGATAGAGAAAGGGGAGGGGAGAGACTCATTTACTGGTAATTTAATACCTGAATGGCTGACATGAGAGAGAGAGAGAGAGAGAGAGAGAGAGAGAGAGAGAGAGAGAGAGGGGGGGGGGGGGGAGTACCGGTAACTAACTATAGTCAAATCATTATAAGTAGGGCAGAAATCGTGACCCCTAACCTCTATAACTCAAAAACGGCTTGAGCAAATGGACTGTAAATTTCCACACCTAGTTCCTGGATGACCCTTCCCAAAAGATAGAAATATCGGCTCGGTTACTCTAGTAGGTCTTTGGGTATAGAGGAGAGTGGTTATGGATATTGGCCTACCTATAATGAATGGAGTGTAGTGAACGAATTAGTGAAGAAGGGATAGTGAAGAATCAAAACCAGACTTATACATGAACATAAACCATTACAAATACTGTGACACACACACACACACACACATACACACACACACATACACACACAATACTATAAACAAAGATATACGTAGACGATGGTGTTATCAAAATTGCTGTAAGGTTCTTATTTTCTCATATATTGAAATAATAATATAACTTATTCAGTTAGTGTGTGATATCCTCTATAAATGTCACACACTATATGAATAATCTATATTATAATATAAGAAGATGAGGAAATAAGAAACTTGCATAAAATATGAAAATGCAAGAAGACGGTCCATGCAACCTACCAAGCATAAAGAAAGGCCCCGTTGCCAAATTCTGTCGGGCAAGCAACCAAATTATGCGCAACCCTGTATATCCTGAATATACATATACTGTATATACAGTACAGTATATACAATATATATTTTTTTTACACTAACATATTAGAGATTATTAAACTATGTACCGTAATACAAACCTTAAACCATATCTTCACCCTCCTCTGCGTGTCTGCTCTCTGCACCAGTATCTTCAGCCCCGAACCTCTTATTGGCCACCAGCTGTCTTATGCTGGACCACAACTCTCGTATATTGGCCCGATGCAGAAGCCAGAGAGTCAATACGAGTATGAAGTGTTTGGTTATATGCAGGGATACCGCCCCTATCCACCCGTCCGTCATACCATGCCAGAACGGTTTGGGAGTGATAACATTCATGCTCTGCAGTGGAAGGATGAACTCTATGTAATAAGCGGTGGACAGGCCCCACGGGAAGGCTAACATCGTGAGGCCAAGCACAGTGTAGGAGATGATCATTACCGCGGAAAACCAGGGACGTCGGATTACAAATGGAAGTCCCCAGGCCAATACAAAGAAACAACCCACAGCAATAAGAGCCCCAAACCATTCATATAATAATAATAATAATAGTTCTTAAAGCTAGCGCATGCTAAGCTAGCTAAGGATAGCTCAATAAGGCCGATTAGGCGTATTTCAATTGGGGTCCTGTACTACTACCCCATCCCTTTGCTCATGAGGGATGGTAACGACTCAGTGCTTGTGAAAAATCTTTAATGCGCCGAACGTGGGAACGAACCCGGGCCTTCTGGGTGGAAGTCCGAGACGCTAGTCACTACACCAAGCGAGCCGCTTGTCTGGAATGTGGCTTAGATCCTTAATGCCAAACCACTCATAGACAACATCGTCTATAGTGGGCAGGGTCATGCTTAGCATATTTCCCACTTGTTTATATGAGAGGGTCGCAATCTTATTCTTTATTCCAAATACTTCCAGTATTGGCACAATATCCTTTGGGAGGGCGTCAATAACTTCCTTTATATAGGATTTCGAAAGATAACTACCAAGTGGTTTATCATTGCCAAATTTTGTAGCAACCAAGGCGACCCCGGTAATCATCAAACACAAATCCGTAAACATCAACAAAACCAGGAAACTCTGAAGTACAATCAACAGCCCCGCCTTCCACCTGGGCTTCTTTATCTGGAGATCACCTCCGCTCCCACCACCCTCCATATGGTCCACTCTGGTTGAGTCGCACATTGTAAAATGCTTAACCTTTGCAACGATAACGCCGCCTAACTCAAGAAGTGAAGTTAAATTTATGTATCACTACTGTATACAACCCGTTTATATTGCTTTACAACAATATCACAATTTTAACTTTTATGAAACAACTGTATTTGAATATATTTACTGATTATAACACGATTTGCGAGAGAGGTTTCTTGATACTTCCGGATACCACTCAGAGAGAACGAGAAGTGAAGATGAACTCAGACCTCACACCAAATATTTGTTTTCCTACACTGCGAAAATCGACTATCACCACATAATTTTTGTGAAATATACTACTGATAAAGGAATTATTCTATAATTGCACCTATACAAGCTACACAAATTATTATTGTATTTAACAGGAAGGTACGATGAGTTAAGTGATGTGGTATAGGTGGCAATATGCGGAAATGGATTATAAGGGCATTCCGCCCCCTCTGACCCCTTACGAAAATCTACGGTTACTCACTCCACCCCAACTGGATTTCTACCGTTTTACCCAACCAGCGGGGATGTGGGGGCGGCAGCACCCACCCATAATACTAGGATAGGTTAGGTAAGGTTGTTAGGTTAGGCTAATGTCTCTGAATCATTGTAAAATCTGTGTCACATCTAGATTGATAGACTTTTGTCAGAGGGGGCGGAATGCCCTTATAATCCATTTCCGCATATTGCCTCCTATACCACTTCACTTTCCTTGTCGTAACTTCCTGTTAAATACAATACTAATTTGTTAAGCTCGTATAGGTGCAATTATAGAAATTAACCCTGATAAATATTATCACAGGAATTAGCAGGCTAGGTAGTGAACACTATGTTAAAAACATAAAATATTATATAAAATATAATGAAAGATTATGAAATTTAAATTTGTTACCCAAATTAAATAATTTTATGTTATTTTAATTCAAAGAAAACCATACTTAAATGACTAACTAAAATAAATGTACATAATCCATACTATTTTTCTCAGTTTTATGAGTAACTTGGGAAACCACAGAGAGCGCTATTCTCGAGTGGCAGGATGTGTGGGTATTGCGGGAAATACGTTAGGCATCTGAGAGAGCTATATTTATCCTTTACACTATAAAAATATAGCCTATACAATAACGCTATTATACCTTTTATTTTAGCTTTCATTAGGCGTTTATTTTTCAGCTTAAGGGGAGATGGGTCGTTTTTCTACATCCCCTTCTTCCTCATATTTAGCCCCATTACTTTTCATAGGTTAAGATGTTTGCCCCATTAGTTGCTTTCATTGCTTTCATTCATTTTGAGTTATAAGAAGTTAAGGCGTCAAAATTATTGTCAAGTTCGTTGGCGCTACCTATACCATGTGGGTTTAATTTTCCATTCAAGGATTCACGGCATTGTGAATATATCTCTAACTTATGTGTGTTCCTACTCTATATTTAATGTTACTTTTCTTACAGGGTGTTAACACTATATGGTACAATGTCTTGGGGTTATTAAGGTATTCTGTTAAATTATTATTGAGGGTTTTTAATTGTTTTAGCCATTTTCGAATAATGTGTTTTTAGTTTACCCCTAGACTTTAAAAAAAAAGCCTCTCCAGACCCCATTCACATTAAAAAAAGTCCCCCAGACCCCCTTCAAGCTAAATATGTACATTGTTCGGCCGGTTTCTCCCAAATTACAGGCTCGCTATCGCTCGCCCAGGAAACATCGACACCTTATTGGGTGAGAAGCATCTTATAATCGCCAAATTATGAGGTGAAAGTGACGGAAACATCTTAAAATCTCCAAGCTAATGGAGTAAAACAGGAAGGATCCAAATTGGCCCGCCCTGCATCTAATAGGGATAAGATGGTTGTTTTTTTCGCCCTCGTGTTTAGCCCCATTATTTGTCATATATTCAGACCTTCAGACCATTAGTTTGGCGATTTTAAGATCTTTCGCCCCATATCTTTGTCAATATTTAGGCCTTTAATTTCGTACCATTTAGATGTCAAGGTATTCCTGGCGAGCGATAACGAGCCTGTAATTTAGGAGGAAAAAGCCGGGACATTTTTCTAACGAAAAATTACAAATTCATCTAGAAGAGGTGTATTGGGGATGATTTTTCAAGTTTGATGGACGTCTAGGGAGAAAACTAATATATACAGTAAATATATATATATAGGCCTATATATATATATATATATATATATATATATATATATATATCGACAAATAAATTAACCTTCACGCTTAAACAGATTGTTGTGAGTGGTTGTATCCCTGGCGGTGTTAACCCCTTCAGTACCAGTGACGGGATTTTCATAATAGTCTGGGATTTATTAGATGATCCATAGCAGAGTGTCAAACCGGAGTAATTTTGTTTGAAGACTTTAATTAATATAATGAGGAATACAAGAAAATTAACATAAAATAGTACTGGTTTGGCCATTTTATCACTTCAAAAGACATAATATAAACTATAAACCAAAATATTATCTTTCCATAATTATACAAAACTAAAGGCTAAACTAAATGGATTTGGCTTTCGTTTGACACTCCGATCCATAGACTACAGTAGATCTGGACTTGACACAAAAATGGAACTTTGCAGTAAGGGACCCATAATCGGAGAACGAATCCCCAAGTTCGAACCTCGAAGCCGCGAAAATATCACCTTTTCACAGTTTCGAGGTTCGAACTTGGGCATTCGGTTTTTTTTTTTCATTTTGGGTCTCTTTCTGCAAAGTACCATTTTCGTGTCAAGTCCAGATCTACTGTAGTCTATGGATGATTTAATTCTCTCTGTCCTTCCACCTCGCTCTCGTACACCTTCTTAGTCATTCTCTCGCTTCCCATACGTTCCATATGGCCGAACCATCTCAAGGTGTTCCTTTTCACACTTTCCAGCACATCTACCTCTACACCACGCCTCCTTCTTACTTCCTCATTCGTCTGTCTATCCCTCCATGTAACTCCGCACGCAATTCTTAAGTAACTAATTTCCACCCATCTCACTCTTGGTCTGAGTCTCTTCTCAAACGTCCATGCTTCACTTCCGTAAGTCAGTGTCGGGATTACCACACTGTCATGCAAGGACTTCTTTACTTCTATACTGACCACCCTATTTCTTGTTACTACTTTCAGCGTTCCTACAACCCTCTTCCCCTGTTGTACCCTCTCCCGCATTTCTTCATCCATAGTCCCATCTTTACTCAACACACTGCCCAGATACTTAAAAGAGCTGACGATCTCCATAGCCTGACCGTTCAACTTCACCTCACACTCTGTGACTTCACCCATTTCGAAGACCATAATCTTGCTCTTCCTCGCGTTTACCTTCAAATTCCATTTTTCGCACACTGTTCCAAACTCATTTACCAGACCCTGCAACTCCCATTCATTATCGCTCATCAGAACTGTATCATCCGCAAACAGGAGTATAGGCAGCTTCCACTCATTTCCCTCCCTTTTCAGCGATACACCAACATTCACTGCTCTTCCTAGTATTTCTTTCATGACTCAATCAATATATACAGTAAACAACCACGGGGACATCACACACCCCTGTTTCAACCCAAAATTCAGGTCAAAGAACTCGCTCTGCTCATTCTCCACACGTACTACCGCCTTTGCACCCTCATACATGCTCTTCACTGCTTTCAGCAACTTGCTATCTACTCCGTATATTCTAAGTACTATCCACATACCTTCTCTATCCACTCTGTCATAGGCCTTCTCCAAGTCCATAAAGGCAACATACACCTTTTGTTGCTTCTCCAGATATTTCTCCACAACACAATTCAGGGTAAAAATATGGTCTACACATCCTCTTCCCTTCCTAAAATCTCCCTGCTTGTCGCCTATCCATTTCTCCGTTCTCACTCTCACTCTCTCAATCACTACCCTACTGTACACCTAGAGCAGGAGTACCCCACCACTGGAATTTGCTGGAAGTGGCCATTCTGGGACCCTGCAGAAGATTTTGCAAGTTATTTGAAGTGGTTACCTCATGAGCTGATCTAGGTCAGCTTTAAGGGGCTAATTAATGGTGGCTGGCGGGGGTACCCCACTACTGGAAATTACTGGAAATTACTGGAAGTGGTCATTCATAATATCTGGGACTCTGCAAAAGCCTTTGCAAGTGATTTGAAGTGGTTACCCCATGAGCTGAACTAGTTCATTTCTGAGGTTTTGCCATTTTTGGGCATGGCTGGCGGGGGTACCCCACCACTGGAATTTACTAGAAGTGGCCATTCATGATATCTGGGACCCTGCAGAAGATTTTGAAAGTGATTTGAAGTGGTTACCTCAATAGCTGATCTAGATCAGCTTTGAGGGGCTAATTAATGGGGCTGGCAGGGGCAACCCACCAATACAAATTGCTGTCATCAACCATGTTTCATACATTGGGTTATGGAATGCCTACTACAGTTATTTAGGATGGGTTACTGTGCAAAGCTGATCTAGATAATTTTTGGAGTGGATTAAATCCACTCTCCTGGCCACATCCACCACAGCAAGCATGCCAGTCGTCCAGTTCCATACATTAGCATACATTGATAGGTGATACTTTGGTGGGAAAGAAAATTGGTTACCTTTCCAGCTAGCTGCTAACCAGACCCTCCTCCCCCCCCCCCCCCCCCACCGGCCTCCCGGTCTAACCTTCCCTACTACGCTTAGAAGACATATTCCTCGGTGGTTACCACACACTCGTCTTTCCCCTTTGCCCTTATATAGGGGAACTATTATGCCGGTCTTCCAGTTATCGGGTGCAGTCCCCTTCTCCCATGCTAGTTTGCACATTTTGCATACCCATTCGATCACTATCTCACCGCCATACCTCAATTTCCCCACACACTCTATCCGTTCCTGGTGCTTTCCCCTATTTCACTCTTTTCATGGCTTCCCACACTTCTGACCTCCTGATCCCCACCTCCTCCTCTACTACTTCTCTTCTTCTCCCTCCCATACCATATCCAACTATGTTTGCTAGCTCTTCATTCCTTACATTTAGCAACTCATTGAAGTACTCCCTCCATCTTTCGACTCTCTCTTGCTTCTCAGCTAGCATTCTCCCATTCTTATCTTTCACACCCTTACTAGCTGTTTCCCTTGCTACCTTCCCTAACTTTCTTGACTTCTTTCCAGAACAGTTTCTTACACTCCCTCCATTTTACACTCAGATTCCTTCCAAATTCTTCATCTACTCTTCTCTTACTTTCCTTCACTACTCTCTTCACCACTCTCTTTCTCTCCACGTACCTCGCTCGTTTCTGCCTCTCCAAATCTTCATTCTCTCTACTACCCAACCACTCTCTATACGCTTTCTTCTTATCTTCCACAGCTATTTTTACCTCTTCTGTCCACCATGCTGTACCTTTCACTCCCCTCCCTCTCCTTCTCACTCCACACACCTCCTCACATGCTGCACAGATCTCTTCCTTAAACACCTTGCTCATCTCCTCCACTTCCTCCATATCTTCCAGGTCGAACCCACCTAGTCGTCTTTCTACTGCTCTCCTGTACTCTTCCCTGATTTCCTCCTGTAGCCTCTCCACCCTCCTCACCATTCCACCTTCCTCTCACCCCCTCCAGCTCTCCTCACCAACTTCTTTTGTATCTTAATATTTTAGCTACTACTACATAATGGTCAGACAGACCCCCTCCAATACCCCTATACACCCTACCATCCAGCACATATTTCTTCATTTGTTCATCCACACATATATAATCAATCAGTGACTTTCGTTCCACCACTGTCTTATCCTTCATCGTCCACACCACTTCCCATGTGTACCTGTGTATCATTCTGTGTCGGAAGAAAGTGTTGGCTATCCACAACCTCCTCCCCACACATACATCCACAAGTGCACTACCATTCCCATTCACCTCTGATGGTACCCCCCACCCTCCCACCACTCCATCAACTTTCCTGTCACCCACCTTACCATTCATATCCCCAATCAGAAATATTTTTTTGTTCTTGTCAAACTTATCCAGGCATGCCTCATTATTCACCCAGAACTCCTCTTTCTCTCTTACAAGTTTATCTTCTGTCGGAGCATAAACACAGACAATCACCCACGTTTGTATTCCTACTTTCATTCTCACCAACACAATCCTTGAACCCACAGACCCATATTCTCTTACACGCTCCTTCCATTTGTTACTTACAAACAAACACGCACCTTCTCTCGCTGCTCCCTCACTCACTCCAGCACACACACCCATTCCACACTCCCACTCTCTCACATCTGTACCCTTCCATTTGGTCTCCGTCATTCCACATACATCCAGCCTGGCATTCACTAACACTTCCAAGACTTCTCTCTCTCTTTTGTACCAACATTCATGCCACTCACGTTCCATGTAGCTATTCTAAAGTTGTCCGTAAGATTGTCCATAGTCGTCGGGGTTCGTCAACACAGGGTCCGTCCGCATCCGAGGCTGATCGTTTGTTTAACCCGGCAACGGCGAGGGGGGGTATTGAACTAGCTGCCCATGGGCGAGTATATTGGCTCCATTCAGACCTATAATCGTCATTTTACGATAAATATCGTTATTACTTATTCATATTAGCCTATTTACCTTCACTATGAAGATAGTAACCTGTAACAACAATAAAACAAGTGAAAATATAATTTTTCTGGTCAAAATCGCGAATATAGATGGACCAGCCCATTCATGAATTATGGAGAAAATTGAGGCAACCCCTCCCTCCACAAGGCCTCAAGCCACACTGAGCCTACTCATTCACACACTCGGTTGTATAACACACTCGCTAGGCACGTAAGCACATCCTCTACACATTTTGCTAATGTTAGCACAAAAATATACCAACGAATTAGGGAATAATAGGGAAAATAGGTGATAATTGAAGGGGGAGGGGAAAAGTGGGAAGGAGGGGTTGTGGAGGAGTGATACGAGGTATAGGTTAAAAAAAAAAAAAAAAAAAATTGTTTAGTGCTACTGGGGCCGATTAAATGTTTTTTTTAGGCCTCCCTCTTAAGAGCTTTTCCGCCGTCGCCCAGTAAAACCTCTTATGAGCTTTTCTGCCGTTTACGGGTTAATAGCATCCCGAATATAATAAAAAAGACATCACCGGTACTGAATGGGTTAAAGAATTATAAATGAGGGTGAACGAAAATACGCTAGTAAACAAATAATTGGAAAAATTAAAAAACTTAATACATTGAATGTAAAACTCAAGAAAGAAGGAAAGAACATGGAGACATGGAGAAAGGGTGGGGGTGATTAATGTATTGGTAATTTACTACCTGAATGGCTGACATGAGGCAGAGAGAGAGAGATAGAGAGAGAGAGAGAGAGAGAGAGAGAGAGAGAGAGAGAATACTGTTAACTAACTATAGTCAAATCATTATAAGTAGGGCAGAAATCGTGACCACTAACCTCTATAACTAAAAAACTGCTAGAGCAAATGGGCTGTAAATGTCCATACCATCGTAGGTAGTAGGGGTAGGCAGCCCCGCCCAGGGAAGTACTACCGCCAAGGTTTCGGGAGACTCAGGGAATAGCCTGAATTCCATTTTCTCTCCCAGGCCTTGGTAGCTGGATACATATCTTTCTGCCTCACACATCAGGGGTATCAGGAAAACCCTCTTTATATAACATACACATCCAACTTCACGACATTGCCCTACATCGCTATCCTCTATCCATAAAATACTACTCTTCCCACTACATATCATACATGTAACACCATACACTTACCTTATAAATATGGCAGTACAATTGTTAAGAGCAAACCTGGTGGTCCCTCGGATATCCACTCCCGGCAGGGTTGGGTTATTGACACAGGGCCCTCCCGGTTGTCATCATGCGACTGTGTCAAGAGCATTGCAACGTCCCAAAGCTGCTTGTCAGTACAGCTATTTCTTTAGTAATATAAGGGGACTTCACTCTAACATCAATTCTGTACACCAATTTCTTCAAGCAGAATCCCCTACTCTCCTTTTTTTGACAGAGACTCAAGTAACATCCACATCTGACACATCTAGATTTAATTTTCCAGGTTATCAACTGCTCCAAAATTTCAGACCTAAAGGTGGTGTATGTTGCTTCGCAAAATCTGAAATTGCCCTGGAGGAGGTTACTAGTTTCAATTGTCCCTATTTTGATTATTCTATATACAAATTAATTTCTGCTGGTAAATTTAAATACATATGTTGCATCTACCGTTCCCCAAATACTCCTCCAGAGCAAAGTCTTTTTGATTCTCTGTCCTCACAACTCAGTGTCCTCAACTTAAATGCTTCTTCTGAAATCACTGTGTTGGGTGATTTTAATGTCCATAATGTTGAATGGCTCACTCATTCAGCCAGGACTGATGATGCTGGTCTTGAATGTGAGCTATTTGCAGACTCATTTAATCTCATTCAACTAGTCAACCAACCCACCCGTGTACCAGATAATCCTAATCATAATTCCCACCTACTGGACTTATTTTTAACAACCAATTCAGAAAATTATGATGTTACAGTGAGGTCCCCACTTGGATCTTCTGATCACTGTCTGATACAGGCCACCTGTGTATCACCTACCACACCTTCCCACTCTGAACCTGTTTTGGTGACTAAATGGCATTACGATAGGGCAGACTGGGAGGGTCTTCAAGGTTTCTTTATTGATATTCCCTGGACCTCTTTCTTTTCTAATGATGCACACTCCACCTTGAGCCACATACAAGATTTTGTAAAAATTGGAATGGAAACTTTTATTCCTCATCAAAAGTACAGTAAAAGATCTAATTCACCTAAATGGTTTGACCATAATTGTGCTAGAGTAACTGAACAAAAAGCAATAGCCTACAATGCATACACAAGATCAAAAACACATGAAGCCTTTAATTACTTTAGAAACATCAGAAATCATGCCAAAACTGTATTAAACCTAACTAAATCAAACTTTCTCCATAAGCAGGCAAATAAACTTCTAAATAATCCAAATGATAACAAAATATTTTGGTCTACTCTTAACTCATTCAAATCCAACTTCACTACTGCTTCATCCATTCCACCATTAAAATCTCCGACTGGCAATCTTGTAAGTGACCCACGAGGTAAAGCTAACCTTCTTGCAGATATTTTCTCCACCAACTCAACCTTAGATGAAATAAATCAAGATGTCCCTGTACTTAATTTTAATTCACCTGAAATTCCCTCACTTAAGATCCACACCAGACATGTCAAAACTATTTTGCAGAATCTCTCAGTAGATAAGGCTCCTGGTCCAGATGAAATTCCTCCAATAGTACTTAAGAATTGCTCCTTGGTGCTCGCTCCTGTATTGGCAAAATTTTTCCGTCTGTGTACTCATACCTCATGCTTCCCAGTACCCTGGAAAGAAGCAAACATCCATCCAGTTCCTAAAAAAGGTGCCTCTTCAGATCCATCAAACTACAGACCAATAGCTATAACTTCCACTCTTGGCAAAGTTTTTGAAATTATATTAAATAATCACATAATTAAGCATCTTGAGAATAATAAATTAATCAGTGATAGGCAATATGGTTTTAGACGATGTCGATCAACTGCAGACATTCTTTGCCTTCTTACGCATCAAATCAACCAAGCTACAGACCAACATGGTGAAACACATACAATAGCACTGGATATATCAAAGGCATTTGATAGAGTCTGGCATCAATCCTTATTGTCGAAGATGTCACACTACGGCCTTGCATCATTAGTTCCACTAATTTCTTCTTATCTTCATAACAGAAAAATACGTGCAATGGTAGATGGCCTTTATTCTCAATTTCACTCAATAAATGCTGGTGTTCCCCAGGGATCAGTTTTGGCCCCAACTCTGTTCCTCATTCATATCAATGATCTCATATCTACCACTCATAATCCAATACATTCCTACGCAGATGACTCAACACTCCACAGTTCCTTCACATTTACCAATTCTTTCACCCAACCCGATCTTATAAATTCAAAGATAAACACTGCAATTTCTCTGAACCAGGACCTTTCTAGAATTAATGAATGGGGACAAGAGAATCTAGTTTCCTTTAATGCACAGAAAACCAAGTACATTCAATTTTCTAACCGACAGAATCTCACTGACTCCCATATATTTTTTAATTATGTAAATATTCCCACTTCCCCTAGTATTGACATTCTCGGTGTAACATTAACTACTAACTTGAGCTGGACACATTATGTTAGAAGCATTGCTAAGAATGCCTCTAAAAAACTGGGACTCCTGTACAGAGTTCGAGAATTCTTCACTGACGAGCAGTTGGCCGTAATATATAAAAGTCATGTGCGTTCTCAGATGGATTACTGTTCACCTCTGTGGGGTGGAAGTGGAGTGGTTGCATTGAGGCAGTTGGACAAAATTCAAAATAAAGCTATTAGATTAATCAATAACCCTGCAATCACACAGGACCTTCCTACATTAGCCATACGAAGAAACGTTGCATCCCTTGCATTATTCTACAGATATTTTCACAGCAATTGTTCCGAGGAACTTGCTTCAATTGTGCCGCCTCTCCACATCTTTCCCCGTAGAACTAGGGCAGCTGAGAGCGCCCATGAATTTACACTTTCTCCTCCACAATGCAGAACTTCTGCTTATCAGAATTCATTTATCCCCAGAGCTACTACTCTTTGGAATTCACTTCCCTCGAATTGCTTTCCACAAACTTACAATCAACAAATGTTTAAATCCAGTTGTTACAAACATTTTATGAATGGAGGATGCCTTTAGGCACATGGACCTTTTTGTTTTATCTGTGTTTTTCCTTCCTCCGTTCATTGTCTCTTAAAAAAAAAAAAAAAAAAACCTAGTTCCTGCATGACCCTTCCCAAATGGTAGAAATATATATTGGCTCGATTACCGTAGTCGTTTTTTAGATATAGAGGAGAATGGTCATGGTGTTTGACCTACCTATAATGAATGGACTATAGTGAACGAGTTAGTGAAGAAGGGAAGAATGAGGCAAGAAAACAAGACTTATACATTAACATAACCCATTAACACACACACACACACACACACTCATTCACATTCCGTAGCCTAGTAGGTAGAGCTCTCGTCTCACACACGAGGGGTCGGGGGTTCAATCCCCGGCCGGGCGGAGACAAATTGGGCTTGTCTCCTTTCATGTGTTAGCCTCAGTTCACCTATCTGTAAATAGGTACCTGGAATAAGTGGACGACGTTGTGACGTCCCATCTGGGGTTGGCAAAAATGGTACAAGGCGAGATGGGTATCATATGGTTCACCTAAGCTGATGGCTACCTAAGCCTTCGGGCGAGACGGTACCGTCTATAGTGAGAATGGTACCATACAGATCCACCCTAAGCCTTCGTTTCCGATGTCGCCAATTGGCTAAAATACAGACTACACACACATCCACAGCCATTCCAACGATACATATAACACCTACACATATAGGAGGCGGGAAATAACGAGCATGCTCACTCCCGCAATACAACTAGAGTAAGTACAACTAGAGTAAGTACATACTGTACATACTTACACATATTATAATAAGGATAACATCAACTCTCATACGTTACATTCTGGTTAAGGAGGGTCACATTTTTTTGTTTTATCTTTCTCTCCTTTTCTTTCTTTCCCTGGCTTGTATCCATTCGGACTGATTCAGCCAACTGAGGTGTGGTGGAGTGGTCTTGCCACTGGCCTGGTAATCCAAAGGTTCCGGGTTCAAATCCCGATGTATCAATGGGAAGATATTATTGGGATGGAATTTGTGCTGTACCTAGTATCAGTGCATTACCACAAGCCCACCGAAACGTCAATAAAATACCCTCATTGTTCCCTGATTAAATAGCACTGTATGAATATTCCCATATTCAAAATATGCTATAGGGGTGCAATGCCTGGTGAGTTATCTGTTCAACAGGTGGCTTTGTGTGTGTGTAAGTGTGAGAGTCCGAGTGTAGGGGGTGAGACAGTGAAGCACGGGAACGAGGTGGCTTCAGAGATGGGGTCGTTTCGGGCCATGAGTGAGCACCGTGCCTCATGTGAAGGCAAGATGGCAGGTGCTCGTTGTACTCTACGTGCTTCACATGTCTCACTCCCTAGACTGGAACAAGACCTCACAGGCTTCACTGTTCATTGTAAAGCGGTGAATGTTAAGGCTCTCAGCCTATGCCCGAGAGGAAGTAAGTTGGAATATAGAAGAAAACAATTTTTTTTTTTTTTTTTTTTTTAAGACGTTTATCCCCATCCAGGTGCTGATTTCTTCCTGGCGAGCGATAGCGAGCCAGCATTGTAAGGAGAAATCCGGCTTCGCCGGAGACATTTTTCTATCGAAAAATTTAAAAATTTAGCTTGCTGTCAAAAAAAAAAAATATATATATATGCTGACTCGCTACCACTCGCCAGGAAAATATTGACACCTGGATGGGGGAAAACGTCTTAAAACAGTAGGCTGAATGGGGCCGACTGAATAGAAGCAAAAGAGAGAGGGAGAGAAAGAGAAAAAAGCGAGGTGGGCTCCCTTAATTGCAAACATATACAGTATATCTAATTTAGGACAGCTTATTCGTTGATAAAGAGACAGAAACGTTCGTGTATCTGAAAATATGCCTAAACTAAGACAAAAAAGGTAAATCACACATATAGTACACACTATATCCATTAAGACACATTCTTACACACACATACACACACTTACACAATCACACGTAGATCAAAAGAACACACACACCCAAAGACACACTCACATCAAATCATCAGACACACACATCCAAAATCACACACACATCAAATCACCACACGTACACATTGTACACACACACATGTGCACACTCTGTAACTAGTGTATACCACACAAACCTCACCCATAACTAACACACACACACACACACACACACACACACACACACACACACATCTGGTATAATTATTATATATAGGAAACAGATTTGCTACACTGTACATAACTGGATATTGATATACATTTTTGGTTCTTAATATTATACATAGTTTATACACCCCCTCAACATCACAACTCCATGATATGAATGGTACACTCGGGTGCAATAGTCTCTGGCCCACTCATAATTATTTGTGGACTTCACCTATTTCTAATTATGGAAGTATATCTCTGGAAACCAATTTATGAATATAATTTTCTGTACATCAACTACAATGCTATCTATATACACGTATACAGTGTACTATTTATTGAAAAGCAAGTTCTATCCAACAATCAATCCAGATAGTTATAATTGCACAAAGAAAAACATAAGGGGTCCACGAATGTTTATGAGTGGGTTAGAGACTATGGTATCCGAGTGTACATGGAAACATAAGGGGTCCACGAATGTTTATGAGTGGGCTAGAGACTATGGTATCCGAGTGTACATGGAAACATAAGGGGTCCACGAATGTTTATGAGTGGGTTAGAGACTATGGTATCCGAGTGTACATGGAAACATAAGGGGTCCACGAATGTTTATGAGTGGGTTAGAGACTATGGTATCCGAGTGTACATGGAAACATAAGGGGTCCACGAATGTTTATGAGTGGGTTAGAGACTATGGTATCCGAGTGTACATGGAAACATAAGGGGTCCACGAATGTTTATGAGTGGGTTAGAGACTATGGTATCCGAGTGTACATGGAAACATAAGGGGTCCACGAATGTTTATGAGTGGGTTAGAGACTATGGTATCCGAGTGTACATGGAAATATTAGGATCATGTGATAATATATATAAACCTCTTATGTAAATTCAAAATCAATGGTTCGCTGAAAATCGTCATAATAATTAGTTAAGTGATGGTTGGTCCTATCCAGAATGGGGTTTGGCATCCTCTATCCAACCTTAGTCGTTTCTGTCTGTCTTTTTTACTGTCTTACTTTTTCATTCTGGGGGCAGGGGGCTAGGAATCCTCCTCTCCCTATAAAGTTCACCAACTAGAAGAGAGAGTAAGGGGCGAGGGAACGCGAAAGAGGTCCGGGACCTTACGAATTGGAACTTTAAATGTTGTTTCTGTTTGGGCTCTGTCTCGAGTCGGCCACCCCCAGCTATTGGGTGTGTGCCTGAGAATATACATGCATATATACACACAATCTAGATAAATAAATGGCCGAATAGAGGATTGTCGACGACCAAAATCGGGCATGTTTGAAACCTCCTTTAGATACCCCAGCTTTGGGGTATGTGCCTGAGCATATACATATAATGATATACGTTTATTATTAGATATTATTAGATAATTAATATCATTGGTTACTATTTAGATGTCCTATAGGTAGATTTTAGCTAAATAAAACTGTCTAATGGTAACCAGAATAAGACGAAGATGACATCGTGCTGAAAGGGTTAACCCCTTCTGTACCGGTGACGTCGTTTTTTATTTGATTTCAGCTACATTTTGAAGATTTTATGACGCTTAGGAAGGATATATGGCAGCTAAAAGGATTACTTGTGATAGTCTATAGCCTGTTAATGGACAGACGTCCTTCCTAAGCTGAATACAATGTGTAATATTTGCCAGAATATACTGAAAAGGATGTCACCGGTACAGATGGGGTTAAAGAACTACTATGGGTATCTGATTGAAGAGGTTACGGACCTTAAGGGGCTAGTGCTTGTTTGTTGGGGCTACTTATTCATTTATTTATTTAATTTTGAGTTTCCTCGCTAGACCTCCTTCAAGCTTTAGAAAAAAAAACCTATACCCCCTTTAAAGATATGTTTGTACATTTTTCGGTAGAAAAATTTCTCGGCCGAAGGCCAGTTCCTTAAAAAAATTCAAGCTTGCTTTCTCTCGCCAAGAAAAAATCGACATCTAAACGGCACGAAAGGTCTTAATATTGACATAGTAATGGGACATAAGATCTCAAAATCGCCAAACGAACGTCTTAAAATCGCAAAACTAATGGGTCTAAACATGAGGGAGAAGGGTGTCCTCTCCCTTAAGGTGGTGCCACACAAGGCCAGGTACCCGATACTAGGCTCGGAGTCCCTGTATCGGATTATAAACACTTAAAGGGAAAGTTGTTGTTGTTGTTCGTCCACCAATGATACTTCAACGTTCAGGTTATTGTAAGGGCAGATGTGTATTTAGTTGTTTATTTATTTGTTTATTTTCGTATGTTTTATGTTTATGTGTTTATTGATATATTCATGTGTTATTAGTTTCCTCCCTAGACCTCTATCAAACTTTAAAACAAAATACCTCCAATACCCAGCTTTGAGATCTATTAGAAGGCTGTTTACTCCTAAATTGCAGGATCGCTGTCGCTCGCCAAGACAAGTTCGGCATCTAAATGGCACGAAAGGTCTTACAATATCCAAAAAAATGGGGCGAGTGTCTTAAAATCTCAAAACCGAAGGGGATGAACATAATTTCTAAACTACTCTCCTTCGGTTTCTATCCCTCCATTGGTGCCTTCGTCTCTCTGGCCGTTCCATAGCTGCAGTTGTGAACGGCCATCGTTCACTTCCTCAACCTATCAACCCCGGTGTTCCTCAGGGTTCTGTCCTGTCTCCAGTTCTCTTTCTAATATTCATTAATGATCTTATAAACTGTACCTCCAGTCATATCCACTCATATGTTGATGACTGTGCCTTACACTATTCAACTATTTTTCCACAATGACCTAGCATGCAGTTACTCAAAACTTAACGTGATGAGGCTATACCACGCCTATCTTCTGATCTATCAACTATTTCCAATTGGAGCAGAGAAATTCTTGTTACTTTAAATGCATGCAAAACCCCTGTTCTCCATTGATCTGCCTGTCATGATCTTCCACACGTCTATCCCTTATACTTCAACCATACACAAATCTATATATACTACGTAATGAAAAGCAAGTTCCAACCAAAAAGTAATCCAGATACTTATAATTGCATAAAGAAAATCATATGGGGTCCACGGATATTTATGAGGGACTGCACCGTGTAGTCTGTTTAGGATACTGGACGTTTAAGGGTAGATGGTTGATTTTTTGCCGCGCCCCCCCCCCCCCCCCCCCCCCCACACACACACACATATTTAGTTTATAGATTTCAAGATGTTCGGCCCATTCGTTTGGCGGTTTTAAGACGTTTTGTTCCATTTCTTTGTCAATATTAAGACCGTTTGTGCCATTTAGGTATCATTTTTTTTTCTGGCGAGCAATAGCAAGCCTGTAAATTAAGAGAAACTGGTCATCAGCCAGCACATTTTTCTACCGAAAAATTTACAAATTTATCTAGAAGGGGGATCTTGGAGATGCTTCTTAAGCTTGGTGGAGGTCTAGGGAAGAAAACAAATATATATATATAAATCAACCAATAAATTCCCCGCCTCCCCCAACCCCCCTTAACCCCTTCTGTACCGGTTACGTCTTTTTAATCTTTTTGTAGCGATATTTAGACGATTTTGTGCAGTTTAAGAAGGCTGTGTGGTGTTAATAAAGGTTGAGTGAGATAGTTCGAAGCCTTATGATTGCTGGAGGCCCTTTTGAAACTGAATATAATCGTCTAATAGTAGCCAAAACATAGTTAAAAATACTCAGTCGGTAAAGAAGGGGTTAATTAAGGGGAGATTTCCACCTGGACAATTTTTTCTGGACCTCTTTCTCCCTCATGTTTAGCCCCATTGCTTTTGAGATTTTAAGACGTTCGCCCCATTAGTTTGGCGATTTTAAGAACCCTCGCCCCATTTCTGTTAATTTTAAGACCATTCGTGCCATTTAGGTGTCGATTTTTTCCTGGCGAGCGATAGCGAGCCTATAATTTAAGGGGAATCGGCCTTCGGCCGGGACATTTTTCTACCGAAAAATTTACACATTTATCTTGAAAGGGGGTCTAGGGGAAGGAATTTTAAGTTTGATGGAAGTGCAGGGAATCAACTAAAAACCTCCCCTTAACCCCTTCAGTACCGGTGCCGTCCTACTAACTTTCTTCGGGGTAATATTAGACGATTGTACTTAGCTTAAAAAGGGCCTCCATCAAGTAACAGGCTTCGAACTACTGTATCTTACATAACCCGTTTTACTACCACAGACCCTTCTTAAACTGCACAAAATCGTCTAAACAGAGCTTAAATAAAATTAAAAAGACGTCGCCGGTACAGAAGGGGTTTAAGGGGGGTCACCGGTCTTTTTGATCTTTCTCTCCTTTTCTCTCTTTCTCTGGCTTGTGTCCATTCGGCCCCATTCAGCCAACTGTTATAAGACGTTTATCCCCATCCAGGTGTCGATTTCTTCCTCGCGAGCGATAGCGAGCAAGCATTGTATTGAGAAATCCGGCTTCGCCGGAGACATTTTTCTATCGAAAAATGTACAAATTTATCTTGCTGTCAACACAAAAATATATATATGCTGGCTCGGTACCGCTCGCCAGGAAAATATTGACACCTGGATGGTGATTAACATCTTAAACCAGTAGGCTGAATGGGGCCGAATGGATACAAGCCAAAGAGAGAGGGAGAGAAAGAGAAACAAAATCGAGGTGGCGTCGGTTAAGAGATTAGCTGCATAGACACTCAAGGCAGACCATTATGGCATCCGTTATCTTGCCCATCCTTGACGCGTGAGTGAATGACGTGAGAGGCAGGAGACAGAACAATGGCTCACTCATATACTTTGTCGACACTGTGGCTACTGACGTCAATTACACACTCACATAGATAGAGAGAGAGAGAGAGAGAGAGACGGAGAGACAGTGAATGACGTGAGAGGCAGGAGACAGATAATAGCTCACTCATCCTCTTTGTCGACACTGTGGCTACTGACGTCAATTACACACTGACAGAGAGAGAGAGGAGGAGAGAAAGGGGGGGGGAGGGGGGGACGGAAAGACAGTGAGAGGCATTGGCTCACTCAAGATCTGTTTCTTATCTTCTTCTTTAGTATTATATGGGGTTGTGGGAATCTTGGGTCTAGCTTGGGATTGGGAGTATGAAGGTGAATCGGAAGGAGGGGGGGGGGGGGCTACCTGGGGATTGGGAGGGGGAGGGGTGGTCGGGAGGGAGGTGGACCTAGCTGGGGATTGGGAGTGGGGGTGTTGGAAGGGGGGTGGACCTAGCTGGGGATTGGGAGTCGGGGTGTTGGAAGGTGGGTGGACCTAGCTGGGGATTGGGAGTGGGAGGGTTGGTAGGGTGGTGGACCTAACTGGGGATTGGGAGTGGGGGGGTTGGAATGGTGTGGACCTAGCTGGGGATTGGGAGTGGGGGTGTTGGAAGGGGGGTGGATCTAGCTGGGGATTGGGAGTGAGGTGGTCGGAAGGTGGGTGGACTTAGCTGGGGCTTGGGAGTGGGGGTGTTGGAAGGGGGGTGGACCTAGCTGGGGATTGGGAGTGGGGGTGTTGGAAGGGGGGTGGACCTAGCTGGGGATTTGGAGTAGGGGGGTCGGAAGGGGAGTGGACCTAGCTGGGGATTTGGAGTGAGGCGGTCGGAAGGGGGGTGGACCTAGCTGGGGATTGGGAGTGTGGGGGTTGGAAGGGGGGTGGACCTAGCTGGGGATTAGGAGTGGTGGTGTTGGAAGGGGGGTGGACCTAGCTGGGGATTTGGAGTGGGGGTGTTGGAAGGGGGGGGAACCTAGCAGGGGATGGGGAGTGGGAGGGTTGGAAGGGGGGTGGACCTAGCTGGGGATTGGGAGTGGGGGTGTTGGAAGAGGGGTGGACCTAGCTGGGGATTGGGAGTGTGGGTGTTGGAAGGTGGGTGGACCTAGTTGGGGATTGGGATTTGGTGGGGTTGGAAGGGGGGTGGATCTAGCGGGGGATTGGGAGTGGGGGGGTTGGAAGGTGGGTGGACCTAGCTGGGGATTGGGAGTGGGAGGGTTGGAAAAGGGGGTGGACCTAGCTGGGGATTGGGAGTGGGGGGGTTGGAAGGAGGGTGGACCTAGCTGGGGATTGGGAGTGGGGGTGTTGGAAGGAGGGTGGATTTAGCTGGGGATTGGGAGTGGGAGAGTTGGAAGGGGGGTGGACCTAGCTGGGGATTGGGAGTTGGGGGGTTGGAAGGGGGGTGGACCTAGCTGGGGATTGGGAGTGGGAGGGTTGGAAGGGGGTGGACCTAGCTGAGGATTGGGAATGGGAGGGTTGGAAGGAGGGTGGACCTAGCTGGGGATTGGGAGTGGGAGGGTTGGAAGGGGGGTGGACCTAGCTGGGGATTGGGAGTGTGGGTGTTGGAAGGTGGGTGGACCTAGCTGGGGATTGGGAGTTGGGGGGGTTGGAAGGGAATCAGAATCAGAATCAGAATATTTATTTTTCCATTTTACAATGGTTCTTCACATAAAACATTAAAACAAAAAATACATACATTATATATATACATATTTACAATAAGAAACATCTCTAGTATGTTACTATGGACACTTTTGGACAGTCTTCAATATCTATAAAAAAATGAGTTACAGTATTATTAATTTTTTTGTTTATAGATCCATTTCATGTTTCAGAATATAATCTTTTAATATATGCTTAAACGTGTTTAGGTTATTTGTTTCCTTTACTGATCTCGGCAACCTATTCCATATTTTAGGACCTGCTACCAAAAGCGATCGTTCACCATAAAAGGTGTTCGTTCTCTGTACATATAGATGGTTTTGCTGTCTTGTGTTACTATTTATGATTTCATTAACAATAGGAAAGTGTATTAGCCAGTTTGGAATTAGCTTATGCCTTTCTTTATACACCGCAATAGCTGTATCATATATATATTTTTGCTTTATTTTTAGCAACTCTAATTCCTTTATTATCGGAGTTACATGGTCGTATTTTTTTGCTCCACCCACTGCTACCTTTGCAGCAAAATTCTGCATTTTTTGTACAGTATTTAATATAGTGCAATTAGTTGAACCCCATATCATTATGCAATAATTTATCAAACTTAAAATTAGCGATTGAATCACAATGACCCTAGCAGCTTTGTCAAAATTACCTTTTTTACGATTCACATACATCAACGTTCCCATGACTTTCTTGTTCAGTTCACTTGTGTGTTTGTTGAAAAGCATGTTTCAATCTAAATGTAGACCTAAATTTGTTACATGTGTACAAGGTATAATTTTATGATCATCGAGTTGTATACATACTATTGAGGGTATTTGGGATAAAAGCTGTCTAGTGCCAAGGAAAATGCATTGAGTTTTATTTGCATTCAACATAAGACCATTTCTCTGGAAATATTGTTTCACTATTTTGAGTGTATTTTCTGTTTTGCTAATTACATTAGTTAGTTCATCCAGAGTGCCTGAGTGAAGTATCTGTGTATCATCAGCATACTGAATGAGCAAACAATCTTTAACATAGTTTAGTAAATCATTGACAAATATAATAAATATAATGGGTCCTAGAATGGAGCCTTGAGGCACTCCATATGTTACATGTAAAGTAGATGAGACTGTATCACCCAACTGCACAGCCTGTGTCCTATCGGTCAAGTAATTCATAAGCCAGAATGAGTCAATATTTATTTTTTTGCATTTTTCTAACAATATTTGATGACTTACCCTGTCGAAAGCTTTAGACAAATCAAGCAGTGTTAGTAAAGAAACTTTTTTGTTATCCATATGATATTAGTATATATTTTATTAGTTAATAAAGTGAGGGCTGTTTCCGTTGATAAATTTGGCCGAAAACCATGTTGACTTATAGAAAGCAGATTGTTGTTTTCCAAGTGCGACATATACTGATTTGTGGCGACTTTCTCTAAAACTTTTGATAATATTGGGAGAAGTGAAATGGGTCGATAATTACCAACACAATCTTTGTCTCCATTTTTATATATTGGTTTAATTATAGCATGCTTCAACATTTTCGGGAACTTACCAGTTACTATCGAGGTGTTTATTATACAGGTTAAGTAAGATATTGTAACATACAATGCATCTTTTAACATCTGAAGAGAAATCCCATCAGAACCACAAGCTTTCGTGTCTTTAAGCTGGTTAAATGTTAGAATTATAGTATTTGTGTCAATTGGTTTTAGTCTAAAAAGATTGTTAGCAGTTGTAGAAGTCTCATATCGTTGGTCGGTATTCTCATCTGTGTCTAGTGTAATGTTATTTTGTGATTTCGCATACGATGATTTGCCTACATTTGCAAAGAAATCGTTAAATTTGTCTACTTTTTCTATCGTGTTATCAAAGGATTGGATACTTGAAGATTTCTTATTACTAGGAACTATTTGTTTTATTAATTTCCAAGTTGATGCTGTATCACCTTTACAATTATTAAATTGGTCATGGTAAAATTTACTTTTTGTTCCTGCTATGAGAGACTTGACTCGTTTTTTCTCAGTTTTATACTTTGTCTCTAGATCTCTGTTTTGTCTATCGTGTTTTAATGCAGCTTGTAGCTTATTCCTTTCGCTTATTGTGGTTTTAATGGTGTTGTTTATCCAAGGGGCATAGGGCCTTTTTATCTCCTTTGTAGTAA
The DNA here is from genome assembly GCA_032716605.1 of Paralithodes platypus. Taxonomy (NCBI): domain Eukaryota; kingdom Metazoa; phylum Arthropoda; class Malacostraca; order Decapoda; family Lithodidae; genus Paralithodes; species Paralithodes platypus. The sequence continues at coordinate 25,649,495 of CM064529.1, read as the reverse complement.
TTGGAGCACATTTATCGAGACATTCTATAAATACAGTTGTAAATATTTCTACCTGTTTATCTACATCATCAGTATCCATTATCTTATTTAGGCTATCAGTTTCACCCATAATCAAGTCACAAAAAATATCTTTATCATAATTACTCATTTGTCTAAAAGTCTTAATTACGCGTTGACGTTTGGGTTTTCTAGCATTTACTTCCACCATAATTTTTTCGTGATCTCCAATTGAGTGTGATACAACATCTGCATAGTGTACTGTGTTAAGGTTATTAGTAATTATGACGTTTAATAGGGTGCTAGAGTGAGAAGTGATTCTTGTGGGTTTCTGAATAAGCTGATGGAGATGATTGGTAGTTATAATTTTACTAATCTTATTTGTACTAAAAAACAGGTCATCGTTTAAGTCTCCTAAAAGAAAAAAGGATTTTTTACGTAGAAAAAACAGACTTTAACACTTCTTGGATATAATCAAATGACGATACAGGAGCTTTGGGGTGACGATACATACAACCAATGAGAATTGTAGGTAACTTTCGAATTTGTACACTGAGCCAGATATCCTCTACTCCACTTTGTTGATCTATATTCATAGTTATTTTACTAGTTTGTAAATTATCTCTTACATATATTCACACACCTCCTCCCCTACCATTATAATTTCGGTATATACAATAGCCATTAATATTTACAAAACTGTCTGGGATATTAGAAGAAAGCCATGTTTCACTACCACAGAGAATGTCCAAGTTTCGTTCATTGATCATCAATAATATTTCATCAAAATTTGCTAAGAGTGACTGAGCATTCAAATGTTCTATGGTTAAGTGATCCATGTGTTTTGGTAAAGTTCTTCCGGCAGTTTCTTCATGGCCTAGTTCCTATTTGATATAATGATTACATAATCGGCTTTTGTGACCTAGTTTGTTACATGAAGAGCATCTTAATTTATAGTCGTATCTACAGTTAGCTTGTCTGTGATTATACTCGCCACAATTGTAGCACCCTCTTTGTGTGGAATACGGTATTTGTGTTCTTTCTCTAGTACCATTTGATGAGTGATAGTCATTTCAATTGTGCCTATCAGTATAGTGTCCTTGATTTGTGGGTCCTTCTCTATGGTTATATTCATGCCTATGCCTATGTGGATAATCCTGCCATGCACTAACTTCATATCTATTATTTCTAGGCACCTGGTTACTCTCTTGTATTTGTGAGTCAGTGTTATGATAACTATAAGGGAGAGTAACACCATGCTTGGTTTCATTCCAGTTAGAACAGGGGGGTGAATCTAGCTGGGGATTGGGAGTGGGGGGGTTGGAAGGTGGGTGGACCTAGCTGGGGATTGGGAGTGGGAAGGTTGGAATGGGGGTGGACCTAGCTGGGGATTGGGAGTGGGGGGCTTGGAAGGGGGGGGGACCTAGCTGGGGATTGGGAGTGGGGGTGTTGGAAGGGGGGTGGATCTAGCTGGGGATTGGGAGTGAGGGGATCGGAAGCGGGGTGGACTTAGCTGGGCATTGGGGAGTGGGGGTGTTGGAAGGGGGGGGGACCTAGCTGGGGATTAGGAGTGGGGGGGTTGGAAGGGGGATGGACCTAGCTGGGGATTGGGAGTTGGGGGGATGGAAGGGGATGGACCTCGCTGGGGATTAGGAGTGGGGGTTCTGGAAGGGGGGTGGACCTAGCTGGGCATTGGGAGTTGGGGGTTGGAAGGGGGATGGACCTAGCTGGGGATTGGGAGTGAGGGGCTCGGAAGGGGGGTGGACCTTGCTGGGGATTGGGAGTTGGGGGGTTGGAAGGGGGGTGTACCTACCTGGGGATTAGGAGTGGGGGTGTTGGAAGGGGGGTGGACCTAGCTGGGGATTGGGAGTTGGGGATTGGAAGAGGGGTGGACCTATCTGGGGATTGGGAGTTGGGGGGTTGGAAGGGGGTGGACCTAGCTGGTGATTGGCAGTTGGGGGGTTGGAAGGGGGGTGGACCTAGCTGGGGATTAGGAGTGGGAGTGTTGGAAGGGGGGTGGACCTAGCTGGGGATTGGGTGTTGGGGGCTTGGAAGGGGGATGGACCTAGCTGGGGATTGGGAGTCAGGGGGTCGCAAGGGGGGTGGACCTAGCTGGGGATTGGGAGTTGGGGGGGGGTTGGAAGGGAGGTGGACCTAGCTGGGGATTGGGAGTAGGGGTGTTGGAAGGGGGGTGGACCTAGCTGGGGATTGAGAGTTGGGGGGTTGGAAGGGGGGTGGACCTAGCTGGGGATTGGGAGTTGGGGGGTTGGAAGGGGGGTGGGCCTATCTGGGGATTGGGAGTTGGGGGGTTGGAAGTGGGGTGGACCTAGCTGGGGATTGGGAGTTGGGGGGTTGGAATGGGGGTGGACCTAGCTGGGGATTAGGAGTGGGGGTGTTGGAAGGGAGGTGGACCTAGCTGGGGATTGGGAGTGGGGGGGTGGGAAGTGGGTTGGACCTAGCTGGGGATTGGGAGTGGCGGTGTTGGGAGGTGGGTGGACCTAGCTGGGGATTGGGGGTTGGAAGGGGGGTGGACCTAGCTGGGGAATGGGAGTGGGGGTGTTGGAAGGGGATGTGGACCTAGCTGGGGATTGGGAGTGGGAGGGTTGGAAGGGGGGTGGACATAGCTGGGGATTGGGAGTGGTGGTGCTGGAAGGGGGTTGACCTAGCTGGGGATTGGGAGTTGGGGGGTTGGAAGAGGGTGGACGTAGCTGGGGATTGGGAGTGGGAGGGTCGGAAGGGGGGTGGACCTAGCTGGGGATTCGGAGTGGTGGTGTTGGAAGGGGGGTGGACCTAGCTGGGGATTGGGAGTTGGGGGGTTGGAAGTGGGGTGGACCTAGCTGGGGATTGGGAATGGGAGGGTCGGAAGGGGGGTGGACCTAGCTGGGGATTGGGAGTGGTGGAGTTGGAAGGGTGGTGGACCTAGCTGGGGATTGGGAGTTGGGGATTGGGAGTTGGGGGGTTGGAAGGGGGATGGACCTAGCTGGGGATTGGGAGTGGGAGGGTTGGAAGGGGGGTGGACCTAGCTGGGGATTGGGAATGGGAGGGTTGGATGGGGGGTGGACCTAGCTGAGGATTGGGAATTGGAGGATTGGAAGGGGGTGGACTTAGCTGGGGATTGGAAATGGCAGGGATGGAAGGGGGTGGACCTAGCTGAGGATTGGGAGTGGGAGGGTTGGAAGGGGGGTGGACCTAGCTGGGGATTGGGAGTGGGAGGTTTGGAAGGGGGGTGGACCTAGCTAGGGATTGGGAGTGGGGTTGTTGGAAGGGGGATGGACCTAGCTGGGGATTGGGAGTGTGGGTGTTGGAAGGTGGGTGGACCTAGCTGGGGATTGGGAGTTGGGGCGGTTGGAAGGGAGGTGGATCTAGCTGGGGATTGGGAGTGGGGGGGTTGGAAGGTTGGTGGACCTAGCTGGAGATTGGGAGTGGGAGGATTGGAAGGGGGGTGGACCTAGCTGGGGATTGGGAGTGGGGGGGTTGGAAGGGGGATGGACCTAGCTGGGGATTGGGAGTGTGGGTGTTGGAAGGTGGGTGGACCTAGCTGGGGATTGGGAGTTGGGGGGGTTGGAAGGGAGGTGGATCTAGCTGGGGATTGGGAGTGGGGGGGTTGGAAGGTTGGTGGACCTAGCTGGAGATTGGGAGTTGGAGGGTTGGAACGGGGGTGGACCTAGCTGGGGATTGGGAGTTGGGGGGGTTGGAAGGGGGTGGACCTAGCTGGGGATGGGGAGTGGGAGTGTTGGAAGGGGGGGTGGATCTATCTGGTGATTGGGAGTGGGAGGGTTGGAAGGGGGGGGACCTAGCTGGGGATTGGGAGTTGGGGGGTGGGAAGGGGGGGTGGACCTAGCTGGGGATTGGGAGTGGGAGGGTCGGAAGGGGGGTGGACATAGCTGGGGATTCGGAGTGGTGGTGTTGGAAGGGGGGTAGACCTAGCTGGGGATTGGGAGTGGAAGGGTTGGAAGCGGGTGGACCTAGCTGGGGATTGGGAGTGGGGGTGGTTGGAAAGGGGTGGACCTAGCTGGGGATTGGGAGTGAGGGTGTTGGAAGGGGGGTGGACTCAGCTGGGGATTGGGAGTGAGGGGGTCGGAAGGTGGGTGGACTTAGCTGGGGATTGGGAGTGGGGGTGTTGGAAGGGGGTGGATCTAGCTGGGGATTGGGAGTGGGGGGGTTGGAAGGTGGGTGGACCTAGCTGGGGATTGGGAGTGGGAGGGTTGGAAGGGGGGTGGACCTAGCTGGGGATTGGGAGTGGGGGTGTTGGAAGGAGGTGGACCTAGCTGGGGATTGGGAGTGGGGGTGTCTGAAGGGGTTGGACCTAGCTGGGGATTGGGAGTGGGGGGGTTGGAAGGGGGGTGGACCTAGCTGGGGATTGGGAGTGGGGGGTTGGAAGGGTGGTGGACCTAGCTGGGGATTGGGAGTGAGGGGGTCGGAAGGGGGGTGGACCTAGCTGGGGATTGGGAGTTGGGGGGTTGGAAGAGGGTGGATCTAGCTGGGGATTGGGAGTTGGGGGGTTGGAAAGGGGGTGGACCTAGCTGGGGATTAGGAGTGGGGGTGTTGGAAGGGGGGTGGACCTAGCTGGGATTGGGAGTTGGGGGGTGGAAGGGGGGGGGGGGGGGGGGGGGGGGGGGCGGACCTAGCTGGGGATTGGGAGTTGGGGGGTTGGAAGGGGGGTGGGCCTATCTGGGGATTGGGAGTTGGGGGTTTGGAAGGTGGATGGACCTAGCTGGGGATTGGGGGTTGGGGGGTTGGAAGGTGGGTGGACCTAGCTGGGGATTGGGTGTTGGGGGGTTGGAAGGGGGGGTGGACCTAGCTGGGGATTATAGTGGGGGAGTTGGAAGGGGGGTGGACCCAGCTGGGGATTGCGAGGTAGGACGTTCGAAGGGGGATGGACCTAGCTGGGGATTGGGAGTGGGGGTGTTGGAAGGGGGGTGGACCTAGCTGGGGATTGGGAGTTGGGGGGTGTTGGAAGGGGGGTGGACCTAGCTGGGGATTGGGAGGGGTTGTATTGGAAGGAGGGTGGACATAGCTGGGGATTGGGAGTGGGGGTGTTGGAAAGGGGGTGGACCTAGCGGGGGAGAGGGAGTGGGGGGGGTGGGAGGGGGGGTGGACCTAGCTGGGGATTGGGAGTGGGAGGGTTGGAAGGGGGGTGGACCTAGCTGGGAGTGGGGGTGTTGGAAGGTGGGTGGACCTAGCTGGGAATTGGGAGTGGGAGGGTCGGAAGGGGGGTGGACCTAGCTGGGGATTGGGAGTGGGAGAGTCGGAAGGGGGGTGGACCTAGCTGGGGATTGGGAGTGGGTGATTGGGAGTTGGGGTGGACCTAGCCGAGGATTGGGAGTTGGGTGGGTTGGAAAGGGGGTGGACCTAGCTGGGGATTGGGAGTGGGAGGGTTGGGAGAGGGGTGGACCTAGCTGGGGATTGGGAGTTGGGGGGGTTGGAAGGTGGATGGACCTAGCTGGGGATTGGGAGTGGGAGGGTTGGAAGGGGGGTGGACCTAGCTGGGGATTGGGAGTTGGGGGGGTTGGAAGGGGGGTGGACCTAGCTGGGGATTGGGAGTGGGAGGGTTGGAAGTGGGGTGGACCTAGCTGAGGATTGGGAGTGAGAGGGTTGGAAGGGGGGTGGACGTAGCTGGGGATTGGGAGTGGGAGGGTTGGAATGGGGGTGGACCTAGCTGGGGATTGGGAGTGTGGGTGTCGGAATGTGGGTGGACCTAGCTGTGGATTGGGAGTTGGGGGGGTTGGAAGGGGGATGGATCTAGCTTGGGATTGGGAGTGGGGGGGTTGGAAGGTCGTTGGACCTAGCTGGGGATTGGGAGTGGGAGGGTTGGAAGGGGGGTGGACCTAGCTGGGGATTGGGAGTGGGAGGTTTGGAAGGGGGGTGGACCTAGCTAGGGATTGGGAAGTGGGGGTGTTGGAAGGGGGTGGACCTAGCTGGGGATTGGGAGTGTGGGGTGGGAAGGGAGGTGGACCTAGCTGGGGATTGGGAGTTGGGGCGGTTGGAAGGGAGGTGGATCTAGCTGGGGATTGGGAGAGGGAGGGTTGGAAGTGGGGTGGACCTAGCTGGGGATTGGGAGTGAGAGGATTGGAAGGGGGGTGGACCTAGCTAGGGATTGGGAGTGGGGTTGTTGGAAGGGGGATGGACCAAGCTGGGGATTGGGAGTGTGGGTGTTGGAAGGGGGGTGGACCTAGCTGGGGATTGGGAGTTGGGGATTGGGAGGTTGGAAGGGGGGTGGACCTAGCTGGGGATTGGGAGTGGGGGGGTTGGAAGGTTGGTGGACCTAGCTGGAGATTGGGAGTGGGAGGGTTGGAACGGGGGTGGACCTAGCTGGGGATTGGGAGTGGGGGGGTTGGAAGGGGGTGGACCTAGCTGGGGATGGGAGTGGGGGTGTTGGAAGGGGGGTGGATCTATCTGGGGATTCGGAGTGGGAGGGTTGGAAGGGGGGTGGACCTAGCTGGGGATTGGGAGTTGGGGGGTTGGAAGGGGGTGGACCTAGCTGGGGATTGGGAGTGGGAGGGTCGGAAGGGGGGTGGACCTAGCTGGGGATTGTAAGTGGTGGTGTTGGAAGGGGGGTGGACCTAGCTGGGGTTTGGGAGTGGGAGGGTTGGAAGGGGGTTGGACCTAGCTGGGGATTGGGAGTAAGGGGGGGGGGTTGGAAGGGGGGTGGACCTAGCTGGGGTCTGGGAGTGAGGGTGTTGGAAGGGGGGTGGACCTAGCTGGGATTGGGAGTTGGGGGGGTTGGAGGGGGGGTGGACCTAGCTGGGGATTGGGAGTGGGGGGTGTTGGAAGGGGGTGGACCTAGCTGGGGATTGGGAGTGGGAGGGTTGGAAGGGGGGTGGACCTAGTTGGGGATTGGGAGTGGGAGGGTTGGAAGGGGGGTGGACCTAGCTGGGGATTGGGAGTGGTGGTGTTGGAAGGGGGGTGGACCTAGCTGGGGATTGGGAGTGGGGGGGTTAGAAGGGGGGTGGACCTAGCTGGTGATTGGCAGTTGGGGGGTTGGAAGGGGGGTGGACCTGGGGGATTGGGAGTGTGGGGGGTTGGAAGGGGGGTGGACCTAGCTGGGGATTGGGAGTTGGGGGTTGGAAGGGGGTGGACATAGCAGGGGATTGGGAGTTGGGGGGTTGGAAGGGGGGTGACCTAGCTGGGGATTGGGAGGGGTGTTGGAAGAGGGGTGGACCTAGCTGGGGGTTGGAAGGGGGGTGGCCCTAGCTGGGGATTGGGAGTGGGGGTGTTGGAAGAGGGGTGGACCTAGCTGGGGATTGGGGGTTGGAAGGCGGGTGGACCTAGCTGGGGATTGGGAGTGGGGGGGTTGGAAGGCGGGTGGACCTAGCTGGGGATTGGGAGTGGGAGGGTTGGAAGGGGGGTGGACCTAGTTGGGGATTGGGAATGGGTGGGTTGGAGGGGGTGGACCTAGCTGGGGGAGTGGGAGTTGGGGTGTTGGAAGGGGGTGGACCTAGCTGGGGATTGGGAGGGGGGGTGGTTGGAAAGGGGTGGACCTAGCTGGGGATTGGGAGTGGGTGGTGTTGGAAGGGGGGGGGACCTAGCTGGGGATTGGGTTGGGAGTGGGGGTGGAAGGGGGTGGACCTAGCTGGGGATGGGAGTGGTGGGAGGGTTTGGAAGGGGGGGTGGACCTAGCTGGGGATTGGGAGTTGGGGGGTTGGAAGGGGGGTGGACCTAGCTGGGGATTGGGAGTGGAATGGGAGGATTGGAAGGGGGGTGGACCTAGCTGGGGATTGGGAGTTGGGGAGTTGGAAGTGGGGTGGACTTAGCTGGGAATTGGGAGCGGGGCTGTTGGAAGGCGGGGGATCCAGCTGGGGATTGGGAGTGCGCGGGTTGGAAGGGGGGCGGACTAGCTGGGGATTGGGAGTGGGGGTGTTGGAAGGGGGTGGACCTAGCTGAGGATTGGGAGTGGGAAGGTTGGAAGGTGGGTGGACCTAGTTGGGGATTAGGAGTGGGAGGGTTGGAAGAGGGGTGGACCTAGCTGGGGAATGGGAGTTGGGGTGTTGGAAGGGGGTGGACCTAGCTGGGGATTGGGAGTTGGGGGTTGGAAGGGGGTGGACCTAGCTGGGGATTGGGAGTTGGAGGGTTGGAACGGGGGTGGACCTAGCTGGGGATTGGGAGTGAGGGGGTCGGAAGCCGGGTGGACCTAGCTGGGGATTGGAAATGGGAGGGTCAGAAGGGGGTGGACCTAGCTGGGGATGGGGAGTGGTGGTGCGGGAAGGGGGTTGACCTAGCTGGGGATTGGGAGTTGGGGGTTGGAAGGGGGTGGACCTAGCTGGGGATTAGGAGTGGGGGTGTTGGAAGCGGGGTGGACCTAGCTGGGAATTGTAAATGGGAGGGATGGAAGGGGGGTTGACCTAGCGGGGGATGGGGAGTTGGGGGTTGGAAGGGGGTGGTGGACCTAGCTGGGGATTGGGAGTTGGGGGGGTTGGAAGGGGGGTGGACCTAGCTGGGGATTGGGTGTGGGAGGGTTGGAAGGCGGGTGGCCCTAGCCGGGGATTGGGAGTGTTGGGGGTTGGAAGGGGGGTGGACCTAGCTGGGGATGGGAGTGGGGGTTGGAAGAGGGGTGGACCTAGCTGGGGAATGGGAGTTGGGGTGTTGGAAGGGGCTGTGGACCTAGCTGGGGATTGGGAGTGGTGGTGCTGGAAGGGGGTGGACCTAGCTGGGGATTGGGAATGGGGGTGTTGGAAGGGGGGTGGACCTAGCTGGGGATTGGGAGTGGTTGTATTGGAAGGAGGGTGGACATAGCTGGGGATTGGGAGTGGGAGTGTGTTGGAAAGTGGGTGGACCTAGCTGGGGATAGGGAGTTGGGGGGGTTGGAAGGGGGGGGACCTAGCTGGGGATTGGGAGTGAGAGGGTTGGAAGGGGGGTGGACCTAGCTGGGAGTGTGGGGTGTTGGAAGGTGGGTGGACCTAGCTGGGAATTGGGAGTGGGAGGGTCGGAAGGGGGGTGGACCTAGCTGGGGATTGGGAGTGGGAGGTCGGAAGGGGGGTGGACCTAGCTGGGGATTGGGAGTGGGGGATTGGGAGTTGGGGTGGACCTAGCTGAGGATTGGGAGTTGGGGGGGTTGGAAAGAGGGTGGACCTAGCTGGGGATTGGGAGTGGGAGGGTTGGGAGAGGGGTGGACCTAGCTGGGGATTGGGAGTTGGGGATTGGGAGGTTGGAAGGGGGGTGGACCTAGCTGGGGATTAGGAGTGGGAGGGTTGGAAGGGGGGTGGACCTAGGTGGGGATTGGGAGTGGAATGGGAGGATTGGAAGGGGGGTGGACCTAGCTGGGAATTGTAAATGGGAGGGATGGAAGGGGGGTGGACCTAGCTGAGGATTGGGAGTAGGGGTGTTGAAGAGGGGGGGACCTAGCTGGGGAATGGGAGTGGGGGTGTTGGAAGGGGCTGTGGACCTAGCTGGGGATTGGGAGTGGTGGTGCTGGAAGGGGGTTGACCTAGCTGGGGATTGGGAGTTGGGGTGTTGAAGGGGTTGGACCTAGCTGGGGATTGGGGAGTGGGGGGGTTGGAAGGGGGGTGGACCTAGGTGGGAATTGGGAATGGGAGTGATGGAAGGCGGGTTGACCTAGCTGAGGATTGGGAGTGAGATGGTTGGAAGGGGGGTGGACCTAGCTGGGGATTTGGGAGTGGGTTGCTAGAAGGGGGGTGGACCTAGCTGGGGATTGGGAGTTGGGGGGTTGGAAGGGGGGTGGACCTAGCTGGGGATTAGGAGTGGGGGTCTTGGAAGGGAGGTGGACCTAGCTGGGGATTGGGAGTTGGGGGGTTGGAAGGGGGGGGGGGGGGTGGACCTAGCTGGGGATTGGGAGTGGGGGGTTGGAAGGGGGGTGGGCCTATCTGGGGATTGGGAGTTGGGGGGTTGGAAGGGGGTGGACCTAGCTGGGGATTGGGTGTTGGGGGGGTTGGAAGGGGTGGTGGACCTAGCTGGGGATTATTAGTGGGGGTGTTGGAAGGGGGGTGGACCTAGCTGGGGATTGGGAGTTGGGGTGTTGGAAGGGGGGTGGACATAGCTGGGGATTGGGAGTGGGGGTGTTGGAAAGGGGGGTGGACCTAGCTGGGGATTGGGAATGGGGGTGTTGGAAGGGGGGTGGACCTAGCTGGGGATTGGGAATGGTTGTATTGGAAGGAGGTGGACATAGCTGGGGATTGGGAGTGGGGGTGTTGGAAAGTGGGTGGACCTAGCTGGGGATAGGGAGTTGGGGGGTTGGAAGGGGGGTGGACCTAGCTGGGGATTGGGAGTGGGAGGGTTGGAAGGGGGGTGGACCTAGCTGGGAGTGGGGGTGTTGGAAGGTGGGTGGACCTAGCTGGGAATTGGGAGTGGGAGGGTCGGAAGGGGGGTGGACCTAGCTGGGGATTGGGAGTGGGAGAGTCGGAAGGGGGGTGGACCTAGCTGGGGATTGGGAGTGGTTGTGTTGGAAGGGGGGTGGACCTAGCTGGGGATTAGGAGTTGGGGTTGGGAGTTGGGGTGGACCTAGCTGGGGATTGGGAGTTGGGGGGTTGGAAGGGGGTGGACGTAGCTGGGGATTGGGAGTGGGAGGGTAGGAAGGGGGGTGGACCTAGCTGGGGATTGGGAGTTGGGAGGGGGTTGTTGAAGGGGGGTGGACCTAGCTGGGGATTTAGTGAGGGGGTTGGAAGCGGGGTGGACCTAGCTGGGGATTGGGAGTGGGGTGTTGGAAGGGGGGTGGACCTAGCTGGGGATTGGGAGTGGGAGGGTTGGGAGAGGGGGGTGGACCTAGCGGGGGATGGGGAGTTGGAGGGGTTGGAAGGTGGATGGACCTAGCTGGGGATTGGGAGTGGGAGGGTTGGAAGGGGGTGGACCTAGCTGGGGATTGTAAGTTGGGGGGTTGGAAGGGGGGGGGGGGCGGACCTAGCTGGGGATTGGGAGTTGGGGGGTTGGAAGGGGGGTGGGCCGATCTGGGGATTGGGAGTGGGGGGTTGGAATGGGGGTGGACCTAGCTGGGGATTGGGTGTTGGGGGGGTTGGAAGGGGGGTGGACCAAGCTGGGGATTGGGTGTTGGGGGGTTGGAAGGGGGGTGGACCTAGCTGGGGATTATTAGTGGGGGTGTTGGAAGGGGGGTGGACCTAGCTGGGGATTGGGAGTGTGGGTGTTGGAAGGGGGGTGGACCTAGCTGGGGATTGGGAGTGGGGGTGTTGGAAGGGGGGTGGACCTAGCTGGGGATTGGGAATGGGGGTGTTGGAAGGGGGGTGGACCTAGCTGGGGATTGGGAGTGGTTGTATTGGAAGGAGGGTGGACATAGCTGGGGATTGGGAGTGGGGGTGTTGGAAAGTGGGTGGACCTAGCTGGGGATAGGGAGTTGGGGGGGTTGGAAGGGGGGTGGACCTAGCTGGGGATTGGGAGTGAGAGGGTTGGAGGGGGGGTGGACCTAGCTGGGAGTGGGGGTGTTGGAAGGTGGGTGGACTTAGCTGGGAATTGGGAGTGGGAGGGTCGGAAGGGGGGTGGACCTAGCTGGGGATTGGGAGTGGGAGAGTCGGAAGGGGGGTGGACCTAGCTGGGGATTGGGAGTGGGGATTGGGAGTTGGGGGTGGACCTAGCTGAGGATTGGGAGTGGGGGGGTTGGAAGAGGGTGGACCTAGCTGGGGATTGGGGGTGGGAGGGTTGGAAAGGGGTGGACCTGGGGGGGGATGGGGAGTTGGGGGGGGTGGGAAGGTGGATGGACGTAGGGGGGAGGTGGGAGGGGAAGGGTTGGAAGGGGGGTGGACCTAGCTGGGGATTGGGAGTTGGGGGGGTTGGAAGGGGGGTGGACCTAGCTAGGGATTGGGTGTGGGAAGGTTGGAAGGGGGGTGGTCCTAGCTGGGGATTGGGAGTGGGGGTGTCTGAAGGGGTTGGACCTAGCTGGGGATTGGGAGTGGTGGAGTTGGAAGGGTGGTGGACCTAGCTGGGGATTGGGAGTGGGGGGGTTGGAAGGGGTGGACCTAGCTGGGGATTGGGAGTGGGCGGGTCTGAAGGGGTTGGAGCTAGATGGGGATGGGGGGTGGGGGGGTGGGAGGGGGGGTGGACCTAGCTGGGGATTGGGAGTGAGGGGGTTGGAATGGGGGTGGACCTAGCTGGGGATTGGGAGTGAGGGGGTTGGAAGGGGGGTGGGCCTAGCTGGGGATTTGGAGTGCCCCCCACTCCAAATCCCCAGCTAGAAGGGGTGTGGATCAAGCTGGGGATTGGGAGTTGGGGGGTTGGAAGGGGGTGGACCTAGCTGCGGATTAGGAGTGGGGGTGTTGGAAGGGAGGTGGACCTAGCTGGGATTGGGAGTTGGGGGGTTGGAAGGGGGGGGGGGCGGACCTAGCTGGGGATTGGGAGTTGGGGGGGGTTGGAAGGGGGGTGGGCCTATCTGGGGATTGGGTGTTGGGGGTTTGGAAGGGGGATGGACCTAGCTGGGGATTGGGTGTTGGGGGGTTGGAAGGGGTGGTGGACCTAGCTGGGGATTATTAGTGGGGGTGTTGGAAGGGGGGTGGACCTAGCTGGGGATTGGGAGTGGGAGGGTTGGAAGGGGGGTGGACATAGCTGGGGATTGGGAGTTGCTGTGCTGAAAGGGGGGTGGACCTAGGTGGGGATTGGGAATGGGGGTGGTTGGAAGGGGGGTGGACCTAGCTGGGGATTGGGAGTGGTTGTATTGGAAGGAGGTTGGACATAGCTGGGGATTGGGAGTGGGGGTGTTGGAAAGTGGGTGGACCTAGCTGGGGATAGGGAGTTGGGGGGGTTGGAAGGGGGGTGGACCTAGCTGGGGATTGGGAGTGGGAGGGTTGGAAGGGGGGTGGACCTAGCTGGGAGTGGGGGTGTTGGAAGGTGGGTGGACCTAGCGGGGAGTTGGGAGTGGGAGGGTCGGAAGGGGGGTGGACCTAGCTGGGGATTGGGAGTGGGAGAGTCGGAAGGGGGGTGGACCTAGCTGGGGATTGGGAGTGGTTGTGTTGGAAGGGGGGTGGACCTAGCTGGGGATTAGGAGTTGGGGATTGGGAGTTGGGGTGGACCTAGCTGGGGATTGGGAGTTGGGGGGGTTGGAAGGGGGGTGGACCTAGCTGGGGATTGGGAGTGGGAGGGTTGGAAGGTGGGTGGACCTAGCTGGGGATTGGGAGTTGGGGGGATTGGAAGGGGGGGGGACCTAGCAGGGGATTGGGAGTGGGGGTGTTGGAAGGGGGGTGGACCTAGCTGGGGATTGGGAGTGGGAGGGTTGGGAGAGGGGTGGACCTAGCTGGGGATTGGGAGTTGGGTGGGTTGGAAGGTGGATGGACCTAGCTGGGGATTGGGAGTGGGAGGGTTGGAAGGGGGGTGGACCTAGCTGGGGATTGGGGCTTGGGGGGGTGGGAGGGGGGGTGGATCTATCTGGGGATTCGGAGTGGGAGGGTTGGAAGGGGGGTGGACCTAGCTGGGGATTGGGACGGGGGGTCGGAAGGGGGTGGACCTAGCTGGGAGGTGGGATTGGGGTCGGAAGGAGGGCGGACCTGGATTGGGAGTGGGAGGGGCGAGGGGGTCGGAAGGAGGGTGGACCTTTTTTTGTTTTTGTTTTTTTTAATGTGAGTGAGGGAGACAAAAGGCAAAACTGCCTGTAGCAAGTGCCTCCCCCAGAGTTGAAAGAGTGACAGGGCCAAAATCAAGGGACGTTCGAGCCAAAATGCCTGGACACACGGAGTTTGAAGCAATTTAAGTCATAGGAAGAAGCAAAGACTGATTCTGAGAGAGAGTTCCAGAGCTCAGCTGTTGAATAGAAGAAAGATATTATATTATCCAGCTGGGGATCGGGAAGGCGGTGGACCTAACTGGGTATTGAGAGTGGGAGGTGGGGGGGGGGGGGACCTAGCTGGGTATCGGGGAGGGGAGGGGGGGTCAGGGGGGGTAGGTAAGCAGTATATAATACACCTGTCAGTCACCGTCAACTTCAATTGCAAGCTTATCCGTCAGTAACCAGCTACACTTCGTTCCTCCATCAAAGGTTAGCATACTGATTATGACCATAATCTTCTACATATTATTACATTTGTATTATCATTCAATCTTGGACTATAATCTATTTGTTTCCAGCTCAGAGGAAATTGAGTCCCTTAGCAGCTGTTGTTTCGGTACTTAATAGAATAATATGAAACTATTATGTCTCTGCATTACATAAGTACCATGTGTTCATAATTAACAACATATTTAGCTACAAAACCTTCATAGTAGCGGAGTAATCAAGATGACCACATGACAATTTACCATCAGCTGAAAAATATCATACCATAGTTGTAAATAATCCTTACGAGTTTAACCCTTTCAAGAGCCGATGACGCCTTTCTTTTCTGTTTTCTGGCTATCAATAGAAAATTTTATTTAGATTAGGAAGGGCGTATGGACGCCAGAGGGATTATTGAGAGTCTTTACCCTTATAATTCCCACAGATCCTTCCTAAGCTGTATAAAATCGTCTAATGGTAGCCAGAATACACCGTCAAAATGCGTCATAATATACTAAGAGGTTAAGAGAAGACAGACCGTTTTTGTGGACCCCCTTCTCCCTAATGTTTAGCCCCACTAGTTTTGAAATTTTAAGACGTTGGTTCCATTAGTTTGGGGATTTTATGACCTTTTACCCCATTTCTTTGTCAATATTAGGACCTTTCGTGCCATTTAGGTGTCTTTTTTTTCCTGGCGAGCGATAGCGAGCCTGTAATTTTAGGAGGAATCAGCCTTTGACCGGGACATTTTTCTACCGAAAAATTTACAAATCTATCTTGAAGGAGGGGTCTAGGGGGTGTTTTTCTAAGCTTGATGAAGGTCTAGTGAGGAAACTAAAAATATATATGAGTAAATGAATTAATAGACCAAACAAACAGCCAGTCTCCCCTTAACAAGCGAGCAGTACCGCAAGGCCACTAAATAGCCTAGCCAGTCATTTACATACTGTACACTCGAGGTGGTTGCTTTTTCTGGACCCTCTTTTCCCTTATGTTTAGCCCCATTAGTTTTAAGATTGTAAGACGTTCAGCCCATTAGTTTGTCGATGTTTAGACCTTTCATCCCATGTCTTTATCAATATCAAGACCATGTGTGCCATTTAGGCGTCAAATTCTTACTGGGGCGAGCAATAGAGAGCCTGTAATTTTGGAAGAACCGGACATTTATCTACCGAAAAATGTACAAATAAGGTATATCTCGAAGGTGGATCTTGAAGATAATTTATTAAGCTTGGTGGAGGTCTAGGGAGGAAACAAAAACTATACTGAATACATAATTAAAACTATACTGAATACATAATTAAAACTATACTGAATACATAATTAAAACTATACTGAATACATAATTAAAACTATACTGAATACATAATTAAAACTATACTGAACACATAATTAAAACTATACTGAATACATAATTAAAACTATACTGAATACATAATTAAAACTATACTGAATACATAATTAAAACTATACTGAATACATAATTAAAACTATACTGAATACATAATTAAAACTATACTGAATACATAATTAAAACTATACTGAATACATAATTAAATATACAAATTAATAAACACTACCCACTTTTTGGGCAATTTTTGCATGTATTCATTATTTTTCTAGTTTCCTCCCTAGACATCTATCAACTTTAAAAAAAAAAAAAACATCCATTAGATCCACCTTCTAGATTAATTTGTAAAAATTACCCGGCCGAAGGCCGGTTCTTCCAATATTACAGGCTCACTATCGTTCGCCAGGGAAAAAATTTACACCTAAGTAGCACGAAAGGTTTAAATATTGACTTAGAAATGGGGCGAAAGGTCTTAAAATCGACTAACTAATGGGGCAAACATCTTAACATCTGAAAACTAATGGGGCTAAACATGAAAGAGAAAGTGGTCCAGAAAACCGGCCCATGTCCCCTGCTTAAAGCGTCTGATGTATCGTTGGTAATCCCGAGGCCCCAATTGACCACTTGCGAGTTTCAGGCTATAAGGAAGTTGGAGCCATAAACATCGATATTAAACAGAAATACAATAATAATGTAGGTTTCTAATGGATAAAAAGTATGTTGAATTGGATTTTATGTATTTATGAATGTACTACGACCGTATTTTAGCTGGTAATTCTGATAAATACTGTATCAATGTGTACAGTTCCAACTTCCTTATAGAACGAAACTCACAAGTCGGCAATTCTTTATATGGAGTCAACTTTGCTGCATATATACCCATCTAACACTATCTGATTCGACGTCTTGGGGTTATGTTGATGCTTTATGTAGGTATTATTTATCATTTATTATTATTGATATTATTATTATTGATATTATTATTATTATTATTATTATTATTATTATTATTATTTATTATTGAGGATTTGGGATGCTTTTGTCATTTTCGAGCAATGTTTATTCAGCTGGTCCTGGGGGGGGGGGGGGGGGGGGGGACACAAACGCCTTCCCAGACTAACCCCTTCTGTACCGATGATGTATATTTTCATTATATTCGGGCATCTACAAGACGATTTTGTTCAGCTCAGGAAGGACGTCTACCCATTAAAAGGCTACAGACGATCTCAATCAATCCTTTTAGCTACCATATATCCTTCCTAAGCAGCATAAAATCGTCTAAGTGTAGCTGAAATTAAATGCAATAGACGTCACCGATACAGAAGGGGTTAAACAAAAATAATACTCACCCAGACCCACTTCCAAAGTAAATTTGTAAATTTTTCGATAGCAAAATGTCCTGGCGATAGGAAATGTATTCAAATATTTATACAAAGTTATAGGCTCGCTATCGCTCGCCCATAAACAAAATACGACACATGAATGGAGTGAACAGTTTTATTTTAGCAAATCATAAATATGGTTTACCCCCAAGACGAAAAAAAAAAAAAAAAACGCCTCCCGAGACCTCCTTCACCCTAAAATATTACCCCCAAGCCTAAATTGCAAGATCGTTATCACCCACCACGAAGCAATCGGCACCTGCATGGGGTGAAGCGTCTCATAATCGCCAAACTATTGAGGTGAAACGTCTTAAAATCCCCAACCTTACGGAGTTAAACAGGGAGGCTAATAAAGATCTTCCTTAAAACAGGTACGGTTAACGTGATTAATTGATGTATTCTTGAGTAATCTTAAGGGGGGTCACCGGTTTTGTTTTCTCTTCTTTTCTCTCTTTTCCTGGCTTGTATCCATTCGGCCCCATTCAGCCAACTGTTTTAAGACGTTTATCCCCATCCAGGTGTCGATTTCTTCCTGGCGAGCGATAGCAAGCCAGTATTGTATGGAGAAATCCGGCTTCGCCGGAGAAATTTTTCTATCGAAAAAAGTACAAATTTAGCTTGCTGTCAAAACAAAAAAATATATATATGCTGGCTCGCTACCGCACGCCAGGAAAATATTGACACCTGGATGGGGGTAAACGTCTTAACAGTCGGCTGAATGGGGCCGAATGGATACAAGCCAAAGAGAGAGGAAGAGAAAGAGAAAACAGCGAGGTAGGCCCCCTTAAGCCAGATAACCAAAAGTAACTCTTCTGTCTCTTCATCAAGCAATTTAATCGTAATATGGTTAAAAGGAATATATTAGTGTGTATAATATCGTAAGCCGTTTTTTTGGATTATTTGAATTTAAAACTATCAAATGAATGATACCAGGACGCATTTCCACTCTATTCAGGCTAACATTAGACATTTCTGCTCAGTTTTGGAGGTCACTCTAGGAATCAAAAGGGTAAAATATATCTCAGATTTTAACAGATAAATCTAAGTAGCTGTAATGCAAAGACACCTGAGGCACATGTAAACCATGCTTAATGTTTAAGCCATCTGATACATTATCTTATCTTTCCAGATAGTAATGAAGGTGTTAGTGGTTCTGTGGCTGGTGGTGGGGGCCCTGTCTCACCTCACACTCGCCCACCCACCTCATGTTTCAGGGAAATTACCTGTCAACCTTGTGGAGAAACACCAACAACTGCCGACGGTTGATGGCAATTCTCCACCAAAGGTGGTTCGCAACCTTGTCAACATGCCTCAAAGCCTTAAAGAGCCCTCAGCCAAAAGCCAAAAAATCTCATTGAATTCACCCAACAAACCAGGCCTCAAGACAAAGCCTGTCTCGATGGATGCCAATATATCAGCTGGGAGATCCGTAACGCTGCCTGTGGCTCCTAGAAAACCAACTTTAGGATCCAACGTCCACCCCAACAAACTCCATCCATCCCCACCCGCCAGACCCCACAAGCCCTCAGACAAGGAGGGGCAGACGACCGTGGACACTGGCGGAGAGGTCACAACCCTGGACCCTCTGACGGAGTTCTGCAAGGAGGCCTGTGAGATGGGGATAGGTGGACCAGAGTGTGATTGTCCAGACCATCCCATTGGATAGATTGCCTCATATGTTTCTCTTATAGTCACTCACATAATTAGGATTGATTTTCCTCTCCCATTATTTTAATCAATTGTATAATCAAGCGGGCCCCTACAAACTTTCAGGACTATTGCTATCAGAGATCCTGTTAATTTATTGGAAAAGTAAATTCCTTTCATTAGCATTGAACACTATTTGTTAGCAATATTCTATGCAATAGTTACTACAAAACGAAATTGGGTTCGGATTATTTCCTCCACACATCACATTTTAAAAATAGTGTATATATATATATATATATATATGGACAGTGAACATAGGCCTGTTGACCCATCTTGGACATCCTTGCTAGGCTAAGGAAATTTGTACAATTGTAATTTCACTGTAATCATTATTGAAACTAATATCATATCAGGTATTCTTGCTTCTGGCAGTAATAATATGTCGGAATTGTGCTAATTTTACAATTAACATATAAGACACAAACAATATAATTATGTAAGTGAATGCGTAATAAATAAAAGGTATTGTTTTCTACAGCAATTATCATTAAAGGTGGTGGTGCATGACATGGGCTCTACTTATAATGGGAAATACCAACATGCAAGTAACGCACTTTGAGTGTTATTATTAAATTTTGTCAAACAATAATCTCAATATATCGAATTTTATAGCTTGCGGAAGGTGTGCATGATTCGGAGTTAAGGCGATCTTCGTGACGTCACACCAGGCAAATTGTAAACAATAACAGCACCAAGAGGATTCAGGAAGACGCCTGAGAGGCTGAAAAGATTGGCTAGCCTAGATGTCTTGTGATTTGTGAGGCTGACTCTTAGAGTCCTAGGCCGATGAGCGCTAATTTCGTAACTTTAACTTCGTTGTATAACAACCTGCACAATGGACGATGATTATGAGAGCTGTGAAAGTAGCCTAGGCCTAGTGAACAATTTGAAATGCCATTTAACAAGCGACGTGTCATATTTTTTTCTAGCTGTATTTAGACGATATTATGCAGCTTAGGAAGGATTTGTGGTAGTTGAAGTGGTTGGTTGAGATAGTTTGAAGTCTTATTATTGCTAGACGTCTTTCCTAAGCTGAATAAAATCGTCTAGCCTAACCTAATAGCCTAGATGCCAAAATATGATGAAAAGGAAGTCCCTGGCGTAATTGTTTAATCGAAGTCCTCTTTTTCTAGTTATTAAAAACGTATTCTATGGTGTATTATATGATATATAGAAGCAATAGAACTGTTCAAATGACCTGGGAAGTGTATAGGGCCTATTAAACCAAATACAAAACTTTGAATAATGAGGTAAGAGATATGTGTTTTTTATCACCTTTCAACCCAAGACCAGCGGGGGTCTGGGGGCAGAAGCCCCCAGGATGCCCAGGTTACCTTAGGTTAGGTTAGGTTAGGTTAATGACCAGTTATGTAAATACAGTAGTGAACATTTGATTCAGTCTGTGCTCAAAAATCCATTTTCTTTAGGAGGCCATACACTAAACAATTACCGTCCCTGGTACTGAAGAGGTTAATTGTGCAATGCACAATAAATTTAGTTCAACCGTATGATAATCTGACCATATCAGTTCGAACCAGAAGCTGCACAGCAACCAACAGTGGCAGAGGCTGCAGGACAGGCTCCGACAGAGTCTTCACTCTTCAGGCCGCAGGCGTCAGGCTCAAGAGCTGGCTGAAAGTTGAACAACTTTCAGCCAGCTAGGCTCAAGCTGTTGGTGGACACTTGCTATTGCTTACACATGAACCCCAGGCCCAGGGAATAGTAGCCTAGCCTAAACATAGGCTAATCATTTTGCAATAATAAAGGCTATCTATCTATCTATCTATTGCCTGACGCCGTGATCCCCGAAGGGGTGGCCACGAACGAACCGCCCCCATGCACCTCTGTCCCCAGTCAGTCGACGCCCCTCCCCCCAACCAGCACCGCCTTCGTTCATGTAGTTCCTCACTCCATCCTTCCACCTCATATTCGGTCTACCTCTCCCCCTCTGTCCCTCCACCTCGCTCTCGTACACCCTCTTAGTCATTCTCTCGCTTTCCATACGTTCCATATGGCCGAACCATCTCAAGTTGTTCCTTTTCACACTTTCCAGCACATCTACCTCCACACCACACCTCCTTCTTACTTCTCATTAGTCTGTCTATCCCTCCATGTAACTCCGCACGCACTCCTTAACCCGTGGAGCCCCGGCTAGTTTTGTAATGTTTGCGCACCAGAACCCGGCCGGTTTTCAAAAATGGTTTTATTCCAGAAACAATAGCGAATGGGTTAGGAATGAAGGAACCACGAAAAAACCGCTCAAAAAGCTTAAAAAATGGTCCTACAGAGCCCCCGAAAACGGATTTTACAAGAGTAAAAAATTGAAGGCAATTATCCCAAAAAAAACAGGTTATTGCGCGCTCGCGCGCACGCACGTGGACTTTGAGAGTTTTCAACCATCGGCACGGTTGCGTGGGATACGTACACAGTTCCCATACAAATCTGAGCCCCCTTGAGTGGCTACACCTGAGGTTACGGTCGGCGCAATTAGGGTGACGCGCCAGGCGCGTCTCTGGGGCTGAGCGTTACATACATCGCCGACGCGTCAGGCGCGTCGCTGGGGCTGTACGGGTTAAGTAATTAATTTCCACTGCTCTCACTCTTGGTCTGAGTCTCTCAACCAACGTCCATGCTTCACTTCCGTAAGTCAGCGTCGGGATTACCACACTGTCATGCAAGGACTTCTTCACTTCCATACTGACCACCCTATTTCTTGTTACTGCTTTTAGCGTTCTACAACCCTCTTCCCCTGTTGTACCCTCTCCCGCACCTCTTCATCCATAGTCCCATCTTTACTCAACACACTGTAATAATAAAGGCCTAGGCCTAATTATTATTTTTAGGGTGTCAAATGTGATAATTTTGTTTCAAGACTGGGCTGAAGATGAGAAAAAATAGGCCCTACAAGAAAATTAGTGTGAAATTAGCCTAGGCCTAGCCTATATTGATCACTTTCAAAGACATATCCTAAGTAATAAGAACTGTAAAGCATAATTGTAACTTTGTATAGGACTAGCCTATTAGGCTAAATAAAAATTATGAAAAAGATGGAACTGCTCTTGTTTGATAGCCTGTTTTTTGCATTAGGCCTAACTAGGCTATGAAGTTATTCTCTTTTCAGTCAAACATTTCCCTCTAGGCCGTTTTTTTTCTTTCTTACAAGCCTACTGTTAGCCTTTTTTTTATTTATTTAGGCCTTCTTTTTTTTTGTGTAGGAACCTAAGCAAGACTGACAATATTCAGATTTTGTTTATATTAAATTGACATAGGCCTAGGCCTAATTCTTTAGACTAAGACTTGGGTTTTCTGTTTTTCAACTGCTGAGTAGATGGGACTCGTTAGCCTTGGTCGGCAACTCATCTAGGGGAGACAACCTTATACAAATCCGGGTGGATGGGACTCATCAGCCTTGGTTGGCAACCTGTCTAGGGGAGTAAACCTAATACAAATCCGTACTGCTTACCTAAGGGTAAGGCAGGTTAGTGGATGGATTAGCCGAACACCACTGTAGAAAAATAGTGCTAACAAGATACACAAGAGGGCCTCGGAGTTGGACGGATCCTAAATTGAGTGGTCAATCCTGTAAGTCCTTCACTAAACTGGCTCGGGTTGTCCCTCTCACAGGGAATAGGTCCGCTTGGGGGCATTCTGTGTATGGCCACCCTCGTAAGGGGAGTAAGGCGTCCTGCAATAGATAGATAGATAGATAGATAGATAGACACATAGGCCCAGGCCTAGCCTACCTGTGATCCTCCTGAAAGATAATTTTTTTTAAAAGGCTAGCCCAGGCCTTTTACGCTCTAGGGCGGCTAACCAAACCAAATCTAACTTACTGTAACCTAACTTTTCCAGGTGAGGTTAGGTTATTTAATGTTGAATGTTGTGGGTTTTGATATAAATATACATACAAATAGCCAAATTGCAAATCTAGGTGTTTTAATGCTCAATGGAAAAACTTAAAAAAAGGGTTGTGTTTGGGGGGCAAAGCCCCCTCATCCTATTACTGTATTGTGTCCCACAGCCAGTAACTCGACAATTTATGCAGCAGATGGCCGTGGGGTACAATAATGGGTTAAACTTCCTCCTCACCCCCCTTGAATTATTGTCATCATACTGTATATATAATTATGTTGCCAGCGGGGGCATATAACGGCTGGCTGTGGGATAATTTTGTAAAAAAAAATTATAAAATAAAATAAGTCAAATTAGAAGCAAACATAGGCCTAATTGCAAGCGTACAACTTATGCAAATAGTACAAAGCGATAGTATGCCTGCTAACACAACCCTTACCAAACTAAAATTTTATTATTACTAGATGTGCCTTTATATCTTTGGCAGTTTGTTTTTCTTTACATTATATACATACTGTAACTGGAATTACAGCTTTGTGTATATTTTAACAGCAAATGTATCGTAAAGTGGCGTCATTCTCCTGCAGAAATAAGCCTACCGGTACCTACGGTATTTTTTTTGTTTATTAAGACATGTTTGACAGTTTAAACAGTCATTGTGGAGATTATGCCTGGTTAGGCCAACACATGTAAATATATTTTGTCTTTGAAAAAATAATAAAATATTGAACTCGCTCTTATGCTTGCCTCGCCCGTTATGAAAACTCGTTCGTGTCTCGTGAACATAATAAAATACAAGTAGGCCTAGATGCAGATTAACCAGGTGGACACCAGCATCGGACGTGAGTCGACAGCATTCTAAATCCCTGCCAGTACCAGTGTTGGTTATAGCCGACGGCGCTAATTGAACATTGATAGAAGGCTCGTAGAGGGTTCAGATTTGTATGGGAACTGCTTTAGGATCCCACGGAACAATACCGATGGTTGGCAGCCCCCTACAGTAAGTCCAGCCGCATGCACGCTGGAGTGATTTTCCAGTATTTTGCCTACCCATCACCCCATGTTAATTGCGACTTTCCGCCGCCCCCCCAGGACCCCTAAATGACCTAAGGGAGTGCTTTTTTGTGGTTTTCCCTATATTACTAACCCATCCCATGTGTTTTCAGGAAAACACAAATTGACAAGTGGCTGGGTCTGGAGTGTGCATTTTTATTAAATCAGCTGGGGCTTAATAGGTTAAGTAGGCTAGGTTTTTCATCAAATATGTAAACAATTGCCTCTCGTGCAAGACGCGTCCCTAAGCTTCTCAAACACTGTTGACTAGACCTAGGCCTATGTCACTTTCCCCCAGGAAAAATAAAAGGCAGTGGACGGTGGATAATTTGTATATGTATTATGCAAGGGGTGACCCATAGCCTATGTCAGCACTTTGGCTGATGTTGGTACTGTATAGTGCTAACCGTGCCGCAGCAAGACTCGGTAAGGGTTATGTTAGCGGGCGTACCGTCCGCTTTGTTTACATAGTCGCATGCTCGCATTTATATTCGCGTATAATTTGACTGCTGTTATTTGCCCCTGCTGGTAATATATATGAAGATGACAATAAGTCATGGGGGTTGAGGGGAACAAAGCCCCCCCTCAACCCATTATTGTATCCCAAGGCCAGGTGTTGGATAAATTGTTATGTTGAGGAAGGCTTTGCCCCCCACCCCCCATGACTTATTGTCATTATCATATATATTACCAGCAGGGGCAAATAACAGCAGTCAAATTAGACGGGAATGTACAGTAACTGCGAGCGTACGGCCACTATGTAAACAAAAGGTATGGTACACCCGCTAACACAACCCTTACTCAAGACTCAACTACAGTAGGTCCATCTGCAGTATCTGCAAACCATACCAGCCTCAACAGTGCCACAACAAGACAGTACGGTTCCATACCAAGACTCTACTGTACATTAGGCAACTTGGACTTTAGAACAACAAGATCCTGCCACAACACTGCCCTACAATGTAACACTGCTGCCGACTCTGGCGTTGCGCCAACAGTGCCCAGGTTAAACTAGTAGAGTCCCTTATGGCACCTAACCGCACTCCACCAGTCTCGGCATTGCCATACCAAGACAGTGCCCGAGTGCCAATAACAAGGCTTTATTGTATAGGCTACTAATGGCTGTTAGTCCACAACTCATTTTCCATGCCCCCTATTAGTCGCCTTATACAACATGCAGTAGGATGCATGGGGTATATTAATTTCTTCCTTCACCATAAGATGAAGGCCTCCTTAGCCCTGGGGGGGAATGCATTCCTCTCTTCGACCTATTGACCTTCGAGTTCCGTTTTTCACACAGCATTCTAAACATCATTACTAAACCAAACTTTGCAACGCTCACTCATAAGAGCAGTATCATCAGCTAACCGTAGCACAAGCAACTTCCATCGCTCCATTGCCTTACTAGTGTACTGCAACATCCTCTGCTTTTCCTTGGATTTATTTCATGACTCCATCCATACAATATGTGCTGTATAGGCTACTGAACATCCATGGGGACATTACACACCCATGCTTTATTGAAGAAATCGCTATGCTCATTCTCTACACGCATTGCTGCTCTATCACCCTCATACATGCTTTTCACTGCTTCCGGCAACTTACCAACTACCGGTACTTGCTATATCTTCAGTACTTTCCACACACCTTCTCTACTTACTGTCTTAGGCTTCTCCAAGTCCATGAAGGCAGCATAAACTTCCATTTCTTCTGTAGATACTGGGTACTTCTTCATAAGGAGATCTGATCTACACAGCCCTTCCTAAACCCACCTTGTTCCCCATCTACCCATTGCTCTGTTACATCACTATCCTACAGTACCAGTGATGGGTCTATTCTAACCCCCTCTTTCATTTCCCAGGTTAAAGTGCTTTCTTAGCTTGCTTCATCACTAGAACTCGCCCATTTTTATCTTTCACGCCCTTACTAGGCCTACTTCCATTGTCACCCTCCCTAACTTTCTTGACCTCCTTCCAAAACAATTTCTTCTAAATTTGTCATCTACTGTTCTCGTACTCAGGCTCACTACTCTCTTTTTCTTCACTTACATTTCCCTTTTCTGCCTCTCCAAATTTTCATTCCCTCTACTACCCAACCACTCTTGTATGCTTTCTTTTTCTCTTCAACTGCTTGTTTCACCTCCTTAGTCCACCATACTGTTTAATCCTTTCACTTCCTTCCCCTCCTCCTAACTCCTCACATGTTGGCCGTAGCACGGTTGGTAGAACACTCGCCTGTAAACCTCACGGTCAAGGGTTCGAGTCTCAGGCCAGCCAGTGTGTTATTGGCAGACGCCAGTGCTGTGGTGGAGGGTGCAATCTAGCAATCTGTGGCAACTGTTCACCGAAGTCACTGTTCATCAGGGCACCCACCTTAATCCAGCTATTGAGCAGGGAGTGCATGGTTTTAAAAACTGCATCATTATCATCATGCACATATCTTTTCCATAAACACAAAGCTCACCCCTTACACCTTCTCCATTCGCTTCAAGTCAAACCTATCTAGGTGTCTTCTACTGCTTTTTTTAACTCTTCCTGTAACCTTTTCCCTCTCTACATGGCTCCTCCATCCTGCCTTACTCTATCTTTCCTCACCCACTTCGTCTGTAGCCTACTCACATATTTGCTACTACCACATTATGGTCAGACAACTCCCATTCCCTCATTTCCCCAAATACCCTCTATTATGAAACACAGATTACCTCATTCGTTCATCTATACATATAAAATCAGTCGGCACATTTCGTTCAACCATCTCTACTTCCCTTCTCCACTCCTCTCATTGTGTACCGGTACCGTACCTTTTTATCTTTCTCTGCCTGAAGAAGTGGCAACCATCAGCCTCCTCCCCACACATACGTCCACAGTTGCATAGCTTATTATCCCAGGAACTACTATGTTCCTTCCGCCAGGCACGGTATGTAAACATGTACATCAAATCAAATACTGTGCCAGTGCCGGGAAATGTCTCAAAATTGGGCGACACATAGAAAGTAGTGGCACCTCTCCATGCCACATCCTTCACTCCTCCTTCCCCCCCCCCCCCCCTTAACTTTACCCTTTTTTTTGTACAGGTTCTAGCAGTTCATGGGTTAACTAGTATATTTTGTTAAGTGGTATAGTTTGGTAATACAGTATAAGTACTGGTACGGTAGCTTGTTAGCAGTTTGTGATACGGTACTGTACCATTCTTTTACCACATTAAAACTCTAGATAATTGCAGGTGTCTGTGTGGGAATTGTGATGTGATGGACACCTATGAGGAGTGTAAATGCTGTCAAGAAATAATAAATGTACGAATACATTCATGTTGTTATAACCAGGGATGGAGTGAATACAAGAGTTCAGTATTCAAATACGAATACTTTATGAAAGTATTCATGAATGCAGTCATGAATACTTTTCCATAAATTAATTAACTTTTTTACTATAGGCCTAGCTAATTACCGTAGCTTATGCAATGGTTAACTATTTTATGACTGATAACAGACACTACCTGTATTCAATACTGGTATTTAAACTTATATAGTGTAGTAACTAGATATATGGTATGGTATCAAATTTGTGAATATGACGAGATACGAACGATGACAGCTCTCTCTTGCTCTCGCTCTCTTTGTATTCGCCATATTATTCTAAGAATACAAATAATTTGTCAAAATATTTGAATACGAATGCACATACTTTTACTTTTATTTACAAGAATTTGAATACGAATACCCTGAATTACTGTATTCGAATGCATTCGAATACGAATAACAAAAACGAATACTCCATCCCTGGTTATAACTTCAACAGTACAGTATATGCAGTAACTGTCTCGAGTGAGAATTGCCCGGCACGACCGCAGCCGCTCCAAGGACGCGTGCCCCCAGGGAGGGGTCAGGGGATAGTTGTGGCGGTTTGGCTCCCGGAAACTGCTCCCCACGGTCGGCAGCCTGCTGTCCTCCACTGTCGGTAATCTTGTCCCCGAACGGGAGGGTCGGCAGTTTCGGGAGGTGGTCCCACGGCGTAGACGCCCTGACTATACACCCTTCACCAACAACCAGACAAAGCATATCATCAACAATCTCAAGCTCTCACCCGCCTGTGGCCTAGACAACATAAGCAACATTCACCTCAGACACCTGGGACCACAAGGCATACAAGCACTCACTAACATATCAAACTACAGCTACTCACACAACACAATACCAGACATCGGGATGCATGGTATCATCATCACATTCCCCAAACCTAACAAAGACCCCACGCTACCCTCCTCAGACCGCCCTATCACACTCCTTTGTACCCCCTCCAAAGTCATAGAGCGCCTTGTACTACAACTGATGACACCTGACTTACCCCTTTCTCCAACACAACACGGCTTCAGGCCATTGCACTCCACAAACACTCTTCTTACAGACCTTACACAAAGAGCTTTTGACGGCATCAACTCAGCTAGACCACCACACAGATCAGTACTTGCCACACTCGACATTAGTAAAGCCTTCGATGCCATCCCCCGCCACAACCTAACAAACAAAATCTACAACACATACATGCAAAACAACACAAAAAGATGGCTGGCCAACTTCTTAGCAGGCAGATGTGCACACGTATCTTTTGCCGGTCAGTCATCTAGCATTAGAAATTTCCCAAACGGAGTCCCGCAAGGATCCGTCCTGTCGCCTGCACTCTTCAATCTGTACATGCATGATATAAATACACCAAATTCACCCCAAATAACCATAGCCTCCTACGCAGACGACATAACACTCACATGCACGCACCAAAACCCAGACACAGCAACAAGACTCCTTCAAGACTATCTCGACACATTACATGAATGGTGCACTACAAACAGACTCAATTTAGCCCCAGCTAAATCCACTGCAACCCTCCTCACAAGCTGGACAGGAGAGCACGATTACGTCCCGGGACTCAACATAAACAACACACCCCTAACACACACACACACACACACAAAATCCTAGGAGTAACATACGACACCCAAATTACATTCAAACAGCACACCACAAACACGAAAAAGAAACTGACACCCAGACTTAACGCCCTCAGATCACTTGCCCACACAAAATTTGGACACAACAAAGAAACCACCACCACAGTCTACAAACAATACATAAGATCAGTTATGGAATACGCAAGCCCGGCCTGGGCTTCCAACCTAGCTGAAACACATCATAAGACCTTACAGACCATTCAAAATAAAGCCCTGAAAATCATCACAGGATGCACAGCTACGACACCCACAGATCACCTACATCAAGAAACCAAAGTCCTCAAAGTCAAAGATCATCTAGACATGAGAGGCACACAATTTCTGGCAGCAGCCTCCACGAATCAACACCACCCACTACACTACATGGCTACACACCCACAGACACCAAGAAATATCAAAACAACACCCAGCACACGCTATCACACACAAATATTGTCTTCTCTCCCTCCCTGCCCACCCCAAACCAACTTCCGGAAGCACATCCATACTCATATCACTCGCTGTTCCATTCACTCACTCATAGACAACACCCAGCTGCAAGCACGACCTCCCGAAATCCATCCTTCTGAATCCTCCCTTCCTCGCGAGGACAGAGTCCACCTGGCCAGGCTGAGATGCGGACACCATCCGGCTCTTCTGAGCTATCAGAAGAGACTGGATGACTCCGTCGTCGACACCTGCCCGGGTTGTAACACAGCACCCCATACCATTAAACACATCATAGAAGACTGCATTTCACACAACCACTTACGCCAACAACGCAATATACACTCTTTGAGAGCTCTGTGGGAAAGCCCGACCGTGGCCATGGCCTTCCTTAGGGACTCGGGGCTGTTCGGCCAGGCAGCTTAGGGAACAACAACAACAACTGTTTCGAGTCGGCCACCCCTAGCTATGGGATATGTGCCTAAGTATAGGCCTATTCACACAAACTTAGTAGTATATCTTCACACCTATTGAAACTTCACTATGCCAGTATGTAATATTTTAAAAGGATTAGCAAATTTGGAACTAAATAAAAAGTGTATTTGCTGTGTAGAGTAGTTCTGCTAAGACAGGTACGGTACAGTATTGTAAAGTGGGGTGACTTTGGACTGGGGGTACACGTTTGACCTTTCGCGGTATTTTGTAGACCTACCGTCATCAAGGCAATATGAAAGCTATTTCACAAAAAAAAAAAAAAAAAAATGGAACTTAAGAGATATCATTAAAGTAGGTAGGAAACAAATCCCAAATCAATCACATAAATATATACCGGTACCGTACTGAATAGGCTAAAAAAAAAAAGAAACATTGTAAAGTTGGTGGGAAAATATATACAGTATAGGCTATCTATCTATCTATCTATTGCCTGACGCCGTGATCCCCGAAGGGGTGGCCACGAACGAACCGCCCCCATGCACCTCTGTCCCCAGTCAGTCGACGCCCCTCCCCCCAACCAGCACCGCCTTCGTTCATGTACAGTATAGGCTATACCTGTATATATACCTGGTATAATTATAAAGCATATATTTTTGTTGTTACCCTGGCTACCTTTGTTCATACAGAAGAAATGAGATTATACAGTACTGTACACTGTACAGTGTATATGCTGTATGTGAATGACTGGGTCATCATTTGTTGTTATTATATTATTTTGTTTTTCTATGTCTCAACTTCTGGACTGTAGGCTTTTCAATAGCCTGTAACTCGTACGAGGCCCCAGGATTATCAATTGAAGCTTTGAGATGATGGGTGCTTCATGTGTCGCACTAGATGAGATGGAGACAATGGAGCTTCAAGGTGTTTGTTGCTTCCTTTCTGCCACAATAGATGTATGTTCATACACAGGGACATACCCCATAGCTTGAGATGGTCTAACAAAAATATATATTCACACACATCTAGATCACCTAGGAAAGACCCAGAGACCAAAAATCACTAGGGGCCTCCAGCATTTCACTGGCCCCAGCCCTCCCGGAGAGGTTCCGGTCTTAGCACACCACAATGCCCGCCCACCTCACATCCAGACATGACCCTTCATATACACCGGCTCCCCGGGCCAGACGCTTGATGGACTACACATTATCTAGTCCAACTGGCGCCTGACCCAACGCCCGCGCTATCTCTCAACTATTCACAAGCATTCTCTAATCATTCCTATTTATTACCACTGCTCTTGCCTGTTCTACAGTCATCTCTCTATCTTTCAACGCTTGTACTCCACAAGCACTCCATCTCAACAGAGGTAAGTCTTCCTCCCTCCCTTTGTATCTGACTCATATACTGTACTCTCTTTGTAAGCCTTTCATCTCCCATTCGCTCAACATGTCCATACCAGCACAGGACCCTTCTGGCTCATCTCTCATCACATCCAACTTCCTTCTCTCTTTTGCCTTCAAAGCCTATGTCTCAGCCCCATACATAACTGTTGGTACAACTATCCCTTGTTACATTGCACTTTTACCTTTCATTCCGAGATTTCTCACCTTCCACATACTTACCATTGCTCCGAAAACTTTCTTTCCTTCACATACTCTCTCTTTTACTTTCATTTCCACACATGTGTCCTTGCTTATCATTCCTCCAAGATATTTAAAACACTCAACTTGTTCCAGTATTTCATCATCCAGTCTCACATCTAGATTCCCCCTACAAGCACCTCTATTACACACCATAACTTTACTTTTATTGATGTTCAATCTCAGCTTCCCCCTCCGACATACCACACCAAACTCTTTGACTTCTCGCTGCAGTTTCTCTTCAGAATCTGCTACCAATGCTATATCATCAGCAAACAGCAACTGGTAGAACTCCAAATATATACCACTCTTTCCTACTAAACCCAATCCTCTAACCATAGTTCTCATTTTCACCTCCCTCACCACACCATTAAACAGCCACGGTGACATTACA
>CM064529.1:25311904-25618230 GCA_032716605.1 Paralithodes platypus | reverse complement strand
CATCGCACCACGAAGACAGTTAAAGGTTGGTGGACACTGCCTACGATTTATTATGCAACTTCGAATCCTGCATATCAATCTAAGCATGTACACACATCCCAACTGCAACTCACGTAGGCTATGCATATGTGAATGGAAAGAGCAATTAATGGGGCCTTAACCACTTAGGAAGGCCTCTCGATAAATTACTCCTGAACCAATATCAATTATTATTTTCCTTCCAACAACCAACCATACTCCTAAAATCGATTAATGAAATTTACAAACACATGTGGCAGTCCGTGGACTCGAACCCAGGATGCTCACACCGAAAATCAACACCTTATACATCGCACCACGAAGACAGTTAAAGGTTGGTGGACACTGCCTACGATTTATTATGCAACTTCGAATCCTGCATATCAATCTAAGCATGTACACACATCCCAACTGCAACTCACGTAGGCTATGCATATGTGAATGGAAAGAGCAATTAATGGGGCCTTAACCACTTAAGGAAGTCCTCTCGATAAATTACTCCTGAACCAATATCAATTATTATGTTCCTTCCAACAACCAACCATACTCCTAAAATCGATTAATGAAATTTACAAACACATGTGGCAGTCCGTGGACTCGAACCCAGGATGCTCACACCGAAAATCAACACCTTATACATCGCACCACGAAGACAGTTAAAGGTTGGTGGACACTGCCTACGATTTATTATGCAACTTCGAATCCTGCATATCAATCTAAGCATGTACACACATCCCAACTGCAACTCACGTAGGCTATGCATATGTGAATGGAAAGAGCAATTAATGGGGCCTTAACCACTTAGGGAAGTCCTCTCGATAAATTACTCCTGAACCAATATCAATTATTATGTTCCTTCCAACAACCAACCATACTCCTAAAATCGATTAATGAAATTTACAAACACATGTGGCAGTCCGTGGACTCGAACCCAGGATGCTCACACCGAAAATCAACACCTTATACATCGCACCACGAAGACAGTTAAAGGTTGGTGGACACTGCCTACGATTTATTATGCAACTTCGAATCCTGCATATCAATCTAAGCATGTACACACATCCCAACTGCAACTCACGTAGGCTATGCATATGTGAATGGAAAGAGCAATTAATGGGGCCTTAACCACTTAGGGAAGTCCTCTCGATAAATTACTCCTGAACCAATATCAATTATTATGTTCCTTCCAACAACCAACCATACTCCTAAAATCGATTAATGAAATTTACAAACACATGTGGCAGTCCGTGGACTCGAACCCAGGATGCTCACACCGAAAATCAACACCTTATACATCGCACCACGAAGACAGTTAAAGGTTGGTGGACACTGCCTACGATTTATTATGCAACTTCGAATCCTGCATATCAATCTAAGCATGTACACACATCCCAACTGCAACTCACGTAGGCTATGCATATGTGAATGGAAAGAGCAATTAATGGGGCCTTAACCACTTAGGGAAGTCCTCTCGATAAATTACTCCTGAACCAATATCAATTATTATGTTCCTTCCAACAACCAACCATACTCCTAAAATCGATTAATGAAATTTACAAACACATGTGGCAGTCCGTGGACTCGAACCCAGGATGCTCACACCGAAAATCAACACCTTATACATCGCACCACGAAGACAGTTAAAGGTTGGTGGACACTGCCTACGATTTATTATGCAACTTCGAATCCTGCATATCAATCTAAGCATGTACACACATCCCAACTGCAACTCACGTAGGCTATGCATATGTGAATGGAAAGAGCAATTAATGGGGCCTTAACCACTTAGGGAAGTCCTCTCGATAAATTACTCCTGAACCAATATCAATTATTATGTTCCTTCCAACAACCAACCATACTCCTAAAATCGATTAATGAAATTTACAAACACATGTGGCAGTCCGTGGACTCGAACCCAGGATGCTCACACCGAAAATCAACACCTTATACATCGCACCACGAAGACAGTTAAAGGTTGGTGGACACTGCCTACGATTTATTATGCAACTTCGAATCCTGCATATCAATCTAAGCATGTACACACATCCCAACTGCAACTCACGTAGGCTATGCATATGTGAATGGAAAGAGCAATTAATGGGGCCTTAACCACTTAGGAAGTCCTCTCGATAAATTACTCCTGAACCAATATCAATTATTATGTTCCTTCCAACAACCAACCATACTCCTAAAATCGATTAATGAAATTTACAAACACATGTGGCAGTCCGTGGACTCGAACCCAGGATGCTCACACCGAAAATCAACACCTTATACATCGCACCACGAAGACAGTTAAAGGTTGGTGGACACTGCCTACGATTTATTATGCAACTTCGAATCCTGCATATCAATCTAAGCATGTACACACATCCCAACTGCAACTCACGTAGGCTATGCATATGTGAATGGAAAGAGCAATTAATGGGGCCTTAACCACTTAGGGAAGTCCTCTCGATAAATTACTCCTGAACCAATATCAATTATTATGTTCCTTCCAACAACCAACCATACTCCTAAAATCGATTAATGAAATTTACAAACACATGTGGCAGTCCGTGGACTCGAACCCAGGATGCTCACACCGAAAATCAACACCTTATACATCGCACCACGAAGACAGTTAAAGGTTGGTGGACACTGCCTACGATTTATTATGCAACTTCGAATCCTGCATATCAATCTAAGCATGTACACACATCCCAACTGCAACTCACGTAGGCTATGCATATGTGAATGGAAAGAGCAATTAATGGGGCCTTAACCACTTAGGGAAGTCCTCTCGATAAATTACTCCTGAACCAATATCAATTATTATGTTCCTTCCAACAACCAACCATACTCCTAAAATCGATTAATGAAATTTACAAACACATGTGGCAGTCCGTGGACTCGAACCCAGGATGCTCACACCGAAAATCAACACCTTATACATCGCACCACGAAGACAGTTAAAGGTTGGTGGACACTGCCTACGATTTATTATGCAACTTCGAATCCTGCATATCAATCTAAGCATGTACACACATCCCAACTGCAACTCACGTAGGCTATGCATATGTGAATGGAAAGAGCAATTAATGGGGCCTTAACCACTTAGGGAAGTCCTCTCGATAAATTACTCCTGAACCAATATCAATTATTATGTTCCTTCCAACAACCAACCATACTCCTAAAATCGATTAATGAAATTTACAAACACATGTGGCAGTCCGTGGACTCGAACCCAGGATGCTCACACCGAAAATCAACACCTTATACATCGCACCACGAAGACAGTTAAAGGTTGGTGGACACTGCCTACGATTTATTATGCAACTTCGAATCCTGCATATCAATCTAAGCATGTACACACATCCCAACTGCAACTCACGTAGGCTATGCATATGTGAATGGAAAGAGCAATTAATGGGGCCTTAACCACTTAGGGAAGTCCTCTCGATAAATTACTCCTGAACCAATATCAATTATTATGTTCCTTCCAACAACCAACCATACTCCTAAAATCGATTAATGAAATTTACAAACACATGTGGCAGTCCGTGGACTCGAACCCAGGATGCTCACACCGAAAATCAACACCTTATACATCGCACCACGAAGACAGTTAAAGGTTGGTGGACACTGCCTACGATTTATTATGCAACTTCGAATCCTGCATATCAATCTAAGCATGTACACACATCCCAACTGCAACTCACGTAGGCTATGCATATGTGAATGGAAAGAGCAATTAATGGGGCCTTAACCACTTAGGGAAGTCCTCTCGATAAATTACTCCTGAACCAATATCAATTATTATGTTCCTTCCAACAACCAACCATACTCCTAAAATCGATTAATGAAATTTACAAACACATGTGGCAGTCCGTGGACTCGAACCCAGGATGCTCACACCGAAAATCAACACCTTATACATCGCACCACGAAGACAGTTAAAGGTTGGTGGACACTGCCTACGATTTATTATGCAACTTCGAATCCTGCATATCAATCTAAGCATGTACACACATCCCAACTGCAACTCACGTAGGCTATGCATATGTGAATGGAAAGAGCAATTAATGGGGCCTTAACCACTTAGGGAAGTCCTCTCGATAAATTACTCCTGAACCAATATCAATTATTATGTTCCTTCCAACAACCAACCATACTCCTAAAATCGATTAATGAAATTTACAAACACATGTGGCAGTCCGTGGACTCGAACCCAGGATGCTCACACCGAAAATCAACACCTTATACATCGCACCACGAAGACAGTTAAAGGTTGGTGGACACTGCCTACGATTTATTATGCAACTTCGAATCCTGCATATCAATCTAAGCATGTACACACATCCCAACTGCAACTCACGTAGGCTATGCATATGTGAATGGAAAGAGCAATTAATGGGGCCTTAACCACTTAGGGAAGTCCTCTCGATAAATTACTCCTGAACCAATATCAATTATTATGTTCCTTCCAACAACCAACCATACTCCTAAAATCGATTAATGAAATTTACAACACATGTGGCAGTCCGTGGACTCGAACCCAGGATGCTCACACCGAAAATCAACACCTTATACATCGCACCACGAAGACAGTTAAAGGTTGGTGGACACTGCCTACGATTTATTATGCAACTTCGAATCCTGCATATCAATCTAAGCATGTACACACATCCCAACTGCAACTCACGTAGGCTATGCATATGTGAATGGAAAGAGCAATTAATGGGGCCTTAACCACTTAGGGAAGTCCTCTCGATAAATTACTCCTGAACCAATATCAATTATTATGTTCCTTCCAACAACCAACCATACTCCTAAAATCGATTAATGAAATTTACAAACACATGTGGCAGTCCGTGGACTCGAACCCAGGATGCTCACACCGAAAATCAACACCTTATACATCGCACCACGAAGACAGTTAAAGGTTGGTGGACACTGCCTACGATTTATTATGCAACTTCGAATCCTGCATATCAATCTAAGCATGTACACACATCCCAACTGCAACTCACGTAGGCTATGCATATGTGAATGGAAAGAGCAATTAATGGGGCCTTAACCACTTAGGGAAGTCCTCTCGATAAATTACTCCTGAACCAATATCAATTATTATGTTCCTTCCAACAACCAACCATACTCCTAAAATCGATTAATGAAATTTACAAACACATGTGGCAGTCCGTGGACTCGAACCCAGGATGCTCACACCGAAAATCAACACCTTATACATCGCACCACGAAGACAGTTAAAGGTTGGTGGACACTGCCTACGATTTATTATGCAACTTCGAATCCTGCATATCAATCTAAGCATGTACACACATCCCAACTGCAACTCACGTAGGCTATGCATATGTGAATGGAAAGAGCAATTAATGGGGCCTTAACCACTTAGGGAAGTCCTCTCGATAAATTACTCCTGAACCAATATCAATTATTATGTTCCTTCCAACAACCAACCATACTCCTAAAATCGATTAATGAAATTTACAAACACATGTGGCAGTCCGTGGACTCGAACCCAGGATGCTCACACCGAAAATCAACACCTTATACATCGCACCACGAAGACAGTTAAAGGTTGGTGGACACTGCCTACGATTTATTATGCAACTTCGAATCCTGCATATCAATCTAAGCATGTACACACATCCCAACTGCAACTCACGTAGGCTATGCATATGTGAATGGAAAGAGCAATTAATGGGGCCTTAACCACTTAGGGAAGTCCTCTCGATAAATTACTCCTGAACCAATATCAATTATTATGTTCCTTCCAACAACCAACCATACTCCTAAAATCGATTAATGAAATTTACAAACACATGTGGCAGTCCGTGGACTCGATAACTTATCCTGAAACAATTCCAATTCTTATGTTCTTCCAACAACAACAAATCCTAAAAGGAGTAGAAATTTACAAACACAGGTGGCAAGTCCGTGGACGCGAAACCAGGATGCTCACACCGAAAATCAACACCTTATACATCGCACCACGAAGACAGTTAAAGGTTGGTGGACACTGCCTACGATTTATTATGCAACTTCGAATCCTGCATATCAATCTAAGCATGTACACACATCCCAACTGCAACTCACGTAGGCTATGCATATGTGAATGGAAAGAGCAATTAATGGGGCCTTAACCACTTAGGGAAGTCCTCTCGATAAATTACTCCTGAACCAATATCAATTATTATGTTCCTTCCAACAACCAACCATACTCCTAAAATCGATTAATGAAATTTACAAACACATGTGGCAGTCCGTGGACTCGAACCCAGGATGCTCACACCGAAAATCAACACCTTATACATCGCACCACGAAGACAGTTAAAGGTTGGTGGACACTGCCTACGATTTATTATGCAACTTCGAATCCTGCATATCAATCTAAGCATGTACACACATCCCAACTGCAACTCACGTAGGCTATGCATATGTGAATGGAAAGAGCAATTAATGGGGCCTTAACCACTTAGGGAAGTCCTCTCGATAAATTACTCCTGAACCAATATCAATTATTATGTTCCTTCCAACAACCAACCATACTCCTAAAATCGATTAATGAAATTTACAAACACATGTGGCAGTCCGTGGACTCGAACCCAGGATGCTCACACCGAAAATCAACACCTTATACATCGCACCACGAAGACAGTTAAAGGTTGGTGGACACTGCCTACGATTTATTATGCAACTTCGAATCCTGCATATCAATCTAAGCATGTACACACATCCCAA
This sequence comes from Paralithodes platypus, assembly GCA_032716605.1. Taxonomy (NCBI): domain Eukaryota; kingdom Metazoa; phylum Arthropoda; class Malacostraca; order Decapoda; family Lithodidae; genus Paralithodes; species Paralithodes platypus. The sequence goes on along the minus strand of CM064529.1, from coordinate 25,611,468 downwards.
CTGCAACTCACGTAGGCTATGCATATGTGAATGGAAAGAGCAATTAATGGGGCCTTAACCACTTAGGGAAGTCCTCTCGATAAATTACTCCTGAACCAATATCAATTATTATGTTCCTTCCAACAACCAACCATACTCCTAAAATCGATTAATGAAATTTACAAACACATGTGGCAGTCCGTGGACTCGAACCCAGGATGCTCACACCGAAAATCAACACCTTATACATCGCACCACGAAGACAGTTAAAGGTTGGTGGACACTGCCTACGATTTATTATGCAACTTCGAATCCTGCATATCAATCTAAGCATGTACACACATCCCAACTGCAACTCACGTAGGCTATGCATATGTGAATGGAAAGAGCAATTAATGGGGCCTTAACCACTTAGGGAAGTCCTCTCGATAAATTACTCCTGAACCAATATCAATTATTATGTTCCTTCCAACAACCAACCATACTCCTAAAATCGATTAATGAAATTTACAAACACATGTGGCAGTCCGTGGACTCGAACCCAGGATGCTCACACCGAAAATCAACACCTTATACATCGCACCACGAAGACAGTTAAAGGTTGGTGGACACTGCCTACGATTTATTATGCAACTTCGAATCCTGCATATCAATCTAAGCATGTACACACATCCCAACTGCAACTCACGTAGGCTATGCATATGTGAATGGAAAGAGCAATTAATGGGGCCTTAACCACTTAGGGAAGTCCTCTCGATAAATTACTCCTGAACCAATATCAATTATTATGTTCCTTCCAACAACCAACCATACTCCTAAAATCGATTAATGAAATTTACAAACACATGTGGCAGTCCGTGGACTCGAACCCAGGATGCTCACACCGAAAATCAACACCTTATACATCGCACCACGAAGACAGTTAAAGGTTGGTGGACACTGCCTACGATTTATTATGCAACTTCGAATCCTGCATATCAATCTAAGCATGTACACACATCCCAACTGCAACTCACGTAGGCTATGCATATGTGAATGGAAAGAGCAATTAATGGGGCCTTAACCACTTAAGGGAAGTCCTCTCGATAAATTACTCCTGAACCAATATCAATTATTATGTTCCTTCCAACAACCAACCATACTCCTAAAATCGATTAATGAAATTTACAAACACATGTGGCAGTCCGTGGACTCGAACCCAGGATGCTCACACCGAAAATCAACACCTTATACATCGCACCACGAAGACAGTTAAAGGTTGGTGGACACTGCCTACGATTTATTATGCAACTTCGAATCCTGCATATCAATCTAAGCATGTACACACATCCCAACTGCAACTCACGTAGGCTATGCATATGTGAATGGAAAGAGCAATTAATGGGGCCTTAACCACTTAGGAAGTCCTCTCGATAAATTACTCCTGAACCAATATCAATTATTATGTTCCTTCCAACAACCAACCATACTCCTAAAATCGATTAATGAAATTTACAAACACATGTGGCAGTCCGTGGACTCGAACCCAGGATGCTCACACCGAAAATCAACACCTTATACATCGCACCACGAAGACAGTTAAAGGTTGGTGGACACTGCCTACGATTTATTATGCAACTTCGAATCCTGCATATCAATCTAAGCATGTACACACATCCCAACTGCAACTCACGTAGGCTATGCATATGTGAATGGAAAGAGCAATTAATGGGGCCTTAACCACTTAGGGAAGTCCTCTCGATAAATTACTCCTGAACCAATATCAATTATTATGTTCCTTCCAACAACCAACCATACTCCTAAAATCGATTAATGAAATTTACAAACACATGTGGCAGTCCGTGGACTCGAACCCAGGATGCTCACACCGAAAATCAACACCTTATACATCGCACCACGAAGACAGTTAAAGGTTGGTGGACACTGCCTACGATTTATTATGCAACTTCGAATCCTGCATATCAATCTAAGCATGTACACACATCCCAACTGCAACTCACGTAGGCTATGCATATGTGAATGGAAAGAGCAATTAATGGGGCCTTAACCACTTAAGGAAGTCCTCTCGATAAATTACTCCTGAACCAATATCAATTATTATGTTCCTTCCAACAACCAACCATACTCCTAAAATCGATTAATGAAATTTACAAACACATGTGGCAGTCCGTGGACTCGAACCCAGGATGCTCACACCGAAAATCAACACCTTATACATCGCACCACGAAGACAGTTAAAGGTTGGTGGACACTGCCTACGATTTATTATGCAACTTCGAATCCTGCATATCAATCTAAGCATGTACACATCCCAACTGCAACTCACGTAGGCTATGCATATGTGAATGGAAAGAGCAATTAATGGGGCCTTAACCACTTAAGGAAGTCCTCTCGATAAATTACTCCTGAACCAATATCAATTATTATGTTCCTTCCAACAACCAACCATACTCCTAAAATCGATTAATGAAATTTACAAACACATGTGGCAGTCCGTGGACTCGAACCCAGGATGCTCACACCGAAAATCAACACCTTATACATCGCACCACGAAGACAGTTAAAGGTTGGTGGACACTGCCTACGATTTATTATGCAACTTCGAATCCTGCATATCAATCTAAGCATGTACACACATCCCAACTGCAACTCACGTAGGCTATGCATATGTGAATGGAAAGAGCAATTAATGGGGCCTTAACCACTTAAGGGAAGTCCTCTCGATAAATTACTCCTGAACCAATATCAATTATTATGTTCCTTCCAACAACCAACCATACTCCTAAAATCGATTAATGAAATTTACAAACACATGTGGCAGTCCGTGGACTCGAACCCAGGATGCTCACACCGAAAATCAACACCTTATACATCGCACCACGAAGACAGTTAAAGGTTGGTGGACACTGCCTACGATTTATTATGCAACTTCGAATCCTGCATATCAATCTAAGCATGTACACACATCCCAACTGCAACTCACGTAGGCTATGCATATGTGAATGGAAAGAGCAATTAATGGGGCCTTAACCACTTAAGGAAGTCCTCTCGATAAATTACTCCTGAACCAATATCAATTATTATGTTCCTTCCAACAACCAACCATACTCCTAAAATCGATTAATGAAATTTACAAACACATGTGGCAGTCCGTGGACTCGAACCCAGGATGCTCACACCGAAAATCAACACCTTATACATCGCACCACGAAGACAGTTAAAGGTTGGTGGACACTGCCTACGATTTATTATGCAACTTCGAATCCTGCATATCAATCTAAGCATGTACACACATCCCAACTGCAACTCACGTAGGCTATGCATATGTGAATGGAAAGAGCAATTAATGGGGCCTTAACCACTTAAGGAAGTCCTCTCGATAAATTACTCCTGAACCAATATCAATTATTATGTTCCTTCCAACAACCAACCATACTCCTAAAATCGATTAATGAAATTTACAAACACATGTGGCAGTCCGTGGACTCGAACCCAGGATGCTCACACCGAAAATCAACACCTTATACATCGCACCACGAAGACAGTTAAAGGTTGGTGGACACTGCCTACGATTTATTATGCAACTTCGAATCCTGCATATCAATCTAAGCATGTACACACATCCCAACTGCAACTCACGTAGGCTATGCATATGTGAATGGAAAGAGCAATTAATGGGGCCTTAACCACTTAAGGAAGTCCTCTCGATAAATTACTCCTGAACCAATATCAATTATTATGTTCCTTCCAACAACCAACCATACTCCTAAAATCGATTAATGAAATTTACAAACACATGTGGCAGTCCGTGGACTCGAACCCAGGATGCTCACACCGAAAATCAACACCTTATACATCGCACCACGAAGACAGTTAAAGGTTGGTGGACACTGCCTACGATTTATTATGCAACTTCGAATCCTGCATATCAATCTAAGCATGTACACACATCCCAACTGCAACTCACGTAGGCTATGCATATGTGAATGGAAAGAGCAATTAATGGGGCCTTAACCACTTAAGGAAGTCCTCTCGATAAATTACTCCTGAACCAATATCAATTATTATGTTCCTTCCAACAACCAACCATACTCCTAAAATCGATTAATGAAATTTACAAACACATGTGGCAGTCCGTGGACTCGAACCCAGGATGCTCACACCGAAAATCAACACCTTATACATCGCACCACGAAGACAGTTAAAGGTTGGTGGACACTGCCTACGATTTATTATGCAACTTCGAATCCTGCATATCAATCTAAGCATGTACACACATCCCAACTGCAACTCACGTAGGCTATGCATATGTGAATGGAAAGAGCAATTAATGGGGCCTTAACCACTTAAGGAAGTCCTCTCGATAAATTACTCCTGAACCAATATCAATTATTATGTTCCTTCCAACAACCAACCATACTCCTAAAATCGATTAATGAAATTTACAAACACATGTGGCAGTCCGTGGACTCGAACCCAGGATGCTCACACCGAAAATCAACACCTTATACATCGCACCACGAAGACAGTTAAAGGTTGGTGGACACTGCCTACGATTTATTATGCAACTTCGAATCCTGCATATCAATCTAAGCATGTACACACATCCCAACTGCAACTCACGTAGGCTATGCATATGTGAATGGAAAGAGCAATTAATGGGGCCTTAACCACTTAAGGAAGTCCTCTCGATAAATTACTCCTGAACCAATATCAATTATTATGTTCCTTCCAACAACCAACCATACTCCTAAAATCGATTAATGAAATTTACAAACACATGTGGCAGTCCGTGGACTCGAACCCAGGATGCTCACACCGAAAATCAACACCTTATACATCGCACCACGAAGACAGTTAAAGGTTGGTGGACACTGCCTACGATTTATTATGCAACTTCGAATCCTGCATATCAATCTAAGCATGTACACACATCCCAACTGCAACTCACGTAGGCTATGCATATGTGAATGGAAAGAGCAATTAATGGGGCCTTAACCACTTAAGGAAGTCCTCTCGATAAATTACTCCTGAACCAATATCAATTATTATGTTCCTTCCAACAACCAACCATACTCCTAAAATCGATTAATGAAATTTACAAACACATGTGGCAGTCCGTGGACTCGAACCCAGGATGCTCACACCGAAAATCAACACCTTATACATCGCACCACGAAGACAGTTAAAGGTTGGTGGACACTGCCTACGATTTATTATGCAACTTCGAATCCTGCATATCAATCTAAGCATGTACACACATCCCAACTGCAACTCACGTAGGCTATGCATATGTGAATGGAAAGAGCAATTAATGGGGCCTTAACCACTTAGGGAAGTCCTCTCGATAAATTACTCCTGAACCAATATCAATTATTATGTTCCTTCCAACAACCAACCATACTCCTAAAATCGATTAATGAAATTTACAAACACATGTGGCAGTCCGTGGACTCGAACCCAGGATGCTCACACCGAAAATCAACACCTTATACATCGCACCACGAAGACAGTTAAAGGTTGGTGGACACTGCCTACGATTTATTATGCAACTTCGAATCCTGCATATCAATCTAAGCATGTACACACATCCCAACTGCAACTCACGTAGGCTATGCATATGTGAATGGAAAGAGCAATTAATGGGGCCTTAACCACTTAGGGAAGTCCTCTCGATAAATTACTCCTGAACCAATATCAATTATTATGTTCCTTCCAACAACCAACCATACTCCTAAAATCGATTAATGAAATTTACAAACACATGTGGCAGTCCGTGGACTCGAACCCAGGATGCTCACACCGAAAATCAACACCTTATACATCGCACCACGAAGACAGTTAAAGGTTGGTGGACACTGCCTACGATTTATTATGCAACTTCGAATCCTGCATATCAATCTAAGCATGTACACACATCCCAACTGCAACTCACGTAGGCTATGCATATGTGAATGGAAAGAGCAATTAATGGGGCCTTAACCACTTAGGGAAGTCCTCTCGATAAATTACTCCTGAACCAATATCAATTATTATGTTCCTTCCAACAACCAACCATACTCCTAAAATCGATTAATGAAATTTACAAACACATGTGGCAGTCCGTGGACTCGAACCCAGGATGCTCACACCGAAAATCAACACCTTATACATCGCACCACGAAGACAGTTAAAGGTTGGTGGACACTGCCTACGATTTATTATGCAACTTCGAATCCTGCATATCAATCTAAGCATGTACACACATCCCAACTGCAACTCACGTAGGCTATGCATATGTGAATGGAAAGAGCAATTAATGGGGCCTTAACCACTTAGGGAAGTCCTCTCGATAAATTACTCCTGAACCAATATCAATTATTATGTTCCTTCCAACAACCAACCATACTCCTAAAATCGATTAATGAAATTTACAAACACATGTGGCAGTCCGTGGACTCGAACCCAGGATGCTCACACCGAAAATCAACACCTTATACATCGCACCACGAAGACAGTTAAAGGTTGGTGGACACTGCCTACGATTTATTATGCAACTTCGAATCCTGCATATCAATCTAAGCATGGACAACGCATGACCCTACTGCAACTTCACGTAGGCTATGGCCATATGTGAATGAAAAGAGCAATGAATGGGGCCTTAACCACCTATTATGGAAGTCCTCCTCGATAAAATTACTCCTGATCCCGACCATATCAATTATTATGTGCCTGATCCCACAGAGTAACCAACCATAGCTCACTAAAATCGTCTAATGAAATTTACAAACACATGTGGCAGTCCGTGGATTCGGAACCCAGGATGCTGCACGCAAAACCGAAACTCAACACCTTATACATCGTCATAGACCACGAAGACAGTTTAAAGGTTGGTGAGCACTGGCCTCCGCTTTTTATATGCAACGTCGAATCCTGCATATCAATCTAAGCATGTTACACACTTCCCAACTGCAACTCACGTAGGCTATAGCATATGTGACGTGGAAAGAGCAACTTAATGGGGCCTTACTCCACTTAGGGAAGTCCTCTCGAGTAAAATTACATCCTGAACCAATATCAGTTATTAAATGTTCCTTCCAACAACCAACCCTGATCATAACTCCTAAAATCGATTGAATGAAATTTACCGAACACATGTGGGCAGTACCGTGGAGTCGAACCCCAGGATGCTCACAACCGCAAAATCAACACCTTATACATCGCACGCAGCTAAGACAGTTAAATGTTTGTGCACACTGCCTACTATCTTATTATGCCACCGTCGAATCCTGCATATCAATCTAATCATGTACACACATCCCAACTGAGCCAACTCACGTAGGCTATGCATATGTGAATGGTAAAGAGCACTTAATGGGGCCTTTAACCACTTAGGGGAGTCCTCAATCGATAAATTAACTCCTGAACCAATATCAATTATTATGTGCCTTCCAACACCCAACCATAAACTCCTACAATCGATTAAATGACATTTGACAAACAGAGGCATGTGGCATGTGCGGCGGTGGCGATTCGAGAACCCAGGATGCTCACACCGAAAATCAACACCTGTATCACGTCGCACCAAACGAAGACAGTTAAAGGTGGTGTGCACACAACCTGCCTACGATTTATTATTGCAACTTCGAATCCTGCATATCAATCGTAAGCATGATTACACACATCCCAACTGCAACTCACGTAGGCTATGCATATGTGAATGGAAAGAGCAATTAATGGGGCATTAACCACTTAAGAAAGTCCTCTCGATAAAGGTTACTCATGAACCAATATCAAGTATTATGTTCCTTCCAACAACCAACCATACTCCTAAATGATCGATTAATGAAATTTACAAACACATGGTGGCCGTTCCGTGGCCTCGAACCCAGGATGCTCACCACAATAGCACAATGGCCGAAAATCAACACCTTATACATCGCACCACGAAGACAGTTACAAGGTTGGTGGACACTCATCCTGCAGCCCTACGTATATGCTATTATGCAACTTCGAATCCGCTGCATATCCAATCTAAGCATGTAAACACAATCCCAACTGCAACTCACGTAGGCTTATGCCATAGGCTGAAAGGAAAGAGCAATTAATGGGGGCCTTAACCAACTTAAGGAAGTCCTCTACGATAAATTACTCCTGGAACCAATATCAATTATTATGATTCCTTCCAACAACGCAAAAAAAAAAATAACCATACTCTACTAATAATCGATTAATGAAATTAATTTACAAACACATGCTGGCAGTCCGTGGGACTCGAACCCAGGATTGCTGCACACAATCATCGGAAAATCAGAAATCACCTTATACATCGCACCACGAAGACAGTTTAACAAGGTTGGTGGACACTGCCATACGATTTATTATGCAACTTCGAATCCTGCATATCCAATCTAAGCATAGTACCACACATCCCAACTGCCCAACTCCACGTCGGCTATGCATCTGTGAATGGAAAGAAGCATTAATGGGGCCTTAACCATTAAGGAAGTCCCTCTCGATAAATTAAAACTGTCCTGAACCAATATCAATTTATTATTTAGTTCCTTCCAACTAGCAATCAACCAACCATACTGCCTAAAATCGATTAATGAAAATTTTACAAACACATGTGGCGAAAGCGTCCGTGGACTCGAACCCAGGCTGCTCACAGCCCGAAAATCAACACCTTATACATCGCACCACGAAGACCGTTAAAGGTTGGTGGACACTGCCTACGATTTATTATGCAACCCGAATCCTGCATATCAATCTAAGCATGTACACACATCCCAACTGCACCTCACGTAGTCTATTGCATATGTGAATGGAAAGAGCAATTAAAAATGGGGCCTTGTTAACCACTGATGGAAGTCCTCTCGATAAATTAACTCTCTGAAACCAATTAATCAATTATTATGTTCCTTCCAACAACCAACCATACTCCTAAAATCGATTAATGAAATTTTACAAACAACATTGTGGCAGTCCGTGCACTCGAACCCAGGATGCTCATAGGCAGCAACCCGGGAAAATCAACACCTTATACATCGCACCACGAAGACAGTTAAAGGTTGGTGGACACTGCCTACGATTTATTATGACAAACTTCGAATCCTGCATATCAATATAAGCATGTACACACAATCCCCAACTGCACACTCACGTAGGCTATGCATACATGTGAATGGAAAGAGCAATTAATGGGGCCTTAACCACTTGAGGGAAGTCCTCTCCGATAAATTACTCCTGAACCAATATCAATTATTATGTTCCTTCCAACAAACCAACCATACTCCTAAAATCGATTAATGAAATTTAGAAACACATGTGGCAGTCCGTGGACTCGAACCCAGGATGCTCACACCGAAAATCAACACCTTATACATCGCACCACGAAGACAGTTAAAGGTTGGTGGACACTGCCTACGATTTATTATGCAACTTCGAATCCTGCATATCAATCTAAGCATGTACACACATCCCAACTGCAAGCCACGTAGGCTATGCATATGTGAATGGAAAGAGCAATTAATGGGGCCTTAACCACTTAGGGAAGTCCTCTCGATAATTACTCCTGAACCAATATCAATTATTATGTTCCTTCCAACAACCAACCATACTCCTAAAATCGATTAATGAAATTTACAAACACATGTGGCAGTCCGTGGACTCGAACCCAGGATGCTCACACCGAAAATCAACACCTTATACATCGCACCACGAAGACAGTTAAATGTTGGTGGACACTGCCTACGATTTATTATGCAACTTCGAATCCGGCATATCAATCTAAGCATGTACACACATCCCAACTGCAACTCACGTAGGCTATGCATATGTGAATGGAAAGAGCAATTAATGGGGCCTTAACCACTTAAGGAAGTCCTCTCGATAAATTACTCCTGAACCAATATCAATTATTATGTTCCTTCCAACAACCAACCATACTCCTAAGTCGATATGAAATTTACAGACACATGTGGCAGTCCGTGGACTCGAACCCAGGATGCTCACACCGAAAATCAACACCTTATACATCGCACCACGAAGACAGTTAAAGGTTGGTGGACACTGCCTACGATATAGTATGCAACTTCGAATCCTGCATATCAATCTAAGCATGTACACACATCCCAACTGCAACTCACGTAGGCTATGCATATGTGAATGGAAAGAGCAATTAATGGGGCCTTAACCACTTAAGGAAGTCCTCTCGATAAATTACTCCTGAACCAATATCAATTATTATGTTCCTTCCAACAACCAAACATACTCCTAAAATCGATTAATGAAATTTACAAACACATGTGGCAGTCCGTGGACTCGAACCCAGGATTCTCACACCGAAAATCAACACCTTATACATCGCACCACGAAGACAGTTAAAGGTTGGTGGACACTGCCTACGATTTATTATGCAACTTCGAATCCTGCATATCAATCTAAGCATGTACACACATCCCAACTGCAACTCACGTAGGCTATGCATATGTGAATGGAAAGAGCAATTAATGGGGCCTTAACCACTTAAGGAAGTCCTCTCGATAAATTACTCCTGAACCAATATCAATTATTATGTTCCTTCCAACAACCAACCATACTCCTAAAATCGATTAATGAAATTTACAAACACATGTGGCAGTCCGTGGACTCGAACCCAGGATGCTCACACCGAAAATCAACACCTTATACATCGCACCACGAAGACAGTTAAAGGTTGGTGGACACTGCCTACGATTTATTATGCAACTTCGAATCCTGCATATCAATCTAAGCATGTACACACATCCCAACTGCAACTCACGTAGGCTATGCATATGTGAATGGAAAGAGCAATTAATGGGGCCTTAACCACTTAAGGAAGTCCTCTCGATAAATTACTCCTGAACCAATATCAATTATTATGTTCCTTCCAACAACCAACCATACTCCTAAAATCGATTAATGAAATTTACAAACACATGTGGCAGTCCGTGGACTCGAACCCAGGATGCTCACACCGAAAATCAACACCTTATACATCGCACCACGAAGACAGTTAAAGGTTGGTGGACACTGCCTACGATTTATTATGCAACTTCGAATCCTGCATATCAATCTAAGCATGTACACACATCCCAACTGCAACTCACGTAGGCTATGCATATGTGAATGGAAAGAGCAATTAATGGGGCCTTAACCACTTAGGGAAGTCCTCTCGATAAATTACTCCTGAACCAATATAAATTATTATGTTCCTTCCAACAACCAACCATACTCCTAAAATCGATTAATGAAATTTACAAACAGACTCGAACCCAGGATGCTCACACCGAAAATCAACACCTTATACATCGCACCACGAAGACAGTTAAAGGTTGGTGGACACTGCCTACGATTTATTATGCAACTTCGAATCCTGCATATCAATCTAAGCATGTACACACATCCCAACTGCAACTCACGTAGGCTATGCATATGTGAATGGAAAGAGCAAATAATGGGGCCTTAACCACTTAAGGGAGTCCTCTCGATAAATTACTCCTGAACCAATATCAATTATTATGTTCCTTCCAACAACCAACCATACTCCTAAAATCGATTAATGAAATTTACAAACACATGTGGCAGTCGTGGACTCGAACCCAGGATGCTCACACCGAAAATCAACACCTTATACATCGCACCACGAAGACAGTTAAAGGTTGGTGGACACTGCCTACGATTTATTATGCAACTTCGAATCCTGCATATCAATCTAAGCATGTACACACATCCCAACTGCAACTCACGTAGGCTATGCATATGTGAATGGAAAGAGCAATTAATGGGGCCTTAACCACTTAAGGAAGTCCTCTCGATAAATTACTCCTGAACCAATATCAATTATTATGTTCCTTCCAACAACCAACCATACTCCTAAAATCGATTAATGAAATTTACAAACACATGTGGCAGTCCGTGGACTCGAACCCAGGATGCTCACACCGAAAATCAACACCTTATACATCGCACCACGAAGACAGTTAAAGGTTGGTGGACACTGCCTACGATTTATTATGCAACTTCGAATCCTGCATATCAATCTAAGCATGTACACACATCCCAACTGCAACTCACGTAGGCTATGCATATGTGAATGGAAAGAGCAATTAATGGGGCCTTAACCACTTAAGGAAGTCCTCTCGATAAATTACTCCTGAACCAATATCAATTATTATGTTCCTTCCAACAACCAACCATACTCCTAAAATCGATTAATGAAATTTACAAACACATGTGGCAGTCCGTGGACTCGAACCCAGGATGCTCACACCGAAAATCAACACCTTATACATCGCACCACGAAGACAGTTAAAGGTTGGTGGACACTGCCTACGATTTATTATGCAACTTCGAATCCTGCATATCAATCTAAGCATGTACACACATCCCAACTGCAACTCACGTAGGCTATGCATATGTGAATGGAAAGAGCAATTAATGGGGCCTTAACCACTTAAGGAAGTCCTCTCGATAAATTACTCCTGAACCAATATCAATTATTATGTTCCTTCCAACAACCAACCATACTCCTAAAATCGATTAATGAAATTTACAAACACATGTGGCAGTCCGTGGACTCGAACCCAGGATGCTCACACCGAAAATAACACCTTATACATCGCACCACGAAGACAGTTAAAGGTTGGTGGACACTGCCTACGATTTATTATGCAACTTCGAATCCTGAATATCAATCTAAGCATGTACACACATCCCAACTGCAACTCAAGTAGGCTATGCATATGTGAATGGAAAGAGCAATTAATGGGGCCTTAACCACTTAAGGAAGTCCTCTCGATAAATTACTCCTGAACCAATATCAATTATTATGTTCCTTCCAACAACCAACCATACTCCTAAAATCGATTAATGAAATTTACAAACACATGTGGCAGTCCGTGGACTCGAACCCAGGATGCTCACACCGAAAATCAACACCTTATACATCGCACCACGAAGACAGTTAAAGGTTGGTGGACACTGCCTACGATTTATTATGCAACTTCGAATCCTGCATATCAATCTAAGCATGTACACACATCCCAACTGCAACTCACGTAGGCTATGCATATGTGAATGGAAAGAGCAATTAATGGGGCCTTAACCACTTAAGGAAGTCCTCTCGATAAATTACTCCTGAACCAATATCAATTATTATGTTCCTTCCAACAACCAACCATACTCCTAAAATCGATTAATGAAATTTACAAACACATGTGGCAGTCCGTGGACTCGAACCAGGATGCTCACACCGAAAATCAACACCTTATACATCGCACCACGAAGACAGTTAAAGGTTGGTGGACACTGCCTACGATTTATTATGCAACTTCGAATCCTGCATATCAATCTAAGCATGTACACACATCCCAACTGCAACTCACGTAGGCTATGCATATGTGAATGGAAAGAGCAATTAATGGGGCCTTAACCACTTAAGGAAGTCCTCTCGATAAATTACTCCTGAACCAATATCAATTATTATGTTCCTTCCAACAACCAACCATACTCCTAAAATCGATTAATGAAATTTACAAACACATGTGGCAGTCCGTGGACTCGAACCCAGGATGCTCACACCGAAAATCAACACCTTATACATCGCACCACGAAGACAGTTAAAGGTTGGTGGACACTGCCTACGATTTATTATGCAACTTCGAATCCTGCATATCAATCTAAGCATGTACACACATCCCAACTGCAACTCACGTAGGCTATGCATATGTGAATGGAAAGAGCAATTAATGGGGCCTTAACCACTTAAGGAAGTCCTCTCGATAAATTACTCCTGAACCAATATCATTATTATGTTCCTTCCAACAACCAACCATACTCCTAAAATCGATTAATGAAATTTACAAACACATGTGGCAGTCCGTGGACTCGAACCCAGGATGCTCACACCGAAAATCAACACCTTATACATCGCACCACGAAGACAGTTAAAGGTTGGTGGACACTGCCTACGATTTATTATGCAACTTCGAATCCTGCATATCAATCTAAGCATGTACACACATCCCAACTGCAACTCACGTAGGCTATGCATATGTGAATGGAAAGAGCAATTAATGGGGCCTTAACCACTTAAGGAAGTCCTCTCGATAAATTACTCCTGAACCAATATCAATTATTATGTTCCTTCCAACAACCAACCATACTCCTAAAATCGATTAATGAAATTTACAAACACATGTGGCAGTCCGTGGACTCGAACCCAGGATGCTCACACCGAAAATCAACACCTTATACATCGCACCACGAAGACAGTTAAAGGTTGGTGGACACTGCCTACGATTTATTATGCAACTTCGAATCCTGCATATCAATCTAAGCATGTACACACATCCCAACTGCAACTCACGTAGGCTATGCATATGTGAATGGAAAGAGCAATTAATGGGGCCTTAACCACTTAAGGAAGTCCTCTCGATAAATTACTCCTGAACCAATATCAATTATTATGTTCCTTCCAACAACCAACCAGACTCCTAAAATCGATTAATGAAATTTACAAACACATGTGGCAGTCCGTGGACTCGAACCCAGGATGCTCACACCGAAAATCAACACCTTATACATCGCACCACGAAGACAGTTAAAGGTTGGTGGACACTGCCTACGATTTATTATGCAACTTCGAATCCTCCATATCAATCTAAGCATGTACACACATCCCAACTGCAACTCACATAGGCTATGCATATGTGAATGGAAAGAGCAATTAATGGGGCCTTAACCACTTAAGGAAGTCCTCTCGATAAATTACTCCTGAACCAATATCAATTATTATGTTCCTTCCAACAACCAACCATACTCCTAAAATCGATTAATGAAATTTACAAACACATGTGGCAGTCCGTGGACTCGAACCCAGGATGCTCACACCGAAAATCAACACCTTATACATCGCACCACGAAGACAGTTAAAGGTTGGTGGACACTGCCTACGATTTATGTGCAACTTCGAATCCTGCATATCAATCTAAGCATGTACACACATCCCAACTGCAACTCACGTAGGCTATGCATATGTGAATGGAAAGAGCAATTAATGGGGCCTTAACCACTTAAGGAAGTCCTCTCGATAAATTACTCCTGAACCAATATCAATTATTATGTTCCTTCCAACAACCAACCATACTCCTAAAATCGATTAATGAAATTTACAAACACATGTGGCAGTCCGTGGACTCGAACCCAGGATGCTCACAACGAAAATCAACACCTTATACATCGCACCACGAAGACAGTTAAAGGTTGGTGGACACTGCCTACGATTTATTATGCAACTTCGAATCCTCCATATCAATCTAAGCATGTACACACATCCCAACTGCAACTCACGTAGGCTATGCATATGTGAATGGAAAGAGCAATTAATGGGGCCTTAACCACTTAAGGAAGTCCTCTCGATAAATTACTCCTGAACCAATATCAATTATTATGTTCCTTCCAACAACCAACCATACTCCTAAAATCGATTAATGAAATTTACAAACACATGTGGCAGTCCGTGGACTCGAACCCAGGATGCTCACACCGAAAATCAACACCTTATACATCGCACCACGAAGACAGTTAAAGGTTGGTGGACACTGCCTACGATTTATTATGCAACTTCGAATCCTGCATATCAATCTAAGCATGTACACACATCCCAACTGCAACTCACGTAGGCTATGCATATGTGAATGGAAAGAGCAATTAATGGGGCCTTAACCACTTAAGGAAGTCCTCTCGATAAATTACTCCTGAACCAATATCAATTATTATGTTCCTTCCAACAACCAACCATACTCCTAAAATCGATTAATGAAATTTACAAACACATGTGGCAGTCCGTGGACTCGAACCCAGGATGCTCACACCGAAAATCAACACCTTATACATCGCACCACGAAGACAGTTAAAGGTTGGTGGACACTGCCTACGATTTATTATGCAACTTCGAATCCTGCATATCAATCTAAGCATGTACACACATCCCAACTGCAACTCACGTAGGCTATGCATATGTGAATGGAAAGAGCAATTAATGGGGCCTTAACCACTTAAGGAAGTCCTCTCGATAAATTACTCCTGAACCAATATCAATTATTATGTTCCTTCCAACAACCAACCATACTCCTAAAATCGATTAATGAAATTTACAAACACATGTGGCAGCCCGTGGACTCGAACCCAGGATGCTCACACCGAAAATCAACACCTTATACATCGCACCACGAAGACAGTTAAAGGTTGGTGGACACTGCCTACGATTTATTATGCAACTTCGAATCCTCCATATCAATCTAAGCATGTACACACATCCCAACTGCAACTCACATAGGCTATGCATATGTGAATGGAAAGAGCAATTAATGGGGCCTTAACCACTTAAGGAAGTCCTCTCGATAAATTACTCTTGAACCAATATCAATTATTATGTTCCTTCCAACAACCAACCATACTCCTAAAATCGATTAATGAAATTTACAAACACATGTGGCAGTCCGTGGACTCGAACCCAGGATGCTCACACCGAAAATCAACACCTTATACATCGCACCACGAAGACAGTTAAAGGTTGGTGGACACTGCCTACGATTTATTATGCAACTTCGAATCCTGCATATCAATCTAAGCATGTACACACATCCCAACTGCAACTCACGTAGGCTATGCATATGTGAATGGAAAGAGCAATTAATGGGGCCTTAACCACTTAAGGAAGTCCTCTCGATAAATTACTCATGAACCAATATCAATTATTATGTTCCTTCCAACAACCAACCATACTCCTAAAATCGATTAATGAAATTTACAAACACATGTGGCAGTCCGTGGACTCGAACCCAGGATGCTCACACCGAAAATCAACACCTTATACATCGCACCACGAAGACAGTTAAAGGTTGGTGGACACTGCCTACGATTTATTATGCAACTTCGAATCCTGCATATCAATCTAAGCATGTACACACATCCCAACTGCAACTCACGTAGGCTATGCATATGTGAATGGAAAGAGCAATTAATGGGGCCTTAACCACTTAAGGAAGTCCTCTCGATAAATTACTCCTGAACCAATATAAATTATTATGTTCCTTCCAACAACCAACCATACTACTAAAATCGATTAATGAAATTTACAAACACATGTGGCAGTCCGTGGACTCGAACCCAGGATGCTCACACCGAAAATCAACACCTTATACATCGCACCACGAAGACACTTAAAGGTTGGTGGACACTGCCTACGATTTATTATGCAACCTCGAATCCTGCATATCAATCTAAGCATGTACACACATCCCAACTGCAACTCACGTAGGCTATGCATATGTGAAGGGAAAGAGCAATTAATGGGGCCTTAACCACTTAAGGAAGTCCTCTCGATAAATTACTCCTGAACCAATATCAATTATTATGTTCCTTCCAACAACCAACCATACTCCTAAAATCGATTAATGAAATTTACAAACACATGTGGCAGTCCGTGGACTCGAACCCAGGATGCTCACACCGAAAATCAACACCTTATACATCGCACCACGAAGACACTTAAAGGTTGGTGGACACTGCCTACGATTTATTATGCAACTTCGAATCCTGCATATCAATCTAAGCATGTACACACATCCCAACTGCAACTCACGTAGGCTATGCATATGTGAATGGAAAGAGCAATTAATGGGGCCTTAACCACTTAAGGAAGTCCTCTCGATAAATTACTCCTGAACCAATATCAATTATTATGTTCCTTCCAACAACCAACCATACTCCTAAAATCGATTAATGAAATTTACAAACACATGTGGCAGTCCGTGGACTCGAACCCAGGATGCTCACACCGAAAATCAACACCTTATACATCGCACCACGAAGACAGTTAAAGGTTGGTGGACACTGCCTACGATTTATTATGCAACTTCGAATCCTGCATATCAATCTAAGCATGTACACACATCCCAACTGCAACTCACGTAGGCTATGCATATGTGAATGGAAAGAGCAATTAATGGGGCCTTAACCACTTAAGGAAGTCCTCTCGATAAATTACTCATGAACCAATATCAATTATTATGTTCCTTCCAACAACCAACCATACTCCTAAAATCGATTAATGAAATTTACAAACACATGTGGCAGTCCGTGGACTCGAACCCAGGATGCTCACACCGAAAATCAACACCTTATACATCGCACCACGAAGACAGTTAAAGGTTGGTGGACACTGCCTACGATTTATTATGCAACTTCGAATCCTCCATATCAATCTAAGCATGTACACACATCCCAACTGCAACTCACATAGGCTATGCATATGTGAATGGAAAGAGCAATTAATGGGGCCTTAACCACTTAAGGAAGTCCTCTCGATAAATTACTCCTGAACTAATATAAATTATTATGTTCCTTCCAACAACCAACCATACTCCTAAAATCGATTAATGAAATTTACAAACACATGTGGCAGTCCGTGGACTCGAACCCAGGATGCTCACACCGAAAATCAACACCTTATACATCGCACCACGAAGACAGTTAAAGGTTGGTGGACACTGCCTACGATTTATTATGCAACTTCGAATCCTGCATATCAATCTAAGCATGTACACACATCCCAACTGCAACTCACGTAGGCTATGCATATGTGAATGGAAAGAGCAATTAATGGGGCCTTAACCACTTAAGGAAGTCCTCTCGATAAATTACTCTTGAACCAATATCAATTATTATGTTCCTTCCAACAACCAACCATACTCCTAAAATCGATTAATGAAATTTACAAACACATGTGGCAGTCCGTGGACTCGAACCCAGGATGCTCACACCGAAAATCAACACCTTATACATCGCACCACGAAGACAGTTAAAGGTTGGTGGACACTGCCTACGATTTATTATGCAACTTCGAATCCTGCATATCAATCTAAGCATGTACACACATCCCAACTGCAACTCACGTAGGCTATGCATATGTGAATGGAAAGAGCAATTAATGGGGCCTTAACCACTTAAGGAAGTCCTCTCGATAAATTACTCATGAACCAATATCAATTATTATGTTCCTTCCAACAACCAACCATACTCCTAAAATCGATTAATGAAATTTACAAACACATGTGGCAGTCCGTGGACTCGAACCCAGGATGCTCACACCGAAAATCAACACCTTATACATCGCACCACGAAGACAGTTAAAGGTTGGTGGACACTGCCTACGATTTATTATGCAACTTCGAATCCTCCATATCAATCTAAGCATGTACACACATCCCAACTGCAACTCACATAGGCTATGCATATGTGAATGGAAAGAGCAATTAATGGGGCCTTAACTACTTAAGGAAGTCCTCTCGATAAATTACTCCTGAACCAATATCAATTATTATGTTCCTTCCAACAACCAACCATACTACTAAAATCGATTAATGAAATTTACAAACACATGTGGCAGTCCGTGGACTCGAACCCAGGATGCTCACACCGAAAATCAACACCTTATACATCGCACCACGAAGACACTTAAAGGTTGGTGGACACTGCCTACGATTTATTATGCAACCTCGAATCCTGCATATCAATCTAAGCATGTACACACATCCCAACTGCAACTCACGTAGGCTATGCATATGTGAAGGGAAAGAGCAATTAATTGGGCCTTAACCACTTAAGGAAGTCCTCTCGATAAATTACTCCTGAACCAATATCAATTATTATGTTCCTTCCAACAACCAACCATACTCCTAAAATCGATTAATGAAATTTACAAACACATGTGGCAGTCCGTGGACTCGAACCCAGGATGCTCGCACCGAAAATCAACACCTTATACATCGCACCACAAAGACAGTTAAAGGTTGGTGGACACTGCCTACGATTTATTATGCAACTTCGAATCCTGCATATCAATCTAAGCATGTACACACATCCCAACTGCAACTCACGTAGGCTATGCATATGTGAATGGAAAGAGCAATTAATGGGGCCTTAACCACTTAAGGAAGTCCTCTCGATAAATTACTCCTGAACCAATATCAATTATTATGTTCCTTCCAACAACCAACCATACTCCTAAAATCGATTAATGAAATTTACAAACACATGTGGCAGTCCGTGGACTCGAACCCAGGATGCTCACACCGAAAATCAACACCTTATACATCGCACCACGAAGACAGTTAAAGGTTGGTGGACACTGCCTACGATTTATTATGCCACTTCGAATCCTGCATATCAATCTAAGCATGTACACACATCCCAACTGCAACTCACGTAGGCTATGCATATGTGAATGGAAAGAGCAATTAATGGGGCCTTAACCACTTAAGGAAGTCCTCTTGATAAATTTCTCCTGAACCAATATCAATTATTATGTTCCTTCCAACAACCAACCATACTCCTAAAATCGATTAATGAAATTTACAAACACATGTGGCAGTCCGTGGACTCGAACCCAGGATGCTCACACCGAAAATCAACACCTTATACATCGCACCACGAAGACAGTTAAAGGTTGGTGGACACTGCCTACGATTTATTATGCAACTTCGAATCCTGCATATCAATCTAAGCATGTACACACATCCCAACTGCAACTCACGTAGGCTATGCATATGTGAATGGAAAGAGCAATTAATGGGGCCTTAACCACTTAAGGAAGTCCTCTCGATAAATTACTCCTGAACCAATATCAATTATTATGTTCCTTCCAACAACCAACCATACTCCTAAATCGATTAATGAAATTTACAAACACATGTGGCAGTCCGTGGACTCGAACCCAGGATGCTCACACCGAAAATCAACACCTTATACATCGCACCACGAAGACAGTTAAAGGTTGGTGGACACTGCCTACGATTTATTATGCAACTTCGAATCCTGCATATCAATCTAAGCATGTACACACATCCCAACTGCAACTCACGTAGGCTATGCATATGTGAATGGAAAGAGCAATTAATGGGGCCTTAACCACTTAAGGAAGTCCTCTCGATAAATTACTCCTGAACCAATATCAATTATTATGTTCCTTCCAACAACCAACCAGACTCCTAAAATCGATTAATGAAATTTACAAACACATGTGGCAGTCCGTGGACTCGAACCCAGGATGCTCACACCGAAAATCAACACCTTATACATCGCACCACGAAGACAGTTAAAGGTTGGTGGACACTGCCTACGATTTATTATGCAACTTCGAATCCTCCATATCAATCTAAGCATGTACACACATCCCAACTGCAACTCACATAGGCTATGCATATGTGAATGGAAAGAGCAATTAATGGGGCCTTAACCACTTAAGGAAGTCCTCTCGATAAATTACTCCTGAACCAATATCAATTATTATGTTCCTTCCAACAACCAACCATACTCCTAAAATCGATTAATGAAATTTACAAACACATGTGGCAGTCCGTGGACTCGAACCCAGGATGCTCACACCGAAAATCAACACCTTATACATCGCACCACGAAGACAGTTAAAGGTTGGTGGACACTGCCTACGATTTATGTGCAACTTCGAATCCTGCATATCAATCTAAGCATGTACACACATCCCAACTGCAACTCACGTAGGCTATGCATATGTGAATGGAAAGAGCAATTAATGGGGCCTTAACCACTTAAGGAAGTCCTCTCGATAAATTACTCCTGAACCAATATCAATTATTATGTTCCTTCCAACAACCAACCATACTCCTAAAATCGATTAATGAAATTTACAAACACATGTGGCAGTCCGTGGACTCGAACCCAGGATGCTCACACCGAAAATCAACACCTTATACATCGCACCACGAAGACAGTTAAAGGTTGGTGGACACTGCCTACGATTTATTATGCAACTTCGAATCCTGCATATCAATCTAAGCATGTACACACATCCCAACTGCAACTCACGTAGGCTATGCATATGTGAATGGAAAGAGCAATTAATGGGGCCTTAACCACTTAAGGAAGTCCTCTCGATAAATTACTCCTGAACCAATATCAATTATTATGTTCCTTCCAACAACCAACCATACTCCTAAAATCGATTAATGAAATTTACAAACACATGTGGCAGTCCGTGGACTCGAACCCAGGATGCTCACACCGAAAATCAACACCTTATACATCGCACCACGAAGACAGTTAAAGGTTGGTGGACACTGCCTACGATTTATTATGCAACTTCGAATCCTCCATATCAATCTAAGCATGTACACACATCCCAACTGCAACTCACATAGGCTATGCATATGTGAATGGAAAGAGCAATTAATGGGGCCTTAACCACTTAAGGAAGTCCTCTCGATAAATTACTCCTGAACCAATATCAATTATTATGTTCCTTCCAACAACCAACCATACTCCTAAAATCGATTAATGAAATTTACAACACATGTGGCAGTCCGTGGACTCGAACCCAGGATGCTCACACCGAAAATCAACACCTTATACATCGCACCACGAAGACAGTTAAAGGTTGGTGGACACTGCCTACGATTTATTATGCAACTTCGAATCCTGCATATCAATCTAAGCATGTACACACATCCCAACTGCAACTCACGTAGGCTATGCATATGTGAATGGAAAGAGCAATTAATGGGGCCTTAACCACTTAAGGAAGTCCTCTCGATAAATTACTCCTGAACCAATATCAATTATTATGTTCCTTCCAACAACCAACCATACTCCTAAAATCGATTAATGAAATTTACAAACACATGTGGCAGTCCGTGGACTCGAACCCAGGATGCTCACACCGAAAATCAACACCTTATACATCGCACCACGAAGACAGTTAAAGGTTGGTGGACACTGCCTACGATTTATTATGCAACTTCGAATCCTGCATATCAATCTAAGCATGTACACACATCCCAACTGCAACTCACGTAGGCTATGCATATGTGAATGGAAAGAGCAATTAATGGGGCCTTAACCACTTAAGGAAGTCCTCTCGATAAATTACTCCTGAACCAATATCAATTATTATGTTCCTTCCAACAACCAACCATACTCCTAAAATCGATTAATGAAATTTACAAACACATGTGGCAGTCCGTGGACTCGAACCCAGGATGCTCACACCGAAAATCAACACCTTATACATCGCACCACGAAGACAGTTAAAGGTTGGTGGACACTGCCTACGATTTATTATGCAACTTCGAATCCTGCATATAAATCTAAGCATGTACACACATCCCAACTGCAACTCACGTAGGCTATGCATATGTGAATGGAAAGAGCAATTAATGGGGCCTTAACCACTTAAGGAAGTCCTCTCGATAAATTACTCCTGAACCTCTAATAACAACTCTAATATATTAGAGTTGTTAATGATATCCGAATATTTAATCTACGAATTAAAGTGTGAAGAGAGTATAATTTGTGTTGGAGAATGTTACAGGGCATATTACTTGACACGTATGAAAATATAATTCTCTCTCTCTCTCTCTATCTCTCTCTGATGCTCACTCACTCACTTTCTCTCTCGCACACACACACACACACACATTCACGCACATTCTCACTCTCTCTCTCTCTCTCTCTGAGCTCACTCACTCACCCTCACCTCTCTCTCTCTCTGATGCTCACTCACTCACTCTCACTTTCACTCACCTCTCTCTCTCTCTCTCTCTCTCTCACAATTAGTTCCCTCATCTCCAATACTCGAGATTTATGGCTTCATTGCAATATTAGCTTCGGTCATTGTCGAGAGTGGCCTGCATTGTGAGAGAGAGAGAGAGAGAGAGAGAGAGAGAGAGAGAGAGAGAGAGAGAGAGAGAGAGAGAGAGAGAGAGAAAGAGAGAGAGAGAGGCTGGCTGGCTAACACACTCACCACTAGACCAAGAGAAATACTTCACCTGGGTTTGGGTCTCACGTGATTTATTTACATCTAGTTCCGTTTAACCCCTTCTGTACCGGCGACGTCTTTGTAATCTTATTCTAGCTCTATTTAGACGTTTTGTGCAGTTTAACAAGGGTTTGTGGAAGTGAAAAGAGTTAAGGGGAGGCTCCACCTTTTGGGACCCTGAAGGCATATGTTTTGTTTGTTTGTGCTAAAAATCCTTCCATCCGACATCTTCAACCCCCCCTCCCCCCTCCAAACCCATATATTGCACCGCCGAAACTTATATTTTATGTTACAATTGCACCTCTTCTTCACTCCATCCTTCCACCTCTCATTCGGTCTACCTCTCCCTCTCTGTCCTTCCATCTCGCTCTCGTACCCTCTCTTAGTCATTCTCTGGCGTCCCATACGTTCTGCTGCTGGCATTACCGTACATCACCCTCCTTTATCCTCTCATTCACACTCGGCATTGCTTTTCCGGCTGCATTTGTCGCTGTCTTAAGCGATGAGGGGAGAGACCGAGGGAAGGGGGCCAGGATATGCAGGCGAGGTGGAGTCTGGGAGGGAGGGAGGAAGGGAAGGGAGAGAGAGAGGAAGAAAGGGAGGGGGAGCCGAGAATATGCAGGCGAGGGGGAGTCTGGGATGGAGGGAGGGGGAAAGGGGGAGGGAGACCAATGCAGGCAGTAATAATTTATAACATGGGAATTCTTTTTTGTGAGGTTTTTGTTTAATAGTTATTGAGGATTTGGATTGTTTTTCCATTTTCAAGCTATTGAGAGAGAACAAGAGAACGAGAGAGAGAGTGAGAGAGAGAGAGACCAATGCAGGCGGTGATAATTTATAGCTTGGGAAATTCGTGCTGGCGACAGGAAGATGGGGATTAAGGGGGGTGACCTGTTTTTTTTCTCTTTCTTGGTTGTATCCATTCGGCCCTATTCAGCCTACTGTTTTAAGACATTTATCCCCATCCAGGAGTGTAATGTTTCCTGGCGAGCGATAGCGAGCCACCAATTGATGGAGAAATCTGGCTTCGCCGGAGAAATTTGTCTATCAAAAAATTTACAAATTTAGCCAGCTGTTTAACTCATTATCCAAAGTATGGTGGCTCGTTGTCGCTCGCCAGGTATAAATCGACACCAGGATGAGGATACACGTCTTAAAACAGTAGGCTGAATGGGGCCGAATGGATACAACCCAGAGAGAGAAAAAAGGCAGGTGAGCCCCCTGAACGTGAAGGAAAGCCTGATACAAGGAGTTGCAATAGATAATGACTGTTGCAGAGATAGTGTCGTTTATTCCAGAGAGATACTCGAGGTTGTTTATTGATGACAAATATAACAGCTAGGACTATAGTCTATTCGCTGTAATTAGGCGAGAAATCATGACCTCTAACCTCTGAAACTCCAAAACGACTAGAGTAATCGAGCTAATATTCTTACCATTTGGGAAGAGTCGGTCACGGAATAGATGTGGATATTTACAGCCAATTTGCTCTAGCCCTTTTCGAGTTACAGAGGATAGAGGTCATGAGTTCTCGCCTACTAACAACGAATACACTATAGGATTCGAGCCATATAGGCAGGAGGTCTATACTCTGTTTCTTTACAGCTGACGATGCATTGAATCCCTTAGCAGCTAATTTCTCGATACGTAATGGAAACATAGGAAACTGCTATGTCTCTCCATCCTATTAAGACCAAGTACATGAAATTAGCATCCTATTTCACTACAAAATCTTCAAAATAACTGAGAAATCTTGATAGTTACTTTGCAATGTACTCTACGATATTATAATGTATATATTGCACAACCAATAATAACTGCAAAATGTTGAATTATAGCCACTTTCTCTTTAAATTCCTTTATTGAAAAGCTATTTATAGTTTGCGAGGGAAGTATGATAGATCCAGTGGGCTAAAGAAATAGAACATATTAGGTAGCTTAAGACGTGTAGCAGCAAAGGGATAAATGTAACTATGCAGATAGAAAGATAGATAAATAGATAGATAGAAAGATTGAAACAAATATACAATAAAATATAGAAATAAATATATATATATATATAATATATATATATATATATATATATATATATATATATATATATATATATATATATATATATATATATATATATATATATATATATATATATATATACGTGGAGAGAGAGAGAGAGAGAGAGAGAGAGAGAGAGAGAGAGAGAGAGAGAATGCAAGATCGAGAGCGAGAGGTGGGGGGATATCACAAGACCCCACCTTCAATAAAGATAATTTAAAAGTGCATGAGGAATGGGTATGTCAGGGAGGGAAATTTATGGTCGTAACCTATGAGGAGGTAGTGTAAGACTCCTTGGTATAACGTAACCCTTCTGGTGCAACGCAGACACTCTATATTTAAGGGGAGATGAGCCGGGTTTTTTTGGTTTATTAATTAATTTATTCCTATTTTTCTTAGTTTCCTTTCTAGACCTCCACCAAGCTTAGACAAAACACCCTCTAGACACCCCTTCAAGATAAATTTGTATATTTTTCGGCAGAAAAATTTCCCGGCCGAAAGCCGGTTCCTCTTAAAATTTTAGGTTCGCTATCGCCCGCCAGGAAAAAATCGACACCTAAATGGCACGAACAGTCTTAAAACTGACAATAAAATAGGGCGAAAGGTGTTAAAATTGTCAAAATAATGTGGCAAACAGTCTTAAAATCTCGAAACAAATGGGACTTAACACGAGGGAGAAAGGGGACCAGAAAAACTGGCCCATCCTCCCTTAACTCCAATAGCTTAGAGATCTTATAACGTTTTACCTCATTTCTTTGGGGATTATAAGACATTTCACTCTATTAATTTGTCGATTTTTTGTGGGTAACTTAAGGGAGCCCACCTTGCTTATTTTTTGTTTCTCTCCCTCTCTCTTTGGCTTGTATCCATTCGGCCCCATTCAGCCTACTGTTTTAAGACGTTTACCCTCATCCAGGTGTCAATATTTTCCTGGCGAGCGGTAGCGAACCAGCATATATATATTTTTGTTTTGACTGCAAGCTAAATTTGTACATTTTTCGATAGAAACATGTGTCCGGCGAAGCCTGGCTCACTAGCGCTCGCCAGGAAGAAATCGACACCTGGATGCGGATAAACGTTTTAAAACAGTTGGCTGAATGGGGCCGTGGATACAAGCCAGAGAAAGTGAGAAAAGGAGAGACAGATAACAAAAGCCTGACCCCCCTTGACAAGGGGGGTGGCAGGAAGGAACAGACACAAAGAGATATAGATGTACAGTCGGCCAAATAATATGATACCCCGGCACCAAGTATATAGTGATAAATAATTGGTACCGGTTTCAGCAATATCTAAACTTAATTTCTTCCTTTTGAGTGCGATATACAAACATGTTCCTACATTTACCCACCCCATACAACATATGACAGACATTAATACAGTACAGAGCGATCCAAACGTAATGGCAGCTGGAGAAACTATCGACAAATTTACACATTTAGCTTGCTGTCAAAACAAAAATATATATATGCTGGCTTGCTAGCTACCGCTTGCCAGGAAAATATTGACACCTGGATGGGGGTAAACGTCTTAAAACCGCGCCACCGTACAGTGGATATATGTTCTTATCCACCCTGCGATTTTCATTATGCAATTAAAACGTTTACAATCAATTTACGAATAAACATTAGTTTGCATACATTTCAAATAATCAATTTGTAGTATATGCAAAAAAAAAAATATTCGCAAAGGTTTATAAAAGTTTTAACGGGGGTCACAGGCTTTTTGTATCTTTCTCTCCTTTTCTCTCTTTCTCTGGCTTATATCCATTCGGCCCAATTCAGCCAACTGTTTTAAGATTTGTATCCCCATCCCGCTGTCGATTTCGTCCTGGCGAGCGATAGCCAGCCAGCATTGTATGGAGAAATCAGGCTTCGCCGGAGAGATTTTTCTATCGAAAAATGTAAAAATTTACCTTGCTGTCAAAACAAATATATATATATCCTGGCTCGCTATCGCTCGCCAGGAAAATATTCACACATGGATGGGGGTAAACGTCTTATAACAGCTGAATGGGGCCGAATGGGTACAAGCCAAAGAGAGAGGGAGAGAAAGAGAACAACAAACGAGGTGGGCTCCCTTAATTGCATAAAGAAAATCCCAGATTGGCTAAGAATGTATGCTTACGACTGACTATGCAAACGAAATCAAGCAACACCAGATCTAGTGATGGAAACCTTTTGATTCGTGGATATATAACTATAGTGCGTTCAAGCAAACCTGGCAGACATTGGTAACGTTGCTGCCTTCCTATATACTTCCCATAATGTCAAAATTATGTATTATGAGTTGGAACGAACTGAGTAAAAGACAACATATCCATACATTAACTGAGTAACCACCATTAAGGGACCCCCCCTCGCTTTTTTTTTTATTTCTCTCCTTTTCTCTCTTCCCTGGCGTGTATCCATTCGGCCCCATTCAGCCAACTGTTTTAAGACGTTTACCCCCCATCCAGGTGTCAATATTTTCCTGGCGAGCGGTAGCGAGCCAGCATATATATATTTTTGTTTTGATAGCAAGCTAAATTTGTACATTTTTCGATAGAAAAATGTCTCCGGCAAAGCCGGATTTCTCCATACAATAGGAAAATTTCGACGCCTGGATGGGGATAAACGTCTTAAAACAGTTGGCTGAAGGGGGCCGAATGGATACAAGCCAGGGAGAGAGAGAAAAGGAGAGAAAGATAAAAAAGCCGGTGACCCCCCTTAATAAAAAATATAGGCCTACTACCGCTAATTCCTCCGTATATTCTCAGGTGTTACTTTTAAGGGGGGTCACCGACTTTTGTTTATCTCTCTCTCCTTTTCTCTCTTTCCCTGGCTTGTATCCATTCGGCTTCATTCAGCCAACTGTTTTAAGACGTTTATCCCCATCCAAATGTTGATTTCAACCTGGCGAGCGATAGCGAGCCAGCATTGTATGGAGAAATCTGGCTTCGCCGGATACATTTTTCTATGGAAACATTTACAAATTTACGAATTTAGCTTGCTGTCAAAACAAACAAATATATATCCTGGATGAGGGTAACCGTCTTAAAATATATATCTTGGATGAGGGTAAACGTCTTAAAATATATATCCTGGATGAGGGTAAACGTCTTAAAATATATATCCTGGATGAGGGTAAACGTCTTAAAATATATATCCTGGATGAGAGTAAACGTCTTAAAATATATATCCTGGATGAGGGTAAACGTCTTAAAATATATATCCCGGATGAGGGTAAACGTCTTAAAATATATATCCTGGATGAGGGTAAACGTCTTAAAATATATATCCTGGATGAGAGTAAACGTCTTAAAATATATATCCTGGATGAGGGTAAACGTCTTAAAATATATATCCTGGATGAGGGTAAACGTCTTAAAATATATATCCTGGATGAGGGTAAACGTCTTAAAATATATATCCTGGATGAGGGTAAACGTCTTAAAATAGTAATGGATACAAGCCAAAGAGAGAGGAAGAGAAAGAGAAAAAAGCGAGGCGGGCTCCCTTAATACAATCTCCCTAATCCACTTGAGCCAGAGCACCTGCAATTAGAGTGCATTAAAGAGTGAAACATTATACCTAGGCCTACCCTACCCACCCTCTCTGATTTAGGCCTAAGTTGACCACAAGGCTACCTGTACAAAGGAAGGAGTACAAAGGAAAGCAAGCAACAACAGTTTAGTGACTTCTAGGCTGCTTGTCCTCCAAAATACTGAGGATCAAGTGTTCAAACAGTGGTTTAGAGTGGGTAAGGGAACATTGGAAAGGGGACTACTGCTAACTAATATCCGTTGCAGGATTAGGAAGTTAGTAGGGGACAGATGTGTTAGTAACTGAGGGGGGGATAAAATAATTTTATTCATTTACAAACGCAGTCAGTCGCGGGTTTGATGCGAGATATTTGTCTAGGCGATGTTTAAATGAATCAACGGTGCTGCAGTCTATAACGTCTCGGGGAAGCCCATTCCATAAGTTGACAACTCGATTGAAGAAGAAATTCATAGATTCGTGAGAGTTAAAAGTTTTACCAATAATTTTGCAACCGTTTCCCCGCGTGTAATTAGATTGGTTGATAGTGAAGTACTTACTACAGTTCATATTGTCGATGCCTTTGATGATTTTGAACACTTGAATTAAGTTGCCTCTTAATCTGCGCTGGGCTAAAGGAAATATATTTAATTCTCTAAGACGCTCCTGGTATGGTTTGTTCTTTAGGCTAGGTATCATTTTGGTAACTCTACGTTGAACTCGTTCTAGCTTGTCTATATCTTTTTGGTAATAGGGGCACCAGGATTGAACGCAGTATTCCAGAAGAGGGCAGACTAAGGAATTGTAAAGGGTTAGGATAACTTCTTTGGATTTATGCTCAAATGACCTGCCTATAAAGCCAATTATTTTGTTTGCCTTCTTAACAACTTCTGAACATTGTTGACTCGGTTTTAGGTTACTCGATATTGTTACTCCCAGATAGGTTTCTCTGTTTACAATCTTAAGCCGAGTGCCATTCATCGAATAGTTTGCTTTCTCATTTTGGTATCCGATATGTAGTACTTTACATTTATCCTCATTGAGACTCATTTGCCAAATTTGAGCCCAACGTGACAACTTATCTAGATTGTGTTGCATATCGTCAACTTGTTATTTTGAGAGTACGCTATTTGCAATTTTTGTAACGTCAGCAAATTTTGAGATTGTACAGGTGAGACCCTCATTTATGTCGTTGATGTAAATTAGAAAGCGAATTGGTCCTAGTACCATTCCCTGGGGTACCCCGCTACTTACATTGGTCCATTTAGATGCCTTATCGTTTATGATTACTTTTTGCTTTCTGTCGCTGAGCCAATTTTCTATCCATTTCAACACACCGTCTTGTATTCCATGCGCTTTTAGTTTTAGCAGTAAACGTTTGTGGGGAACTTCGTCAAAGGCCTTTTGAAAATCAAGGTATATAATAATATCTACACTGTAGATATTATATAAGAGGTTTGTTAAACAGGAACTTTTTTTACGAAAGCCGTTTTAAGCATGATATTTTCATCTAAGTGATTTACGGGTCTGTCACTTATGAGTGTTTCTAGCATTTTACATACAACTGAGGTTAAGCTAATTGGACGATAGTTACTGGGTAGGGATTTGCTGCCTTTTTTTAATATCGGTGTTACGTTGGCTAGCTTCCACTGATCAGGCATAGTTCCAGACTGCAAGGATTTATTGAATAGCAATGTCAGTGGTTTGGAGAGCTCATCCTTAGCTTCCTTTAGAACTCTAGGCGAGATTGTATCAGGTCCAGGCGTTTTATTTACCTTGAGTTTATCTAAACAATTCAATACTTCTCTCTCTGTAACGGTGATATTGCTTAGAACATCTGAATTATCAATCTGAATCGGCGATGGTGTAGGGATATCACTGAGGTCTTCTGTTGTAAAAACTGATGCAAAGAAGGTATTGAGGGCATTACTAATTTTGTGTACTTCGTCTTTGGTGTATTCTCCATTTTCATCGACTACAACTTACAACAGTTGAAGTAACTACTTTTTTCTTTCTGATATAACTATAGAATTATTTCGGGTTTGTTTTGCTTTGATTCGCAACATGTAACTCCAGGGTCTTTTTACTTTGCTTAATTAACTTTTTTGGCTTTGCGTCGTAGCTCTACAAATTTCACCCGTTCTTCGTCATTTTGTGAGGATTTTAATCTATCATTAGCAAACTTTATAGCAAGCAGACAGTTTGAAATATCTTTATTCCACCATTTGGGCTTATTATTATGGCCGTATTTTCGATGGTATGCAGTCATGCACTGTTTTTAGGTAATTGGTTTCGAATACTTCCCAAGATGTATTTATGTCGTTAATGTTAATTAGAAAGCTCCAGTCAGTTTCTTTAAACATTGCTCTAAATTTATGAAAATTTGCTTTATTGAAGTTAGGGACTTTCTCGATGCTTTTATTTGGTTCGTTATTAGTAAAGTTTAAGCTGAAAGTTATCTTACGATGGTCGCTGTTACTGAATTCATCACCGACATTCAAATTCTCTATCAATTCCTCTTTTGTTGAAAGTACAAAGTCAAGGACGTTATTTCCACGGGTTGGAGATCAAACAAATTGATATAGCGAACTCAATTGCAAGTTTGCATACAGGTCTTGTCCAGAGTGTGAAGTAATACTATTTCCCCACTTGGTCACAGGTAAATTGAAGTCGCCAAAGAATACGGTATCTTGCGAGTTACTTACGTCTGCAATTTGCTCATAAATTTCTCGGGCAGTTTGTACTGAATGAACTGGAGGTCTGTATATTAATGTAAGTATTATTGTTGTACCTTTACTGTTCATTATTAGCACAAAGGATGTGTCGACGTTTACAATTTGAGGTTTTGACAAGAGGGTCGGGTTAAGACTTTCTTTGATATAAAGTAAAACGCCACCTCCATTTTTATTTATTCGGCTTTTCTCAAATATTACATACCCAGGAAGTAAATACTCTGCTAAAAAGTCTCTGTCTTCCGTATTGAGCCAAGATTCTGTTATGCCAATAACATCGTAATTTTCTGTAAACAATAGTTCCTCTAAATCTGGAAATTTATTGTGTATGCTACGAGCGTTTGCATAGAAATCCTTTAATGTTGTGGATTTAGAATTCAGGGAACGTTCTTTAACAAAATTCTTGGTTCTGGTCGGATCTACATTTATGTACCTGTCTGTCCTCGGTCCTCGCTGTCCTCGATCCTCGTCCCTGGCTGTCCTCGGTCCTCGCTGTCCTCGATCATCGTCCCTGGTGGTCCTCGGTCCTCGCTGTTGTTACGACCGGCACTACGAAATAAACAAGGGCACTTAAGAATGGACTAGATGATAGGCTATATCTGCAACAACGGTACGCTAATTCCAAACCCTCGAACTATTACGCCGGTGAACAAGACACTTAAAACCCTCCAGAGTTAATCTACTGGATAACGGGGTATCAATTAACTGGGTTTTAGTGCACTTCTACAAAGGCTTACCGATGACGGCAAAGCCTACTCACAACAGGAGTACTTTACGTTAATAAAATGCTCTTAAGTAATACCAATGCTTGAACAAACTATAACAAGATTTAATAAAGGAGTATATGCTTACGTTAACTTTAGTGTGAGTCTGTACTCAACACTAAACTCTACAATGCTCTATGAAAACACTGGAAGTCTAGTCCTACAGCAATCAGATAAAGAATCTTCTGAAAACGTCTGATGCTCTAAGATGCTCGTTAATATAGAACAAAAATAATGCAGGGGCAGGACACCAAAGCGTGTATCTAAAATACACCAAAAAGTAGGATACGTATATATAACAAGGAAGTGCAACAACTCTGTGACAGCACTAATAATCGCCACTCAAAACAGTACTTCCTTAGCCAACGTAACAGCAAAACTGGGTTGTGCACTATGCATCAACCTAGGCTAAAATAAGGCGTGAATAATTCCTAAAGCATACACAATTAAAGTTAATAAACACAATGCTGTCTTTCTCACTAATAAAGTCTAGCAGAGGTATATGAAGCAGTAGATAATGACAAGTCATATGATATAATATATTTAGATTTCAGTAAAGCTTTCGACAGAGTCCCCCATGAGAGATTGATGAGAAAGGTTGAGGCGCATGGAATAGGTGGGGCGTTGTTGGGATGGATTAGGTCATGGCTAATTGGTAGGAAGCAGAGAGTTAGCATAAATGGTACGAAGTCAGAATGGGGAGCAGTCAAAAGTGGTGTCCCCCAGGGATCTGTAATAGGTCCTCTGTTGTTTGTTATATACATAAATGACCTTGATTTAGGTATAACTAGTAGGATAAGTAAATTTGCAGACGATACCAAAATGGGGAGAACAATTGATTCAGTTAGAGATATAGAGTGCCTCCAAAGGGATCTAGATACCTTACACGAATGGTCAGTAAATTGGCAGATGAAGTTTAACATTGACAAATGCAAGGTATTAAAGATAGGGAAGATGCATACAAATGTTAAATATAAACTAGCTAATATGGAATTAGAAAACTCGAATTGTGAGAAAGATCTAGGTGTGTTTGTTAGCAATGATTTGAAGCCTAGAAAACAGTGTATAAGCGTTCGAAACAAGGCAAACAGGATTCTCGGGTTCATATCTAGGAGTGTGAGTAACATAACTGCTGATGTTATCTTAAAACTTTACTTATTAGTGAGACCCCATATGGATTATGCTGTTCAATTTTGGTGTCCTTATTACAGAATGGACATAGATTCATTGGAGAGAATACAACGTAGAATGACAAAAATGATCCATAATATTAGAAATCTTCCGTAAAAAGAATGGTTGAAGAATTTAGGCTTACATTCGTTAGAGAGACGCAGAGTTAGAGGGGATATGATAGAGGTGTTCAAGTGGGTTAGTGGGATTAACAAAGGGGACATGACAAATGTACTAAAGCTCAGTGATAGCGAAAGAACTCGTACCAATGGTTTCAAATTAGATACATTTCGTTTCAGAAAAGATATAGGCAAATATTGGTTTGGTAACAGAGTTGTAGAGGGGTGGAATGGACTACCAAGTGCTATAGTGGGATTAAAAACGGTAGGGAGCTTTAAGATAAAATTGGATATGCATATGGACGAGAAGGGTTGGGTGTGAAGGGGGATCAGCCGGGTTGGGCCAATCAGCACTCTGCAGACCCCGTAATCCTGCGTTAATCTCTAACCGTTTTGGTAAGATGATCCTCAGGGTATTAGAGTGTTGAGCATATAATTGGGCTTTGTAATTGGGGTTGTGTGGGACAGAGATCTGCCTTACTTAGGCCAATTGGCTTTCTGCAGACTCCCATTTTCTTATGTTCTAATGTTCTTAAAAGGTACTAGGAAACTAGGCAGAGCGCAAGCATGCTCGTAGCCTACCGTCTCCCCTTGAACAGATTTCCCTTATGTTACGTTAAGTGACTTGGAGGCTCTCTTGGTAAGTCCAGATCTCAAGTATCTGGTCTTACCCTGGCGCTCCACAAAGGTCAACAAAATGAGGTAGCAAGCATACAGGTAAGTGTAGGCAAAAGCCCTTCACCTGTATACTGCTACACTCGCAAAGGAAAATATGCACAA
This sequence comes from Paralithodes platypus, assembly GCA_032716605.1. Lineage (NCBI taxonomy): Eukaryota > Metazoa > Arthropoda > Malacostraca > Decapoda > Lithodidae > Paralithodes > Paralithodes platypus. Next base: position 25,576,491 of record CM064529.1, on the reverse strand, counting down.
GATTTACAGGCTACCTAGCTTCGTCGATGTTGTACAGGCTCTGATTTGCCACATACATAACTCAGACAACGACCAAAGATACCTTCCACTGTCTAGCATTAAATAATAAGAAAGAACAGCTCAATAATTAGAAGCACCCCAACACTAGGCTACCATGTGACTATGATACCATTTGACTATGACTCTAATAATCCCTAAAGCTAGTGCAAACATATATGGAGAACTTGTGCTGGTAATACGACTGGCCGACTATGGAAGTCGTATGCAGAACCAGAAGGGATAAGTAATTGAATAAAGATGAGAAGTATGAAAAAGAAGAAGTTCAGAGAGAGAAATAGTAGTATAGGGGGTTATAGTGGGGGACAGATTGCAAAGGACATGTAGGACCAAGCACGCTATGCCAAGCTCTGCAGGAGAAATGCGGGCAGGAGCCCCCCAGCACTAACAAAGGCAGCAGCACCCAATCACAGATGACTACGTCATGAGGAGCAGGCATCATATGACGCGTCAGGCCCGCCGGCCAATCACGGGCGTGGGAAACTCCTCCGAGCGAGGGAGGCACACGTACATACACATGCACATATTACCACCTCACTGCTCGCTCTCTTTCTCCTTACAACTTCACACAATGCATCTTATATTCTATCAATGATATAAAATACTTCCAAGTGTCACAGACAAGAATAAAGACCACCACTGATCTGTCTGTGACAACATGAACTCTATGACAGAAAGAACATCGTTCTACGATTATTGTAGCCCATTTCACTGCCCTGGCGAGCGCTAGCGAGTTACGAGTGTATTCTGGCAAGCTGGCCAGTGTAACACCCCACCCAAGATGTGGGACGTTTCAGCCACAGGTGAACTCCACATCTGACCTGACAGAATGCCCACCAACCCCGCATCACCCAGCTACTCTCCCAAGTTGTGAAAACAAGGCACGATCACAAACATAAAACACTGCATTATAAAAACAAATCTGCACAACACTTCCCCAAAATAATAGCATCAAAATAATTATATCACGCTCAACGAGCAAGCTTCACCAAGCCTAGCCTACTAAGACAACAGCTCAGAGTGTCTTAGATTCTCGCTGTAATATGCTGCACTTATTATACTATCAAAAAGAAAGAGTTTTTATGTAAGGTTTTTATATTTTGTAATAGTGTTTTTGGCGGCGTTGCACTACAGGGGCAAGCCTAATTTTTCTCCACTCTCAAACAAACACTGACTGAACGGCGAGGGTTCTCCTTCAAACATACCCTCCCGTGACAAACAATCAGCCAGAACATTATCAGTGCCCTTAACATGCCACACATCCAACTTGTGTTCCGGCAGCAAAACAACACCTGGCACTGATAAACTGCCCAGTCCATCACAAGACTGGCGTTTCTCTTCGCTCTCTCCGACAACGGGGCCTGCCAATAACCTTTCACTAGTTCTACCTTAGTGATAAACGAGGCAGCCCCGATGCGGTCTATGGGGTCGTCAACTCTGGGTAATGGATAGGCGTCTGTCAGGGATAATGCTTCCACACTCTTACAATCAACACAAGCACGGATCTTGCCACTCAACTCAGGGTGCAAAGTTACTGGCAACGACCACTCACAATACCCCTTATCCCTCAGACCCTTTTCCAACATGTAGTCGAGCTCTACTTTTACGACAGGCTGTCGAGCAGGATTTATACGGTAGGGAGCCAATTTGAGCCTTACACTGTCTCCAGCCTCCATGTCGGATTCTACCCCATACATCAGGCCTGGAGACTCAACAAACATGCGGACGTACTGCCACAGCCTAGTAAACAACTTCTCTTGGCGCTCAGGAACAAGAGGTTGCAACTTATCTCGAAGAACAACATGCCTAGTGCCCTCCCACAACCCAGCCGAGACCGTAGTTTCTACACTATAGTCTCCCTCCTTCTCCACCTTTGTCCCTAGAACAGCCAGGTAATGAGAGGGCCAATCTGTACCACCTGTGCAGTCACTCCCATAGTTCATAATTGCTAAGGCTTCCCCGCCGATACCGTACATGCGCACCCCCGCATTCCTTGCGACTACATCTGCCTGCGCAGCATCACCGCCTTCAGCGACATGGTCAGATACAGTCGGTCTATTGTAGGGCTGTTGCATTTTACTAGGGCAGCATTGGGAGGCTATGCGACGGCCGGGCGCATTCACTCCACAGCCAACCTCACCAATCTGCTCAATGTCCTGATTCTGACCACCACCCTTAGCAACCATGGGTCGACCCTGACCTGACAACCATGCCAAAGCCTCATCGCCCACCTTGAACCACTGAAACAACGAGGCCAACGGTTTACTAACACTCAAGTGACCTGCCAGCGGAACCTCGTGCACCGCATGAGTTGTGAGGCCTGGGTGCTCGGCACAAACAGTGGGGTATGAACCGAGCAGGTGCTGGAGCGCTGCACACTGCTGCTCAGGCAGGTACTCAAGCGCTTCCACAGCCACCTGACTCGTGTCCCCCCGCCCACTGCTCCGCCGAGACATGACAATCCCAACTCTCCTCCACCTGTGCCCCACTGCCCCCCTCTCCTTCTCCACCTTGGCCGCTGCAGACCAACACAGGGACAGTAGGCTGCTCAGGTGGTTGCCTCACAAACTCCTTTAACCGGTTCACATGACATGCTTCCCCGTCCTCGAGTTCAATAGCCCCGTTCCCACAACTCTTAAGACTTAAGATCTTCTAGTTGTACCTGGGAACTACTCTGTCGCGGAGTGCCATCATGCCCTACCATGTCACTAGGGGGGACAGGTTCTGGGGCCACTCCGGAGCTCATAATGGGTGCAAGTACCGAGTCACCAAGGAGTGTCGCTGATCCAAACTCTCAACCCGACCAGCCTTGACGTTCTCCTTCCGACCCTTCCTCCGCTGGTCTAGAACTTGGGTACTAGGCTGTGACACCTGAGCGGACTGAGACCTGGTGACAGCACACGTCATCTGCGGCATCTGACACCTCTCAAGCCACTCTTGCCCCTCCCTACTCGTGTCGGCCGCCCTCTCGGCAACGACTAAGGGTGGAACCTCGGAAGTGGGCACCGCAAAGTCATTGCCGAGAAGGAGGTCGACCCCCTCAACTGGCAATTTCTTCACCACACCCACATCCAACTCCCATGTCACACCGTCCACCTCAAGCTCTACTCTGACCAGCGGGTAAGACCGCGTAGCATAGATGACTTGAACCACCACAACCCGAGCCGCGTTAATAGGCTTGCCAATGAAATTCTGAATCAGTGTCTGGGAAGCGCCCGTATCACGCAGCAACTCAAGCCTATGCTCCACACCAGCCCACCTCACAGTGCCATGCCCCCTATGACCACAAAAAATATCACGGACGGGTAACGAGCCCTCCTGCTGCTTCTGCACCGGCGATGACTTCGCAACCGACTGTTTACCCCGGGCAAATGCGGAAGACCTCAAAGACACGCCAATGTTGCTCACTAGTGACACCACTGCTGTAGGCGGTGCACTCGGACATGAGCGCGCAATATGCCCCTTCTCATGACACTTGAAATACTCCACTTCACTCTTGGACTTCCTCTGAGGTGAGGAAGGGCCCTGGCCTTTCTTAAACGGGAAGGGTTTTGACTTGGGTTCATAATTGGCAACAGTACTCTTAAATGGATAATTAGTTGTGTCATTAATTCGGGGGGGTGGAGTGGTGCGCCCCTGGTTACCTGCCTCAGCTCTCTGTGCAGACCCGCACCCACGAATCAATGACACCCTAAGGTCAGCCAGCTCAGCCGCCTTCTGCAGAGTTTTTGGTTGCTTTTCTTTCAGGTTAAGAGTCAAGTCACTGCCAGTACACTTAAAAAATTGCTCCAGCAACACTAATTGCTTTACTGAATCAAAAGTAGTTGTCTTCTCCGACCTTAACCAATTTTCAAATGCATCTGACAGCTCTCTAGCGTGTTCCTGGAAAGTACTCTCCTTTCTTTTTGGAACCGCCCTAAACTTCAGCCTATAGGTCTCTGGCTGTAGCTCATACGCCCTCAGGACAGCCTCTTTCAACAACTCGTAATTCACACAGGAATCTAGGGGCAAAGCATCGTACGCCTTGAGTGCTTTCCCCATCAATCGTGAAGAAACAAGGGCTGCCCACTTCTCCTCGGGCCATTGGTGCTCCTGGCACTTTTTCTCGAACCGGAGAAAACATTCTGTAACTCCTAACTCATCAAACACTGGAACCAACTTAAGTAGATGCGACAGGGACTGGTCATGGGCTCAACCCCCCTGGACGACCCGGTTCCTCGTCACCTCTACACGAGTTTTCTCTAGGTCAACATCGGCACGATACCTTTCAGACTCAAACTTGCGCTCAGACTCTCGCTCACGCTGCTCGAGCTCAGCCTCATACTTCCGCTGCTCGAGCTCAGCCTGTCGCTCCTGCTTTCGCTGCTCGAGCTCAGCCTCTCGCTGCCGCTGCTCGATCTTCTGCTGATCAAGCTCAGACTGCTGCTTAAGTTTGGCGAGCTCGAGCTGAAACAACATCTCGGCAGACAAACCTTGAGGAGGGAGTGCTACTATCGGGGACCCACCCCGTGAATCACCTAGAGTCCTAGAGGCATACCCAACCGCCAGCGGGCATCGGCCTGCGGGAACGTACCCGGCTCCGGAGCCCGAGGGGGCGCCATGATAGGAGTCGAGTGGAATGGGGGCTGGGCCGAAGGTGCCCCAGCTCCCGCTCCCCCCGAAGCCCCATGCACCCCACCGAGCACACAGGTAACCAGCTCACCTCACAAACCGCTAGTACCGGGAAACCCTAAGACCGTGGCCACACACTGCAGTCCGTACCGGTCTAGCCCCGACACACGATCGGCTGACACAGGCTCCTCCAAAAATCTCCGAGCATCCTCCTCATTGTTCACCACCCGAACACCGTTAAACAACTCAACCTTCTCCACCTCCTCGCCTGCCTCTCGCACTGTGCCCTCACTATGCTCAGACCCGTCCAGTGACATGATGGAGTCAACAAAAAAATTCTCGAGTCAAGACAAAAGTAGCCAAACTTTCGCGTAGCTTTATTCACCAAAAAATATTCGAAGATGTTCTTGAGTGCAATACTAGGTCACCAATAACTCCAAGTTCTATATATCCTCAAAACAATGTCTACCGCCAACAATGCGAGAAATAAATTCAACCCCAAATGGCAATAAGATTTCTCCAAAAAAAAAAAAATGCAATATTCAGTTTACTATATACTGGTCTAAGGTCGCCATTTGTTACGACCGGCACTACGAAATAAACAAGGGCACTTAAGAATGGACTAGATGATAGGCTATATCTGCAACAACGGTACGCTAATTCCAAACCCTCGAACTATTACGCCGGTGAACAAAACACTTAAAACCCTCCAGAGTTAATCTACTGGATAACGGGGTATCAATTAACTGGGTTTTAGTGCACTTCTACAAAGGCTTACCGATGACGGCAAAGCCTACTCACAACAGGAGTACTTTACGTTAATAAAATGCTCTTAAGTAATAACAATGCTTGAATAAACTATAACAAGATTTAATAAAGGAGTATATGCTTACGTTAACTTTAGTGTGAGTCTGTACTCAACACTAAACTCTACAATGCTCTATGAAAACACTGGAAGTCTAGTCCTACAGCAATCAGATAAAGAATCTTCTGAAAACGTCTGATGCTCTAAGATGCTCGTTAATATAGAACAGAGATAATGCAGGGGCAGGACACCAAAGCGTGTTTCTTAAATAAACCAAAAAGTAGGATACGTATATATAACAAGGGAGTGCAACAACTCTGTGACAGCACTAATAATCGCCACTCAAAACAGTACTTCCTTAGCCAACGTATCAGCCAATCTGGGTTGTGCACTATGCATCAACCTAGGCTAAAATAAGGCGTGAATAATTCCAAAAGCGTACACAATTAAAGTTAATAAACACAATGCTGTCTTTCTCACTAATAAAGTCTAGCAGTGGCATAAAAGGTACTAGGAAACTAGGCAGAGCGCAAGCATGCTCGTAGCCTACTGTCTCCCCTTGAACAGATTTCCCTTATGTTACGTTAAGTGACTTGGAGGCTCTCTTGGTAAGTCCAGATCTTAAGTATCTGGTCTTACCCTGGCACTCGACAAAGATCAACAAAATGAGGTATCAAGCATACAGGTAAGTGTAGGCAAAAGCCCTTCACCTGTATACTGCTACACTCGCAAAGGAAAATATGCACAAGGGTTACAGGCTACCTAGCTTCGTCGATGTTGTACAGGCTCTGACTTGCCACATACATAACTCAGACAACGACCAAAGATACCTTCCACTGTCTAGCATTAAATAATATGAAAGAACAGCTCAATAATTAGAAGCATCCCAACACTAGGCTACCATGTGACTATGATACCATTTGACTATGAATCTAATAATCCCTAAAGCTAGTGCAAACATATATGGAGAACTGGTGCTGGTAATACGACTGGCCGACTATGGAAGTCGTATGCAGAACCAGAAGGGATAAGTAATTGAATAAAGATGAGAAGTATGAAAAAGAAGAAGTTCAGAGAGAGAAATAGTAGTATAAGGGGTTATAGGGGGGGACAGATTGCAAAGGACATGTAGGACCAAGCACGCTATGCCAAGCTCTGCAGGAGAAATGCGGGCAGGAGCCCCCCAGCACTAACAAAGGCAGCAGCACCCAATCACAGACGACTACGTCATGAGCAGCAGGCGTCATATGATACGTCAGGCCCGCCGGCCAATCACGGGCGTGGGAAACTCCTCCGAGCGAGGGAGGCACACGCACATATTACCACCTCACTGCTCGCTCTCTTTCTCCTTACAACTTCACACAATGCATCTTATATTCTATCAATGATATAAAATACTTCCAAGTGTCACAGACAAGAATAAAGACCACCACTGATCTGTCTGTGACAACATGAACTCTATGAAAGAAAGAACATCGTTCTACGATTATTGTAGCCCATTTCACTGCACTGGCGAGCGCTAGCGAGTTACGAGTGCATTCTGGCAAGCTGGCCAGCGTAACACTGTCCTCGCTTATCGTCTCTGTTGGTCCTCGGTCCTCGATCGTCGTCCCTGGTAGTCCTCGGTCCTCTATCATTGTTGCTAGGGGTCCACGGTCCTCGATCCTCGTCCCTGGTGGTCCTTGGGCCTCGATCCTCGTCCCTGGTGGTCCTTGGTTGCCTCTGCTTCTTTTTCGAAAATCCTTTACTGCATCATGAAGCAGGCGGCCAAATCTTGCTGCTCCCACCTGGTTTAGATGAACTCTATCCACTATAAACAGATGATCTTCACGGTAGAAGTCATCCCAGGTATTGATGAACCCAATTTTTTCCTCCCTGCAGAGTTCAGCCAGTCGACGATTTATGCTAGTGGCCATGTTGAAGAATCTGTTCTTCACACCGATCCTGGGAACGATCCCTGATATGATGACTCTACGTGATTTTTCCTTATACATCTGAATCAGCTTCCGGTACTTGAGCATGAGGTCCTCCGATCGAGTCCGCTGCACGTCATTAGATACAACATGAATGACGTACATTGTGCGTGAGGGGGCTGACTTCGAAACTTCGTTGACTGCAGCTGCAACGTCGTCCACACCGCCACCAGGGATACAGAAGCGCTTCCTGGTCCTGGGTGCCGTGACGCAGAACTCGGTAAGTTGTCCACGAACCATGGAATCTTCTACGAGCCGAATTTCTTCTATTTCTTCTTCTTCGTCTAAGTCCGCAAGAATCTGGTAACGTTTCTAGCACATGGTTTCGGTGATGATCTTCCTTGCGATGGGGCAAACGTTGTTCCTCACAACGCAGAAGTTGTCCTGAGGGAGAGCCGAGTCATCACTTGAATTTTCCTGACGTGGTGCTGAAGCTGGTACCGCTATATCAGGCGTAGGGCTGTTGGAAGATGCTACGGTGGTAGAAATTGCTTCATTTGATGATACTCCTACGTTAAGCGTTGCAAATTCTTGGAGTGTTTCCAGCTTCTTGGTGAGGGCGTTAATCCTGACTTTAGCTTCATCCAGTTTAGCTGCCAAATCTTCTCGGAGCTGGCAGAATCGGCAGACATGACCCTCTGGGCAGGCAAACATGGTAGGGCCATACCTACCGGAACAGGTCGTGCAGGCGCGAGACATGGTGACAATAACAAAACTTCAAATCACTTCACTAACTTCAAGTCACTTCTAATCACTTGCCTCACTTCAGATTACTTTATTCACTTCACACACATCAGATCACTTTATTCACTTCACTCACTTTAAATCACTTCACTTCACTTCTAATACAATTAAAACCTGAAAATTTTACATTTACATAAAGGCAATAATACACCTGGAATGAAAAGAAAAATGACGCCACAAGATTTACTAGAAAGTACAAAAGTAAATGTGAATGGGAGGTTAAATTAACCTAGTGAGAAACTGGAAAAACAATAATAGTTAGTATATACAGTGGTGGACACAACAATAATAGTTAGTATATACAGTGGTGGACACAACAATAATAGTTAGTATATACAGTGGTGGACACAACAAAATAATGGATTGGTAATATCATACTGCATGTGATTAATATTTAGTACAATCGCGCTAATAAGTAATGTCTCGGCACCAAGTATGTTCTGATCAATAATTGGTATCAGCAATATCTAAGCTTAATGTCTTCATATCTAGTGAAATATACAAACATGTTCATACACTTACCCACCCTATTCAACATCTGACAGACATTAATACAGCACAGAGCAAGCCAAACGTAATGACAGCTAGGACATGACTTATTAGCGCGACCGTACATGGTTGTAGATTGAAATTAAAGCAATCTATGCTGTGGTATATACTATATTATTATGGTGCTAGCTATCATATGTATTAAAGCAATCTATACTGTGGTATATACTATATTATTATGGTGCTAGCTATCATATGTATTAAAGCAATCTATACTGTGGTATATACTATATTATTATGGTGCTAGCTATCATATGTATTAAAGCAATCTATACTGTGGTATATACTATATTATTATGGTGCTAGCTATCATATGTATTAAAGCAATCTATACTGTGGTATATACTATATTATTATGGTGCTAGCTATCATATGTATTAAAGCAATCTACTGTGGTATATACTATATTATGGTGCTAGCTATCATATGTATTAAAGCAATCTATACTGTGGTATATACTATATTATTATGGTGCTAGCTATCATATGTATTAAAGCAATCTATACTGTGGTATATACTATATTATTATGGTGCTAGCTATCATATGTATTAAAGCAATCTATACTGTGGTATATACTATATTATTATGGTGCTAGCTATCATATGTATTGCGTAGTTCAGTTTATGAGAAGAAAACCATAATGTTAGTTATCAGTTATATTGTATAGTAATAATTAAGTAACACCCCGTTCTTAACATTAATCATCAATAACAAACCCCTCGCTTTGTTTTATCTTTCTTTCCCTCTCTCTTTGGCTTGTCTCCATTCGGCCCCATTCAGCCTACTGTTTTAAGAAGTTTACCCCCTTCCAGGTGTCCATATCTTCCTGGCGAGCGGTAGCGAGCCAGCATATATGTATCTATGTTTTGACAGTTAGCTAAATTTCTACATTATTCGATAGAAAAATATCTCCGGCGAAGCCGGATATCTCCATACAATGCTGGCTCGCTATCGCTCGCCAGGAAGAAATCGACACCTGGATGGGGATAAACGTCTTAAAACAGTTGGCTGAATGGGGCCGAATGGATAAAAGCCAGGGAAAGAGAGAAAAGGTGAGAAATAAAAAAAAAAAACGGTGACCCCCCTTAGTACAACAGCATAGAAAAAAACAAAAAAAAATTGACAGCTGAGACGTGACTTATTAGCGCCACCAGCCGTACTGTATTGTTCCCTGCAGCTTAGATCAACAGAAATGCCAATATGATTATATACCACAATTACCCGCGTCTCAACCACGACAAGGACAAATATTGACCCAGGCCAGCTGTATAATACCGTGAGGTGAACCATAGCTAGACACACATATACAGAGGAAGCCAATTGGCGACTTGTTAGTTTCGTTCTATAAGGAAGTTGGAACTCTAGACATCGATATTTACCAGAATTACCAGCTGAAATTTGGTTGTAGCAGATATATAAATATATAAATCCCAATTTGGTTGTAGCAGATATATAAATATATAAATCCCAATTCAACACACTTTTTATCCATCAAAGACCTACATTACTCTTGCATTACTGTTTAAGGGGAGGTTTTTAGCTTGGTCCGTAGATATCCTTCAAGGTTAAGATTACACCCCCTTGAGCCCCTTTCAAGATAAATTTGTAAATTTTTCGGTAGAAAAATGTCCCGGCTGAAAGCCGGTTCCTCTTAAATGAAGGGCTCGCTATCGCTCGCCAGGATAAAATCGACACCTAAATGGCACGAAAGGTCTTAAAATTGACAGAAATGGGTTGAAAGTTCTTAAAATCGTCAAAATAATGGGGCGAACGTCTTAACATTAGGAAAACAATGGGGCTAAACATGAGGGAGAAAGGAGTCAAGAAAAAAATCCCTCAAGTGGATATCTCCCCTTAATAGCGATATTTATAGCTCCAACATCCTTATAGCCTCAAACTCGCAAGTGGCCAATTAGTAGTAACGTAAGCAATGTACAGTAGCGCTAATAAGTCATGTTTCAGCTGTCATTACGTATGGCTGTTCTGTATTAATGTCTGTCAGATGTTGAATAGGGTGGGTAGGTGTAGCGCTAATAAGTCATGTTTCAGCTGTCATTACGTATGGCTGTTCTGTATTAATGTCTGTCAGATGTTGAATAGGGTGGCTAGGTGTAGCGCTAATAAGTCATGTTTCAGCTGTCATTACGTATGGCTGTTCTGTATTAATGTCTGTCAGATGTTGAATAGGGTGGGTAGGTGTAGCGCTAATAAGTAATGTTTCAGCTGTCATTACGTATGGCTGTTCTGTATTAATGTCTGTCAGATGTTGAATAGGGTGGCTAGGTGTAGCGCTAATAAGTCATGTTTCAGCTGTCATTACGTATGGCTGTTCTGTATTAATGTCTGTCAGATGTTGAATAGGGTGGGTAGGTGTAGCGCTAATAAGTCATGTTTCAGCTGTCATTACGTATGGCTGTTCTGTATTAATGTCTGTCAGATGTTGAATAGGGGGGGTAGGTGTAGCGTTAATAAGTCATGTTTCAGCTGTCATTACGTATGGCTGTTCTGTATTAATGTCTGTCAGATGTTGAATAGGGTGGGTAGGTGTAGCGTTAATTAGTCATGTTTCAGCTGTCATTACGTATGGCTGTTCTGTATTAATGTCTGTCAGATGTTGAATAGGGTGGCTAGGTGTAGCGTTAATAAGTCATGTTTCAGCTGTCATTACGTATGGCTGTTCTGTATTAATGTCTGTCAGATGTTGAATAGGGTGGCTAGGTGTAGCGTTAATAAGTCATGTTTCAGCTGTCATTACGTATGGCTGTTCTGTATTAATGTCTGTCAGATGTTGAATAGGGTGGGTAGGTGTAGCGCTAATAAGTCATGTTTCAGCTGTCATTACGTATGGCTGTTCTGTATTAATGTCTGTCAGATGTTGAATAGGGTGGGTAGGTGTAGCGCTAATAAGTCATGTTTCAGATGTCATTACGTATGGCTGTTCTGTATTAATGTCTGTCAGATGTTGAATAGGGTGGGTAGGTGTAGCGTTAATAAGTCATGTTTCAGCTGTCATTACGTATGGCTGTTCTGTATTAATGTCTGTCAGATGTTGAATAGGGTGGCTAGGTGTAGCGTTAATAAGTCATGTTTCAGCTGTCATTACGTATGGCTGTTCTGTATTAATGTCTGTCAGATGTTGAATAGGGTGGCTAGGTGTAGCGTTAATAAGTCATGTTTCAGCTGTCATTACGTATGGCTGTTCTGTATTAATGTCTGTCAGATGTTGAATAGGGTGGCTAGGTGTAGCGTTAATAAGTCATGTTTCAGCTGTCATTACGTATGGCTGTTCTGTATTAATGTCTGTCAGATGTTGAATAGGGTGGCTAGGTGTAGCGTTAATAAGTCATGTTTCAGCTGTCATTACGTATGGCTGTTCTGTATTAATGTCTGTCAGATGTTGAATAGGGTGGCTAGGTGTAGCGTTAATAAGTCATGTTTCAGCTGTCATTACGTATGGCTGTTCTGTATTAATGTCTGTCAGATGTTGAATAGGGTGGCTAGGTGTAGCGTTAATAAGTCATGTTTCAGCTGTCATTACGTATGGCTGTTCTGTATTAATGTCTGTCAGATGTTGAATAGGGTGGCTAGGTGTAGCGTTAATAAGTCATGTTTCAGCTGTCATTACGTATGGCTGTTCTGTATTAATGTCTGTCAGATGTTGAATAGGGTGGCTAGGTGTAGCGTTAATAAGTCATGTTTCAGCTGTCATTACGTATGGCTGTTCTGTATTAATGTCTGTCAGATGTTGAATAGGGTGGGTAGGTGTAGCGCTAATAAGTAATGTTTCAGCTGTCATTACGTATGGCTGTTCTGTATTAATGTCTGTCAGATGTTGAATAGGGTGGCTAGGTGTAGCGCTAATAAGTCATGTTTCAGCTGTCATTACGTATGGCTGTTCTGTATTAATGTCTGTCAGATGTTGAATAGGGTGGGTAGGTGTAGCGCTAATAAATAATGTTTCAGCTGTCATTACGTATGGCTGTTCTGTATTAATGTCTGTCAGATGTTGAATAGGGTGGCTAGGTGTAGCGCTAATAAGTCATGTTTCAGCTGTCATTACGTATGGCTGTTCTGTATTAATGTCTGTCAGATGTTGAATAGGGTGGGTAGGTGTAGCGTTAATAAGTCATGTTTCAGCTGTCATTACGTATGGCTGTTCTGTATTAATGTCTGTCAGATGTTGAATAGGGTGGGTAGGTGTAGCGTTAATAAGTCATGTTTCAGCTGTCATTACGTATGGCTGTTTTGTATTAATGTCTGTCAGATGTTGAATAGGGTGGGTAGGTGTAGCGTTAATAAGTCATGTTTCAGCTGTCATTACGTATGGCTGTTCTGTATTAATGTCTGTCAGATGTTGAATAGGGTGGCTATGTGTAGCGTTAATAAGTCATGTTTCAGCTGTCATTACGTATGGCTGTTCTGTATTAATGTCTGTCAGATGTTGAATAGGGTGGGTAGGTGTAGCGCTAATAAGTCATGTTTCAGCTGTCATTACGTATGGCTGTTCTGTATTAATGTCTGTCAGATGTTGAATAGGGTGGGTAGGTGTAGCGTTAATAAGTCATGTTTCAGCTGTCATTATGTATGGCTGTTCTGTATTAATGTCTGTCAGATGTTGAATAGGGTGGGTAGGTGTAGCGTTAATAAGTAATGTTTCAGCTGTCATTACGTATGGCTGTTCTGTATTAATGTCTGTCAGATGTTGAATAGGGTGGGTAGGTGTAGCGTTAATAAGTAATGTTTCAGCTGTCATTACGTATGGCTGTTCTGTATTAATGTCTGTCAGATGTTGAATAGGGTGGAGGTAGGTGTAGCGTTAATAAGTAATGTTTCAGCTGTCATTACGTATGGCTGTTCTGTATTAATGTCTGTCAGATGTTGAATAGGGTGGCTAGGTGTAGCGTTAATAAGTCATGTTTCAGCTGTCATTACGTATGGCTGTTCTGTATTAATGTCTGTCAGATGTTGAATAGGGTGGGTAGGTGTAGCGTTAATAAGTCATGTTTCAGCTGTCATTACGTATGGCTGTTCTGTATTAATGTCTGTCAGATGTTGAATAGGGTGGGTAGGTGTAGCGCTAATAAGTAATGTTTCAGCTGTCATTACGTATGGCTGTTCTGTATTAATGTCTGTCAGATGTTGAATAGGGTGGCTAGGTGTAGCGTTAATAAGTCATGTTTCAGCTGTCATTACGTATGGCTGTTCTGTATTAATGTCTGTCAGATGTTGAATAGGGTGGGTAGGTGTAGCGCTAATAAGTAATGTTTCAGCTGTCATTACGTATGGCTGTTCTGTATTAATGTCTGTCAGATGTTGAATAGGGTGGCTAGGTGTAGCGTTAATAAGTCATGTTTCAGCTGTCATTACGTATGGCTGTTCTGTATTAATGTCTGTCAGATGTTGAATAGGGTGGGTAGGTGTAGCGCTAATAAGTAATGTTTCAGCTGTCATTACGTATGGCTGTTCTGTATTAATGTCTGTCAGATGTTGAATAGGGTGGGTAGGTGTAGCGCTAATAAGTCATGTTTCAGCTGTCATTACGTATGGCTGTTCTGTATTAATGTCTGTCAGATGTTGAATAGGGTGGGTAGGTGTAGCGCTAATAAGTAATGTTTCAGCTGTCATTACGTATGGCTGTTCTGTATTAATGTCTGTCAGATGTTGAATAGGGTGGGTAGGTGTAGCGCTAATAAGTCATGTTTCAGCTGTCATTACGTATGGCTGTTCTGTATTAATGTCTGTCAGATGTTGAATAGGGTGGGTAGGTGTAGCGCTAATAAGTCATGTTTCAGCTGTCATTACGTATGGCTGTACGTAAGGGGAGATGTCCACTTGAGGGATTTTTTTCTTGACTCCTTTCTCCCTCATGTTTAGCCCCATTGTTGTTCTAATTTTAAGACGTTTGCCCCATTATTTTCACTATTTAAAGAACTTCCAACCCATTTATGTCAATTTTAAAACCTTTCGTGCCTTTTAGGTGTCGATTATATCCTGGCGAGCGATAGCGAGCCTGTAATTTAAGAGGAACCGGCTTTCAGCCGGGACATTTTTCTACCGAAAAATTTACAAATTTATCTTGAAAGGGGCTCAAGGGGGTGTAATCTTAAGCTTGAAGGATATCTAGGGACCAAGCTAAAAACCTCCCCTTAATGTCTGTCAGATATATGTTAGCTAAAATAATTAATTGAGATAGTCTGTAATTTTTTAACAGGTAGACATCCTTCCTAAGCTGAATGAAATCGTCTAATAGTTGCCAGAATATAATGAAAAGGGCGTCACCGGTACTAAAGGGGCTAATTATGTCTGTCAGATGTTGGATGGGGAGTGTTAGTGTAGCAACATATTTGTATATCTCTCGAAACGAATAGATCAAGTTTTAGATAGTGCTGGTACCTATTATTGATCAAAATATACTTGGTGCCGTGACATGACTTATTTGGCCGACTGTACAATAAGTGCATACCGAGAGTCAACAGTGGTCAGGGGATGCAAAGGAGGGGGGGGGGGGGTTACATTGTTGTTTTTGTTGTGTTAAGGGGGTGGTGGTCGCTTTTTCTGGACCCCCTTCTCCCTCATGTTTAGTATATTAGTTTTGTTATTTTATGACGTTCGTTCCATTAGTTTGGCGATTTTAAGAACTTTTGCCCTATCTCTGTCAATGTTAAGACCTTTCGCGTCATTTAAGTGTCGATTGTTTGCTGGGGAGCGATAGTGAGCCTGTAGTTTAAGGGGAACCGGCTTTCGGCCGAGACATTTTCATATCGAAAAATGTACACATTTATAGTGAAAGGGGGTCTAGGGGTTGTAATTTTAAGCTTGATGGAGTTCTAGGGAACAAACTAAATACCTCCCCTTAATACGCCAGACCAGACCAGTGTTTCCCCCTCTTTTGCTTGCGATTCAGGAACAGTGATTGCTTAATATTGATGAAGCTATTAATAATTTTTTAGTCATGAATTAAAAACTTACGCAGTTTATGCATTCAGTAACATAAGTATGTGTATATCTCTACCTATCTATATATATATAGCGATGTAGATATTATGCAAATGGATTCACTGCAAACTTAATGGTTATATAATGCAACACAAAATATGCAGTAGAGCTCTCACTAGTAACTAAGAGTTGCATTAGTGCTTATATATATATATATATATATATATATATATATATATATATATATATATATATATATATATATATATATATATATATATATACTATTATATTTAATCTATAAACAACTACTAAATATTGATCACATACAGTAAGATTATAGGTTTGACTCCTGTAAGAAGATAAAGAAAACCTAATATTTAGTAGTGGCCCCGTAATCATTGACGAACATGCCTATTACATAAGGCATCCTCTTCAAACACTAATCCGCCGTAGTTTTGAATCTACCGCGCAGAGCATTTAAAAACTGAGGAGCCTTCATCATGAGCGCACGCGACCTCACTCATGGCTTCAGTCATTATGAATTGGGTTTTCACTACGAAAAAACTTCGTAAAAAATAAAAAGAAAAAGAAAATAAGAATAACTATCCAATAAGCTTTCCATCATATCGTGGATGTACTTGTGTGGATCTCTGACCAGACGCTGATTCAGGCGTCATTCTTCCTTCACTGACATATCAAGTAAACCAAAATCCTCAATACATCAACGAATGGGAAGGGGACGGTCGGGAGGGCCCCAGTCGTCAATGATTACGGGGCCACTACTAAATATTAGGTTTTCTTTATCTCCTTACAGGAGTCAAACCTATAATTTATTAGTGGCCCCTCCATCATTGACGAACATGCCTGATTTCTAAGACTGGAGGGGGACATTCGTAATCATATAACTCTAGAAAAGCAGATAATAAAAACAACCACATAGTATTCTTACTTTTGAAAATATATTTAACAACGGCGTAGGCCGAAAAAATACAAGAAAAAGGGGGTTCAGGCAGGTGCGTGCTTCAAAGAAGCCTGCCTGACAAAAAAATGGGTAACCCTGAAGATTCTGTACACAGATCTGTAGTTACAAAGGCACCCCACTCAACGAGTGGTGACAAAAAATAACAAGTTATAAGTTTATATGTGCACATAATAAACCCCAACATAAACTTGGAGATAAATTGCAAAGGAACTCCATTATTCTAATATTAAATTGCTTTCGCAGCTAAACTACTCTAACAACACCGTTGTTTTGTACTTAACATTGTACTAGCACAATTTCTCACTGAGAAATTTTCATATCACATTTTAACCTTAAATTGTATCACAGCTCTCATACTCCGGCGGGGTCTAGGGTGTCCTATGTCAACTGACTGCACCCCCCCCCCCCCCCTTTCCCGTGAAAGTAAACAAAAGTGACTGCAGGGCCACCTAGACCCTCTGCTAACACCTTATTATGTTGCTCGCCGCTAAATAAGGGTTAAAGCTATACATGGTAAGGAAGGTTTGTCTAGAGCAACTGACAAGTATCTAGACAGATACGTATGATTAGACGCCCACAACTGCGTGGACGCTATGTCTTCAACTGAAAAAAATTTCAGGAAACGTAAAGAGGCTGCCCATTTGCGTAAATCGTGGGCCCGACCCACAACGCCGGGATTACTTTCTTTAATGACTTCTACCAGAAGAGAGGCTAATCGCCGTTTAACACCTTACGAGCGGCCTATGCGGTTTATTTATGTGTACCGCCCAGCGGGGTGTTTTTAGCCAAAATAGGGCTGTTTACGTGATCATTTTCATGCCTAAATAAGACCCAAAACGTAAAACAAGTATCTATCCCTGAAAGGGCATAAACAGAGCTTTCGAATGACACCATAACGATCCTTGTATGATGGATAGTTTTCTTGCAATAACCGTGCAACGCGAGTGCAAAAAGCAGGTAATTCGGTACTTTCGGTACATAATTGAGTATGTAGCGAGTGAGAGAGGGAGGAGGGAGCTGAGATTTGTGTCAGTAGGTTCGCCGCGGTGGTCTGGAGCAGTCATACGCTCGCTAGTCTCCTGCCACCACTTGTCTCTCTCTCTCAGCCACATTACGTGCTGAAATTGCCACTCGAGTTATGTCGAGCGCCGCCACATAGTCCAGCTTTATTAAATACGACTTAAGTGGTGAGCCGCTAATAAAGGGTTAAGTAAGCGTTTACCCGTACTTGCTACCCATAAAGCACCTTGGGGGTTTCGAGGAGCTACTCTCAAATATTTGGTAAGAGCTTGTACTGGACATAAATTATGATGCACCTTTCCCCTTTTTAACGCCGGCACCGTGAACTCAGAAAACACGTGTGCACTATGCTCATTCTTGGCTACAAAACCTGGGGAGGGTGCAATGGAAATACATTCATTAAGTCTACCAAACCTAAGACAATTAGGTGTGTTGCTCATCGCCGCCAGCTCAGACACTCTGTTTCCGGTGGCCAAAGCCAAAAGGAAAACCGCCTTTTTTAAGAGTAATGCAAAGTCTGCAGTATTTTGGTACAGACGAGAGTGAAGCAAAGACAAAGCTTTGTCCAGAGACCAAGTAGGCATGAGCTGACGGGGAGGTGGGCGTAGTTTAAAACATGCTCTCATAAAACCTGTTTCCTCCGCCACCGGTATGGAAAGACCCGTAAGGTCTAAAAAGGGCACTCTAATCGCAGTTAAGTGATTTTTTAATGTTACCACAGATAAACGTTTCTGCTCAAACAGATAATTCAAATAATTAAAAACTAATGCCACTGAGGGTACAGTTTGTTCTGTCCTAACGATCCAAGAAGTAAAGGCTTGCCAATGTGATTGATACTGTCGTTTTGTAGACTGAGTATATTGATTGAGTAATTTATTGGTCACATCTCTACCGTATGGTGCTAGCCACTTGGCCTCCTGAATGTCCATAATGCAAAAGTCAGCGAGGTCGCTAGGTTGCCAATCGTGTCTAAGTGGAAATACCCGACCGGGAGCGATACCGGGTCCGGGCACCACATTTTCAATTGCTGGTACCACAACTGCGCCGGCCACAGTGGCGCGATTAGCGAGACTAATCCTCGATAATCTCGTAGTTTGTTCACTACGTGGCACATTAGTGACGCATCTGGCGGTGGAAACAGATAGATGGAGCTCCATCTGTTCCAGTCTGTCACTAGGGCGTCTGGCCCCCCTGCCGGCGTTTTCGCCCGGCGGGTGAGGTATAGAGGGAGTTTGTGAGTCTCCTCGGACGCAAAAAGATCCACTTGTGGATGGGAGAGCTCTGCAATCATTAGGTTGAAAATGGGTTGCTTGAGCTCCCATTCTACTGTCGTGCTCTGTCTCCGGGACAGAGCGTCTGCCCAGACGTTCGCTACGCCTGGGAGATAAGATGCGTGAAGATAAATATCTAGACTGTTGGCTAGAGCAAAAATCTCTTCCGACACGTTTAGCAACTTCCTTGACCTCGTTGACCCTTGTTTCTGAATACAGTGGACTGCATTCAGATTGTCCATTCTGAAGGCCACCGACTTGCCCCGTAACGCCGGGCCGTGAGCCTGAAGGAAATACAAGGGGACTAGTAATTCTTTGACATTGATGTGCGAGATTTCTAAGTGGGACCAAAGCCCCTGACCCTGGTGCCCCTGATTTGACTGAAATCCCCACCCTATTGTGCCTGACGCATCCGTGTCTACCCATACCGTTGGTGGAGGAGAGGTCCATGACATTATTGAGTGCAATGTTTCCCTCTTCGCCCAGACCGCTAGTAAGGTGTGGATTAATTTCGGGATGGGCCATAATTTTCCCGCCGGTAAGAGCGGGAAATATTTGTTGCCTTCCAATATTAATCGTTTTACTTTCAACCGGCCCAACTTGACAGTTAGTTGAATCCAGTTGAGAGAGCCGACCAGAGACTCCCAGACCCTTCGCGTCGTAGTCAGACTGTGAAGAAACCTGAACAGTTTCCTGCGAAACCTGTTGCGATTGTCCACACTCTGACTCAGAGTGAGAGCGGCGGTGTCCCAGACCAGCCCTATCCACTGAATTACTCGTGAGGGAACAAGGTTTGACCTTGAAGCCTAGAGTTTTGACATGATTTAAAATGATATTGACATGTTTTATGCATAATTGTTGTGTCTCTGCCACCACCAGCCAGTCGTCCAGATACCACAACACTCTGATCCCTTGTTTTAACAATGGCATCAGGGCTTGCCGGACTAGTTTTGTGAATAATCGAGGTGCCAGGTTCAAGCCGAACGGCATCCTCTGAAAAACAAAATTTTGGTGCCTGATCCGTAAGGCCAAAAACCTTTGAAATCTTTTGTTGACCGATACGTGCCAATAGGCGTCTGTCAGGTCTAGTGAACACATCCAACCTCCCGGCGGAAGTGTTAGCCTGATTTGGTGTACTGTTAACATTCTGAAAGATTCGTTGTGAATGTGAAGATTCAGATAAGACAGGTCTACGACTGGCCTCATCTGAACACTGTCCCTTTTGGGAACCAAAAATAGTTTGGACGTGAATACAGGGTAATTTGGGGGGACCGGGATGATGACATTCTTGGCAATCATTTCCTGGGCTAGTGACTCCACCTCTAAAGAAACAAAATTCGCCGTTGTCGGCTGACGTAATCGAGGTCGCCGGAGCCACTGCCAAGTGATGCCTTTGCGTGCCACCATCCGTGCCCAAGTGTTTAACGGCCATGCTTGGTGACATGTTCGGAACGACCCAGTTAGCAGACAAGGGTTCGCCGGCTGTACTACCCTCGGTTCCTCCGGCCTTAAGGTAGGCGCCGGGAGTGAGAGAGACTTTAGTTTTTTGATGGTGGGGTTGGTGCTGGCCGCTTCGCCGGCTGGCTGGTGTTGGCCGAAGACTGGCCCTGACCTGGTTTATTTTGGCCGCGTCCTCTCTGACCTGAAAACCTACTCTGTCTATGCCTGTACTGACCCTGGGGGGAGTGGGAGGACTTAGGCGGAAGAAAAGGTTTAGATCCCCCTGGCTGAGCTTTAGTAGTAGGCCTGGGTTTGGGGAAGTTAAATGCAGGTTTCTTAGAAGGGGTGGGACTGTGCTTAACGGCCTGTGCCATATTGAACACTGTTCGCCACACTTCAGGGGTCATTAAAGAGGGAGTAAGCACTGGTGACATAACCACCTGATTAGCAATGCGATCAGGTAGCTTGCGAACTAACGACATCCTAAGATCTTGTCGTGCTCGTACCGCCTCAAGCAAGGCGGTACGTATGTCACCCAAGGATTGGATTGACGACTGAAGAATCAGTCGCCGGGATAACTCAACCGATCTTCGAGCATCCGCATCTGTGATTGCCTGAGTGGACCGTAGTAAAGACTTAGCCACCTGCTGAGATACTATGTACTGCGAGAACAGGCGAAAAGCTTTTCCCCGTAGCCTAAATTCTCTGTCTAGGTGAGTAGGGGTAGGGGTAGTGAACGGGTCCTTCAGCTCACAAAGATTAATCTTAGGGGCAGCTAGAAATGAAAACAAAGCTGACGGGACTCCGCCGGCAGAACCCACCGGCATGGAGAACCATGAATGAGTATCCTGAGGAATCTGGTGGGAAGATTTAGAAGTGAAAGTGGTTGCAAAGTTTTGAGCCTCTACCTCCCAATCTACCCAAGGTCCTGGTCCCAACTGTCCCACCTTCAAAACTGGATTAGCTGCGTCGTCTGTGACGGTCTGTAAATCTAGTTCAGGAGTGAGAGCTGACAGAGTCTTAATATCATTAAACCCATCCAGCTTAGACCAGTCTGAAAATAGTTTTGAAGCTGAGGCAGGGGGTAAAGCAGGCTTAGAAGCATACACAAAATAATCTTGGTGATAATAACTAGGTATAGCCTTGATGTTTACGTCCAGAACATTACCCAAAGTATCCACGGCCCTTAATTTCTTTGACTTATTGCCCTGGATGACCCACTCACGCGGTACCGGGAGTTCCCCTGACAAAGTAGGTTGGGCAAGCTCTGGTTTAGAGGAGTTCAAAAGAACCCATGACTCGTCTGGCCCATAGCTACCTTTCTAAGAGGCGCTTTGTCTAGAGGGGGTGGATTGACATCCGTTATGACCCTGACATTTGAAGTTGTCAATGCCGCCGTAGCAGGCCTCGTGATCCCTGAGGTTAACAGAGTGGGAGGGTTAGTGATCTTAGATAAATCAATCGAAGTCATCAGAGGCCGTACCGTAGAACTTGTCTTGGGAGCCCCCAAGTCCATTGTGGGGTTTTCCTGTTGTTGGCCAAAAAATTTAGATAAAGCATGAGTAAGCAGCCCATTAATTTCTTGTGCCGTAACAAACTGGTTTGATGAAGAACTTACAGGTGAATCATTAGTATCCTGTGCGGCGTCCAAGCCTGAGCTTGACCCTTGTCCTTCCATCTCCGAAATTATAGAAACTTCGTCTTTCTCCTCCTGATCCTCCTGAGAAGACCCCGCCGAGGCAGGGGTACCTTGTTGCCAAGATAAGTCTGGGATAGAGGATGGGATCGCCGCGTCCCTGAGGACATCGGCTACTGTGTGACTCGTTTGAGTCGGACGTGGGTGGTCAGACCCTGGTTGAGCAAACCGCCAAACACCGAGGACCTGGCCTACGCTCTCTTGAGAGTCTGAAACATTCTCAATTACTGAACCCCCTGAACTTTCCAATTCCAGGGTTAAAATATTAAGTGGCAAATCCTCTTTTGGGACAGGCGCTGCACTGGACTCTTGGGCCTTAACACAAACTCTGTCTGGGGTAGAGGTACGATGAGATGCACTAGAAGTTGGTGAATGTCGAGAGGACTTCCGTTTATGTGAATCCTTTTTAGAGGATTTATGGCTACGGTGTGACCGCGAACTATTCTTAGATCTGGAGGAATCCTCGCCGTGACCACTGGTGGAACCTTCCGTCCTACTCTTCTTACTCGCCGGTGAAGAGGCACGACTAGATGACTGGTGTCTAAGAGGAGACCTAGACCGGGATCTCGCCCGAGACGAGGAGGCGGATACCGGGGGTGTAGGCTCCCTTGGGCGTTTAGGTGTAGCAGCAGAAGATACAGAACCATGACCAGTCTCCGCCGGCTTAATACTCGTGACTCTAGAGGAACGTTTAGGGGGAGGGTGTTCGGAGAGCAATCTATCCCAAAGTGGGACGTTGTCACATTGAAGTGATTTATGCGCAACAATGGTAGTGTAGGCTGACATCTGTTGCCTAACCTCTCTCAACGCTACCGCCGCGGTCTTATCATTATCACAAAGGACCTTTAAAGCTAATTGGGAGCAAAAAGAACAATTACGCATAACCCAGAGACCCCTTGAACGGTCTAGACATTTA
This sequence comes from Paralithodes platypus, assembly GCA_032716605.1. Lineage (NCBI taxonomy): Eukaryota > Metazoa > Arthropoda > Malacostraca > Decapoda > Lithodidae > Paralithodes > Paralithodes platypus. Next base: position 25,553,487 of record CM064529.1, on the reverse strand, counting down.
ACACACCTTATGCAACGGGTATGCGCAAAAATAGGGATACCAGCACAAGCAGGGGTAGTGCACAAAGCAAAAACTGGGGCCACGGTAGCCATGACAGAGACTGGTGGGAGGAAACTACCGCCGGGTCTGTATTGGTCCGCCGGAGCTCAGCTCTGGAAAAAAAAGAAAATTTCCAGGAATTAATGCTCATAAGGTTAACCCAACATGTTCGCACACAAGTGTTAATAACCCGCCGGGTAACGAGATGTAATTGACACAAACACAGCTCGCTACGCGGCGGGGTTCAGAAAATCTAAACAAATCTTTTGTTAAAGAAAGTGAAGAATACCCTCTGATATAATATAACGGTCCAGCATGGCGCTTATAGTCTCTTGGTGGTGGTGACTGTCTCAAGATTCAATTTTGTAACAAAGCAACCCCCCATAAAGACACCGGCCCTTGAAATATTTTAGTAGAATAGCACAGGGCAGGATGATACGAGATCTGATGTCTAACGAATTGTCACAAAAGATCGCCGTAAGTTTGAAGGCGGCGATACCTACTTGTATCACTAAATTAAGTGGTTAAATCGAAATCGAATTTTGTAAATTCCTTAGTTCCTCCACCTAGGAGCACCCGCCGGGTGAGAAGAATCGATAAATTAACCTAATTTGAACCTTCAATCGCCGTAAGAGTAAAGGCGGCGATACACATAGTATCACTAAAATGGATTGGTTAACTAACTGAAAGACATAAGTCGTTCATCCCACCCTACCAGGTGCACCCGCCGGGTGAGATGTCCAAACGTTAACCCCATAAGTTCCTGTCCCCACTTCTTTGTAAAAGATCGCCGGGGAGGAAAGCCTAAAACAACAGCTAGGTTTTTCAAGTGGTTTTTGTAAAACCGGGTAGAAAAACTACATAACGTATGTGCGCATGAACAACGTTTTATAGATGGGAACAGCCATCCCGCCAGGAATCAAAGGAGGCCTGAAACCAGGCACCCACAGAGACGCAGTCCTGGAGAGCCACAGACACCCCAACGCCGGGGAAACAAGCCAGTGTTAACAACCACGTGTGGCCCAACACGGCTCGCGGCCGGGATTTTCATGGTGAAACCGAGAAAACCCCGCCGGAAGGCAACCAACCCTGAACAGACACCATCTGAACAACAAGAGACACGAGGAGAGCCACGCACGACAACCCCAAGGTCACTCAATAATCCGTGGAATTAGCCAATACACAACTAAACCAGGAAACAATTATAGTCCGAGGAATTAGCCAATACACAACTAAAACCCGGATACACATGACACAGTAGGGCATATTTATAAATAATAAACAATAACACTAGTACATGTGGCAAAGCTACGAGCGGCTGGCTAGGCCTAGGTAGACGGCATAATAAAAGTTGAAATATACACAAACACTGGAAATATCACAACAGGAACCACCGCCAACACACCACCGTAGCACAAACTTCCGACCAAGGGAAGACTAACTCGGGACCCAGAAAAAACTTCACTAAGTGAAGACAAATACGCTGGGAACGTCAGAAACAAAGCTTACCTCATCAGAAAGATAAAAGGCAGCACTAACTAACGCGTAGTGAAAGCCGCCTGCATCACAAACTAACACAGCTGTGAAAAAGTTCACATGTCCACAACGGGACCACGAGGGTACATCCGAAATAGATGCCCCATACACTCGACCCAAAATACACTGCACTGCGGGCAACCAGCCCAGGACACTCCTGCTACGCCTATCCTAACCTTACTCGATACATCCAGGAGTAAACAAATGAGAAAAAACTCACTAGGGACGCCACGATTGCGGAACTAGCGGAGCGTGGGGAGGCACGTCCGGGCAGGCTGAACGCAGAGCAGAGAAGGAAGAATGACGCCTGAATCAGCGTCTGGTCAGAGATCCACACAAGTACATCCACGATATGATGGAAAGCTTATTGGATAGTTATTCTTATTTTCTTTTTGTTTTTATTTTTTACGAAGTTTTTTCGTAGTGAGAACCCAATTCATAATGACTGAAGCCATGAGTGAGGTCGCGTGCGCTCATGATGAAGGCTCCTCAGTTTTTAAATGCTCTGCGCGGTAGATTCAAAACTACGGCGGATTAGTGTTTGAAGAGGATGCCTTATGTAATAGGCATGTTCGTCAATGATGGAGGGGCCACTAATAAATATTCAACTTAGGCCTAGAGAGTGGGGAGGGCAATCATAGGTCACCGTATAATGTTACACTTATAACGGGGGAGGTAGTAACTTTTTCTGGATCATCTCCTCCCTCATGTTTAGCCCCATTAGTTTTGAGATTCTATGGCGTACGGCCCATTTATTTTCAATATTAAAACCTTTCGTGCCATTTAGGTGTCGATTTTTTTTCTGGCGAGCGATAGCAAGCCTGCAGTTATAGGAGAAATTGGCCTTCGGCCGGGAAGTTTTTCTATCGAAAAATATACAAATTTATCTTGAAAGCAGGTCTAGGGGGTGATTTTTAAAGATTGATGGAGATTTAGGGAGTAAACTAGAACAATAATAAATAAATTTAAAATTCGACCAAAAAGTGAACCATCCCCCCATAATGCACTCAAATTGCAGGTGTTTTGGTTCAAGTGGATTACGGAGATTATTAAGCGGAAATTTCCACTTGAGGGATTTTTTTCTTGACCAATTTTTCCCTCATGTTCAGTCCCATTGACAATTTTAAGGATTTTCGCCCTATATCTTTGTCAATATTAAGACCTTTCGTGTCATTTAGGTGTCGATTTTGTCCCTGGCTAGCGATAGCGAACCTGTAATCACACACCCACACACCACACAAACGTTTAACTACCTGCCCACACCAACACACTCCACGCAAACATCGCACCCACACACCCACACACACGCTCATACACGTCAACGAACCCCCCCCCCCCCCCCCACACACATACACACACACACACACACACACACACACACACACACACACATACACACAAGCACACACACACATAAACAGTGGTCGCTTGGACACACAATCTACCTGTTTGTTTTGGCCACCATTACAAAGAGGAAACAGGACCAACAAAAGGTAACTCAAGGAACTCAATGTTTATCAAGCAATTCAACAATGGTCGCAAACAAAGAGACTCGTTGCAGGACTATAAAAATGCTCCTTACACAAAGGAATAGGAGAGAGAGAGAGAGAGAGAGTGAGAGAGTGAGTGAGTGAGTGCGAGAGATATTATGTGTGTTTGTACATGTATGCTTGTGTGGTTATGTTATTTTACGTGTGTATCTGTGTCAGAGAGAGAGAGAGAGTGAGTGAGTGTGAGAGATATTATGTGTGTTCGTACATGTATGCTTGTGTGGTTATGTTATTTTACGTGTGTGTATCTGTGTCAGAGAGAGAGAGAGAGAGAGAGAGAGAGTGAGTGAGTGTGAGAGATATTATGTGTGTTCGTACATGTATGCTTGTGTGGTTATGTTATTTTACGTGTGTGTATCTGTGTCAGAGAGAGAGAGAATAATTATTCCTGTATTATTATACTCACATGCATAGTTAGATTATATGAAGATAGGAGCAATATCTCTGGCTCTCTCTCTCTCTCTCTCTATATATATATATATATATATATATATTGTTAAGTATCTTGATCCTCAAGTGGTTAACTTGATGAATCTAGATAGCACAGAGATATATATTAAGGTATCAGTCAGCTGAAGGCAAAACAAAAGTAAAATCTAATAACATTATTTCCTGTTGTTGCTTCCTTTCCTTTAGGATCTTAGGACTTGGTATCCTTTATTGACTGATACTCTTTAATTATGGAAAAATACTGAAACTAATTAAAGTCATGTAGTATTTATAAAGAATTATTATTAAACCGAAGCTTAGTAGGCTATGGTTATGAACCGAATAAGTTATATCTAAAGAAGGACTATTAATTATATATCAAGTCTTGAAAGATAAATATTAAGGTAAGAATATTTCTGTCTCTTACCCTTTTTGAAATGAATAGATAGTTTTCTTATATCCTGTCCTTTTATTTATATTTAATGTACAGTAGTTATTATTCTTGGTTCTTGTCTTACGTTAATAGTATTATATTATTATTATCAGGATTAATATCAAAGTCACATAAAAAGTTAGATATAATTTAATAATTAGATAAATGTATTTCTTAACCACGTAACATTGAGGTTTGATTATGAGTAAATAAAGTTACAGGATCGCTTCATAGATTCGCTTCAGGTCTCACTCAAATAATATGAAAAGCAAAAATAATATTTTGAAACTAAAAGAATTTTCTTCAGCTTAGAAAATCACTAGAAGTAACATTAAAACAGCCATGTTTAGTCTAAGGCGATATTACTAATATGAGACAATAGTATCACCGTACTTGTTCTTACCAGCAATGTAAGCTTAATTAAAAGAAAATTAAAGAACTCGCAAGTATTAATATAAAACAATAGTATTACTTTTATCATAACCCAATTACTTAAAGAGTTGCTTTAGTCCACAAGTCAGTCAACTAAAATAGTTAAGTACATAATAGTAGCATTAACGTTAATTCCCAATCACATATCTCACTAACCAACATAACGTAAGTGTTTACACTGAACACACTTAAGACACACTTATATAATCTGACTGACAGTCACAATCCCATTATAATACTTCACCCCGTCTTCCTCCAGCTGCAAGTTCACCTTCCCAACTCCAAATGAGACTGATTTGAATGCCCACTACTCGGGTCTTATATACTATGCAATGATGGTGTAGGAACGAATCAGGAGGCGGGGGACGGTGCGCGCCCCAATCACAGCTCCTCTAGTTGCGTAGCAGGTGCGTGGTCCAATGGCGTTGATTGGCGTCGACCATCGTCACAGCGTCGGGTCATCGAAGTAGTTTGCAGGGTCCCCATATGACGCACGCAGGTGTGAAGGCTTGTTTGCTGGTATGCAGACGAGCTGGTTTCCCACTCGCTGGTTCGCTCGCTGGTCTGCTTCGCCGCCTGGGTAATTCGGCACTCCTTCAACTCTTAATTCTAACTCTTAATTAAACATACAGGGCTCCGTATGTCAGAATATATATATATATATATATATACAGTATATATATATTAAAAATTGTAATATTTACTAATTTGAAGAAAATGAATATTATGATAATGAATGTTATTTGTTTGTAATGTATATTTATTATATAAATGGTATTTACAAATTCTGAATGGTATCCTAAGGTATGTGATTGTTAAACTTGGACATACAAATATATTACATACACAAAGTTGTACACACAATCTCTTTATTACCAAGAATAAAATATAGAATGTATACATTTACATAGTTCATATTTCTAAGCCCTAATCTCACTCTATATACATGACACAAAAGTAATTCAAAATCTTGTAATTTAAGGGGACATGGGTAGTTTTTCTGGTACCCCTTCTTCCTAATGTTTAGCCCCATTCATTTTCAGATTATATGACATTCGGCTCAATAGTTAGGTGATGTTAAGACCTTTTGCCCCATTTCATTGTCAATATTAAATCTTTTCGTGTCATTTAGGTGTTGATTTTTGCCTGGCGGGCGATAGCGAACCAGTAGTTTAAGAAGAACCGGCCTTTGGCCGCGAAATGTTTCTATCGAAGAATATACAAATTATTTATTTTGAAGGAGGGTCGGGGGGGGGGGGGGGTTAAAGCTTTATGAAGGTTTAGGGAGGAAAAATGTATATATATATATATATATATATAATTATACAAATGAGGAAATAAATACGCCCGTCCCTCCTTAAAGTAATATTAACTAAAAGTTTGATATTATTTTGATTACTTCACACCTTAGAGAACTTGGTTATACAGAAGTAGGGGACATGGGTTGTTTTTCTGGTCCCCTTTCTCCCTCTTGTTTAGCCTCCTTAGTTTCCAGATTTTGAGACGCTTGGCCCATTAATTTGGCGATTTTAGGACCTTTAACACCATTTATTTGTCAATATTAAGACCTTTCGTCCTATTTAGGTGTCGATTTTTGTCCTGGTAAGCGATAGTGAGCCTGTAATTTTGGAAGAACCAGACTTAGGAAGGAAACTATAATATATATATATATATATATATATATATATATATATATATATATATACAATAGACATATATATATATATATATATATATATATAAAAGCATCTCCTTTATGATCCTCAGCCCGTGTCGCTATTACTCCTTCCCTTCCCTCTCCATTGTTATTACTGCATTATGTTCTTTCCTTCCCTCTCCATTGTTATTACTGCATTATGTTCTTTCCTTCCCTCTCCATTGTTATTACTGCATTATGTTCTTTCCTTCCCTCTCCATTGTTATTACTGCATTATGTTCTTTCCTTCCCTCTCCATTGTTATTACTGCATTATGTTCTTTCCTTCCCTCTCCATTGTTATTACTGCATTATGTCCTTTCCTTCCCTCTCCATTGTTATTACTGCATTATGTTCTTTCCTTCCCTCTCCATTGTTATTACTGCATTACGTTCTTCCTTCCCTCTCCATTGTTATTACTGCATTATGTTCTTTCCTTCCCTCTCCATTGTTATTACTGCATTATGTTCTTTCCTTCCCTCTCCATTGTTATTACTGCATTATGTTCTTTCCTTCCCTCTCCATTGTTATTACTGCATTATGTCCTTTCCTTCCCTCTCCATTGTTATTACTGCATTATGTTCTTTCCTTCCCTCTCCATTGTTATTACTGCATTATGTCCTTTCCTTCCCTCTCCATTGTTATTACTGCATTATGTTCTTTCCTTCCATTTCCAGTGTTATTACTGCATTATGTCCTTTCCTTCCCTCTCCATTGTTATTACTGCATTATGTTCTTTCCTTCCCTCTCCATTGTTATTACTGCATTATGTTCTTTCCTTCCCTCTCCATTGTTATTACTGCATTATGTTCTTTCCTTCCCTCTCCATTGTTATTACTGCATTATGTTCTTTCCTTCCCTCTCCATTGTTATTACTGCATTATGTTCTTTCCTTCCCTCTCCATTGTTATTACTGCATTATGTTCTTTCCTTCCCTCTCCATTGTTATTACTGCATTATGTTCTTTCCTTCCCTCTCCATTGTTATTACTGCATTATGTCCTTTCCTTCCCTCTCCATTGTTATTACTGCATTATGTTCTTTCCTTCCCTCTCCATTGTTATTACTGCATTGTTATTACTGCATTATGTTCTTTCCTTCCCTCTCCATTGTTATTACTGCATTACGTTCTTCTAATTGCCTTATTACCTCATTTTATTTTATTTTCCTCCCTTTCTTTCGCTCCCTCTCTGTTGCAACTTCCTTCCTATTAATGTATCTTAACCCGTGTCGCTATTACCCCTTTTCTGTTGTTATTGCTCCCATTGCCTCATTTTCCATAACATAATCCCTTTCAGCAGATATTCTTTTGTTTATCATTTACCTATGCGACTCAAATGGGTAAATCCATAACATAATCCCTTTCAGTACCATGATGCCTTGTTACCATCAATTCTCGCTAAAAAATGATTTCATGCATTTACCCATTTGAGTCGTATAGGTAAATGGTAAACTAAAGAATATCGCCTAATGGTAACCAGAATATGATGACCATTACGTAATGGTGGTGAAGCGTTAACGTTTTCTTTACCTCCCTTCCTTCCTATTTTGCTTCTTTGCATATGTTCCTGTATTTCCTCTTCTCGCAAGGGACTGGGGTTCTGTGTATTCATGTGTACGTGTTTACACCTCACCTTCCTTCCTTCCTTCCCCAATACATTATAAGGGGGGTCACCGGCTTTTGTTTTATCTTTCTCTCCTTGTGTCTCTTTCCCTGGCTTGTATCCATTCGGCCCCATTCAGCCCCATTCAGCCAACTGTTTTAAGCCGTTTATCCCCATTAGGTGTCGATTTATGGAGAAAAACGGCTTCGCCATACAAATGTTTCTGTCGAAAAATGTACAAATTTAGCTTGCTGTTAAAACAAACATATATATATGCTGGCTCGCTACCGCTCGCCAGGAAAACATTGACACCTAGATGGGGGTAAACGTCTTAAGAGAGGGAGAGAAAGAAAATAACGAGGTGGGCTCCCTTAACCATCTAGCCAATGATTCTCCCTCCTCTCCACTCCAGCATCCTCCCTCCCGTCTCTGGTGTGTGTGTGTATGTGTGTGTGTGTATGTGTATGTGTGTATGTGTATGTGTGTGTTTGTGTATGTGTGTGTTTATACCTCACTTTCCTTTCTTCCTTCTCCAATAACCATCTAACCAATGATTCTCCCTCCTCTCCACTCCATCATCCTAGCTTCCCTTCCTCCCTCCTCTGATGTGTGTGTAGTGTTGCTGTGATGTATAATACCCTGTGTGTAATTGTGTATGTGTATGTGCGTGCTAAACATATCCTTCCTTCCTTCCTTCCTTCTCCAATACATGTTAGCCATCTAGCCAATGACTCTCCCTTCTCTTTACTATAACAGCTTCCCTCCCTCCCTCCCTCCCTCCCTCACCCATGTCGTAAACCAGGTAATATACCGGGACTGTCTGGATATAAAGTCGGCCTAATAAGTCATGTTTCGGTACCAATTATGTTTTGATCAATAACTGGAATCAGCAATATTTACAAATGAGTTCTTCTTTTTGAGTGGGATATACCAACATGTTCCTACACTTACTCACCCTATTCAACATATGACAGACATGAATACAGCACAGAGCGAGCCAAACGTAATGACAGCTGGGACATGACGTATTAGCGCAACTGTACAGTCACTTGTAATAATTCGTGGACCCCCTATGTTGTTTGCCTTGATGGTGTAATGGTTAGAGTGTTTAAAATATGTATGTGGTAACCCAGGTTCGAATCCCGGTGGATCACGTGCTTGCTTCCATTAATTTAATTGGGAGGTGTTTGGTGTTGGAGTGAAATTAACAAAAATAGATTATAACTATCTGGATTGCATTTTGGATAGAACTTGCTTTCCAATAAATATATTATATAGTTTTGTAGTTGATGTACAGAAAATGTTATTCATAAAATCTTCTCCAGAGATATAGCCTACTTCCGTAATTAGAAATAAGTGAGGTCCACGAATTTTTGTGAGTGACTGTACAGAGTCTAGAGTCTTGTGTACGGAAAGTGACTTCGCATTGGTTTCAGTAAGCGCCATATTGTTCACCAGGTACACCTTCAGAAATAATATGCACAATTATGGTGAAAAAATCGTCTAAATATAACTAGAATATAATCCAAAGGACGTGGCCGGCACAGAAGGAGTTAAAGAGGACACAGAGATTGGTATGCAACATGGATTCCCCACATTTAAAGATAGCTGAACCATCCCCACCTTCACACACACACACTCACTCACACACGCTCTCTCTCTCTCTCTCTCTCTCTCTCTCTTTCTCTCTCTCGGAAGGGTAGTAAAATGATAAAGGTCTGCAGCCATGTAATCTGAGAGTAAATGGATTAGTTGGAGAGTATCCTAAGGTGCTCTGATGCTATTCATTCCTACACAAATAGTCATTGGGTTTACTCCTTATATCTCTCCCTCATCACATAATGTACATGATCAATTTGAAACGATCTTAAAGGGGTAGTGCTTAGTTGTTGGTCAATATAAATATTTATTAATGTATTTTTGAGTTTCCTCGCTAGATCTCCATCAAGCTTCAAAAAAACACAAGATAAATGTGTACATTTTTCGGTAGAAAAATGTCCCAGCCGAAGGCCGGTTCCTTCTAAAATTAAAGGCTCGCTATCGCTCGCCAGGAAAAAATCGACACCTAAAGGGCACGAAAGGTCTTAATATTGACAAAACAATAAGGCGAAAGGTCTCAAAATTGCCAAACTAACGGAACGAACGTCAAAACCTCAAAACTAATATGCTAAACTTGAGGGAGAAGGGGGTCCAGATAAAGCGAATAGTACCCCCTTAATGATGGGCTTCAGTTTTGGATAAAGCTTTCAAAAGGCTAAGAAATGGTTAATGGTTATCTACATATTCAGATACATATTAATTTTGAAAGATGTGATAGCGAGCCACTGCTGAGCCACATATAGGCTTGCATCACAGGTCCTCATTAACGTCTTAAGGGGGGTCACCGGCTGTTTTTTTCTTTTTTTTCTCAACTTTTCTCTCTTTCCCTGGCTTGTATTCATTCGGCCCCATTCAGCCAACTATTTTAAGACGTTTATCCCCATCCAAGTGTCGATTTCTTCCTGGCGAGCAATAGCGAACCAGCTTTGCATGGAGAAATCCGGCTTCGCCGGAGAAATTTTTCTATCGAGAAATGTACAAATTTAGCTTGCTGTCAAAAAATATATATATATTGCTGGCTCGCTGCCGCTCGCCAGGAAAATATTGACACCTGGATGGGGGTAAACGTCTTATAACAGTAGGCTGAATGGGGCCGAATGGATACAAGCCAAAGAGAGGAGAGAAAGAGAAAAAAAGCGAGGTGGGCTCCCTTAAGCCGGTATCACACGAGAGCCTTTATAGTCAACATTCGATGATCAATATTTTTCTTGCAAAATTTCTGAAATATTTTACCTTGGTATTTGAGACTAGACATGGTGGATGCATATAGGTAGCCGAAAGATTTTCAATGTTGACTCATAAGCTGCCAGACCAGTGTTGAAGATAAATGTTGAGGGAAAAATTGCTCGTGTGATACCGGCTTAAGGGGAGACACAAGGTTAAGAGATTTTGTTGTATCTCTTAACCTTGGGGAGACAGACCGTTTGTTTGGTCATTCATTCCTTTATTTCTTAGTTTCCTCACTAGACTTCCATCAAGCTTAAAACAGCTTGCATCCATTCGGCCCCATTCAGCCTACTGTTTTAAGACGTTTACTCCCATCCAGGTGTCAATATTTTCCGGGCGAGCGGTAGCGAGCCAGCATATATATATTTTTTTGTTTTGACAGCAAGCTAAATTTGTACATTTTTCGATAGAAAAATGTCTCCGGCGAAGCCGGAATTCTCCATACAATGCTGGCTCGCTATCGCTCGCCAGAAAGAAATCGACACCTGGATGGGGATAAACGTCTTAGCACAGTTGGCTGAATGGGGCCGAATGGATAAAAGCCAGGGAAAGAGAGAAAATGAGAGAAAGATAAAATGGTAGTTTTTATCTCATGAGTGTGTATTTCTTTCTTTTTGTAATGTACAAAGTACAAAGGAGTACAAAGGAAATCAAGCAACAACAGATCCTGCGACCCCTCGACGTTACTTGCTCTCTAAGTTACTGCTGTTTTAAGCGCCCAACAGTTTATCAGAGAGGATATGATAAAGTGTGAATTCAATTAGGTTAATAAAATAACAATACAGTACTAAGGAAATATTTCATCTATTTACAAATGCAGTCATCCGTGGGTTTCGAGCAAGGTGCTTGTCTACAAAGGAGTACAAAGGAAATCAAGCAACAACAGATTTAGTGACCCTTCTAGGTTGCTTGTCCTCCAAAACACTGAGGATCAAGTGTCCAAACAGTGGGTTAGAGTGGGTAAGGGAACATTGGAAAGGGAATTACTGCCCTGGAACTAATGTCCGTGGCAGGATTAGGAAGTTAGTAGGGGACAGATGGGTTAGTAACTGAGGGGGGGATAAAATAAAGTTATTCATTTACAAACGCAGTCAGTCGCGGGTTTGATGCAAGATATTTGTCTAGGCGGAGTTTAAATGAATCAACGGTGATGCAGTCTATAACGTTTCGGGGAAGCCCATTCCACAAGTTGACAACTCGATTGAAGAAGTAATTCTTAGATTCGTGTGAGTTAAAAGATTTACCAATAATTTTGCAACCGTTTCCCCGCGTGTAATTAGATTGGTCGATAGTGAAGTACTTACTACAGTTTATATTGTCGATGCCTTTGATGATTTTGAACACTTGAATTAAGTCACCTCTTAATCTGCGCTGGGTTAAAGGAAATAGATTTAATTCTCTAAGACGCTCTTCGTATGGTTTGTTCTTTAGGCTAGGTATCATTTTGGTAACTCTACGTTGAACTCGTTCTAGCTTGTTTATATCTTTTTGGTAATAAGGGCACCAGGATTGAACGCAGTATTCCAGAAGAGGGCGGACTAAGGAATTGTAAAGGGTTAGGATAACTTCTTTGGATTTATGCTCAAATGACCTGCCTATAAAGCCAATTATTTTGTTTGCCTTCTTAACAACTTCTGAACATTGTTGACTCGGTTTTAGGTTACTCGATATTGTTACTCCCAGATCGGTTTCTCTGTTTACATTCTTAAGCTGAGTGCCATTCATCGAATAGTTTGCTTTCTCATTTAGGTATCCGATATGTAGCACTTTACATTTATCCGCATTGAAACTCATTTGCCATATTTGGGCCCAACATGACAATTTATCTAGATTGTGTTGCATATCGTCAACTTGTTCTTTTGAGAGTACGCTATTTGCAATTTTTGTATCGTCAGCAAATTTTGAGATTGTACAGGTGAGACCCTCATCTATGTCGTTGATGTAAATTAGAAAGAGAATTGGTCCTAGTACCGATCCCTGGGGTACCCCGCTACTTACATTGGTCCATTTAGATGCCTTACCGTTTATGACTACACTTTGCTTTCTGTCGCTGAGCCAATTTTCTATCCATTTCAACACACCGTCTTGTATTCCATGCGCTTTTAGTTTTAGCAGTAAACGTTTGTGGGGAACTTTGTCAAAGGCCTTTTGAAAATCAAGGTATATAATATCTACAGCTTTACTCTCATCGTAGAGGTTGAGGATATCGTGGAAGAAGTCTAAGAGGTTTGTTAAACAGGAACGTTTTTTACGAAAGCCGTGTTGAGTATCTTTAAGTATGTTATTTTCCTCTAAGTGATTTACGAGTCTGTCTCGTATGACCGTTTCTAGCATTTTACATACAACTGAGGTTAAGCTAATTGGACGATAGTTACTGGGTAGGGATTTGCTGCCTTTTTTTTAATATCGGTGTTACGTTGGCTAGCTTCCACTGATCAGGCATAGTTCCAGACTGCAAGGATTTATTGAATAGTAATGTCAGTGGTTTGGAGAGCTCATCCTTAGCTTCCTTTAGAACTGTAGGCGAGATTGTATCAGGTCCAGGCGTTTTATTTACCTTGAGTTTATCTAAACAATTCAATACTTCTCTCTGTGTAACGGTGATATTGCTTAGAACATCTGAATTATCAATCTGAATCGGCGATGGTGTAGGGATATCACTGAGGTCTTCTGTTGTAAAAACTGATGCAAAGAAGGTATTGAGGGCATTACTCATTTGTACTTCGTCTTTGGTGTATTCTCCGTTTTCATCGACTAACGGTCCAACAGTTGAAGTAACTACTTTTTTCTTTCTGATATAACTATAGAATTATTTCGGGTTTGTTTTACTTTGATTCGCAATATGTAACTCTAGGGTCTTTTTACTTTGCTTAATTAACGTTTTGGCTTTGCGTCGTAGCTCTACAAATTTCACCCGTTCTTCGTCATTTTGTGAGGATTTTAATCTATCATTAGCAAATTTTTTAGCAAGCAGGCAGTTTGAAATATCTTTATTCCACCAATTGGGCTTATTATTATGGCCTGGACGCCGTATTTTCGATGGTATACAGTCTTGCACTGCTTTTAGGTAAGTGGTTTCGAATAACTTCCAAGATGTATTTATGTCGTTATTGTTAATTAAAAAGCTCCAGTCAGTTTCTTTAAACATAGCTCTAAGTTTATGGAAGTTTGCTTTCTTGAAATTAGGGACTTTTTCGATGCTACTATTTGGTTCGTTACTAGTAAACTTTAAAGTGAAAGTTATCGTACGATGGTCGCTGTTACTGAATTCATCACCAACATTCAAATTCTCTATTAATTCTTCTTTTGTTGCAAGTACAATGTCAAGAACGTTATTACCACGGGTCGGCGTTCGAACAAATTGATAAAGCGAACTCTCTTGCAAGTTCGTATACAAGTCATGTCCGGAGTGTGAAGTAAGAATATCGCCCAACTTGGTCACAGGTAAATTAAAGTCGCCAAAAATTACGGTATCTTGTGAGTTACTTACATCTTCAATTTGTTCGTAAATTTCTCGGTCAGTTTGCACTGATTGAGCTGGAGGTCTGTATATTAATGCAAGTATTATTTTTGTACCTTTATTATTCTTTATTAGCACAAAAGACGTCGACGTTCACAATTTGAGGTTTTGACAAGAGGGTAGGGTTAAGACTTTCTTTGATATAAAGTAAAACGCCACCTCCATTTCGATTTATTCGGCTTTTCTCAAACATTACATAACCGGGAAGTGAATACTCTGCTAAAAAGTCTCTATCTTCTGTATTGAGCCAAGATTCTGTTATGCCAATCACATCATAATTTTCTGTAAACACTAGCTCCTCTAAATCTGAAAATTTATTGCGTATGCTACGAGCGTTTGCATAGAAAACCTTTAAATTTGTTATTTTAGAACTCACCGAACGCTCTTTAATAATATTTTTGGTTCTTGTCGGATCTACATTTATGTTCATGGCTGTCCTCGGTCCTCGCTGTCTTCGGTCCTTATCGCTGGTGGTCCTCGGTTGCCTCTGTTTTTTTCTTAGCGTTGGATGATTTATGTCACTGCTGCTTCTTCTCGGATGGCGTTTTTTGATCCATGGCTGCGGACTGCTTCGTGTAGGAGACGACCCATGCGTGCTGAACCCACAGGGTTTAGATGAGTGCCATCCTTGCGGAACAGAGTAGGCTGGTTGTAGAAGTTGTCCCAGAGGTTTATGTATTCAACTTCTTCCCTCAGACACAAATATTTTAGTCGGCTATTTGTGCTGAAGGCCTTGTCGTAGAATTTGTCAGGTGCGTTGATCTTGGGGAGAATGCCTGAGATGATGATATTCCTTGACTTGTCTTTGTAGTGCTGGATCATCTTGCGATATTTCTCCATCAACTCTTCGGATCTGGTGCGCATGACGTCATTTGAACCAGCATGGATGACAAAAAGGGTATTTTCATTTGCATCCTTTGTGGTATCTTCGAAGGCTTCCACAATGTCGTCCAGTCCAGCTCCTGGGATGCAAAATCTTTTTCGTTGATTTGGGACTCTGTCGCAGAACTCTTCGACCTGTCCTCGTAGGATGGAATCCCCAACGAGCCTGGTCTCTTCTGGTTCGTCTTCCATCTCTACCAATATCTCAAATCTGTTTGACATTGTGACTGGTAGATGAGACCTTTTCTGCGTTGGCCGTGCACCGTTCCTCACTGGTGTAAATCCGGAAACCTGTGGTGGCGGGACTCTACGTACAGGTCGGGGAGAGGAGTGCTTAGAACGGGGGCGAGGGGTTGGTACTGTTCGTGCTAGCAGGCTTCTTGCACGAGGAGTGGGGGAGAGACTAAGGTGAACAGGGCGGCTGTCCTGGTTTGATGTCGGCTCAGGTTCGTCAGAAGCATCTGCTGCAGTGTCTACTGCAGGTGTTGGATTGTTGGCAGATGACGTTGGGGCGGTGGTGGATGCTGGAGTTGAAACAATTTGAGTTAGTGATACTCCAACGTTGAGTGTTACAAACTCTTGGAGTGATTCCAGCTTCCTGGTGAGGGCGTTGATCTTGTTGTGGGCTTCATCCAATTTTGCTGTCAAATCCTCTCGTTGCTGGCAGAGTCGGCAGACTTGTGGATCGGCAGGAGCAAACATGGAAGCACCAAACCTACCAGCGCAGTTCGTACAGGCACGAGGCATGGTGACGATCACTTTCTTCAGATCACTTCACTCACTTAAAAACACTTAACTCACTTTAAAAACACTAAACTCACTTTAAAACACTTCACTCCCTTCAGGTCGCTTCACTTACTTAAATAGGCCTAACCGAAAACAAAAATGTTGAAATACACACAAATAGGTTATCAGCGGTGATAGCCTAACCGAAAATTAAAACAAAACAAAATTAAATTTGAATACGCAGTGATAGCCGAACCGAAAACAATTTTATGTTTATTTAAACAGAAATAGGCCACCAAGGGTTATAGCCTATCCTAACCGAATACCAAAATTATGAAATACCGGTACGCAGAAATAGGCCACCAGCGGTGATAGCCTAACTGAAAATTTAAAAATTGAAGTACGCGTCTAGGCGAACTTTAAAAGAATCAACGGTGTTGCAGTCTATAACATCTTGGGGAAGCCCATTCCACAGATTGACAACTTGATTAAAGAAGTTCTTAGATTCATGCGAGTTAAATTATTTACCAATTATTTTATAACCATTTCCCCTTGTATAATTTGATTGGTCGATTGTAAATTACTTAATGCAGCTCAAATTGTCGATGCCTTTGATGATCTTTAAAACTTGAATTAAGTCACCTCTTAATCTCCGCTGTGTTAGGGGAAAAAGATTCAATTCCTCAAGACGCTCCGCATATGGTTTGTTCCAGTTTGTCTATATCCTTATGGTAGTATGGGCACCATGACTGAACGCAATATTCCAGAAGTGGATGGAGTAACGAATTGTAAAGAGTAAGGATTACATCTTTGGATTTATGCTCAAAAGATCTGCCTATAAAACCTACAATTTTGTTTGCTTTCTAAATAATAACTTCCGTACATTGTTGACTAGGTTTTAGGTTACTCGATATTGTTACTCCTAAGTTCGTTTCTCTGTCTACACTCTCTAGCTGGGGGCCATTGATTGAATAGTTTGCTTTTTCATTCCAGTTTCCGATGTGAAGTACTTTGCATTTATCTTCGTTGAAGCTCATTTGCCAGATGTTAGCCCATTGTGATAACCTATTTAGATTGTGTTGCATATCTTCAATATGTTCATTTGTGTGTACAGTATTTGCAATTTGTGTATCATATGCAAACTTTGAGATTGTACAGGTTAGACCGTCGTCTATGTCGTTAATGTAGATTAAGAAGAGAATTGGCCCCAATGCTGATCCTTGAGGTACACCGCTAGTAATATTGATTAATGAAGGAGAACAAAGGTAAATCTGTCTGTAACAAGTATAATTCCATGAATGTATTTGTTTGTCTATGTGAATGAAGGAGACAAAAGGTAAAACTGCCTGTAACAAGTGTCTACCCCAAAGTTGAAAGAGTGACAGAGCCAAATTAACACATATAAAGACAGTGGGTATTTATCTTGTAAGTTTCATATTTTCTGGCAGTAAGGAAGATACCAAGTCACTAAAGCAAAGAAACTCCGCAATGATGCACCTGGTCAAGCAATATATGTTACTATCCTTGTCAAGATCCGATTATGCATTTTTTCCTGTTTTCTGGTTATTAGTTGACGATTATATTCAGATTAGGAAGGGTATGTGTAGTTCAGAGGATACATTGAGATAGTTTTTGCCCTTATAATTCCTACAGATCCTTCCTAAATTGAATAAAATCGTCTAATAATAGCCAGAAAACAGAACAAAATTTTTAATCGGATCTTGAAACCATCAAGAACCTTACCTTGATCAAATATATTTGACATCTAACCATTCATTGTCACTAAGAATTATATGTTTTTTCTTTCACAATTACTTAGCTTTATTTCTCATCTGTTTACTCGCATGCAGTCAAGTAACCAAAAGGGCGCCTAGCTGCACTCATCCTCCGACTCTTTCCATCTCAAGTAATTTTACCACTTGTAAGTTTAATTCTATAAGGAAGTTGGAGCTGTAGACATCGCTATGTAGGAGAATTACCAGCTAAGATACGGTTGTAGTACATTTATCAACACATAAAACCCAATTGTACATACTCTCTAGCCATCAGAAACCAACATTATTATTGCATTTCTATTTAATATTGATGTCTACAGCTCCAACTTCCTTATAGCCTGAAATTGGCAAGTGGTCCATTAACACTCAAATTAAGATCTTGAGTAAATTTAACAAATGGTAACTGGAATAAGGAAGACTGAGAAAATGTGCCAATTGTTGGGTTGGAGAGCTGTACACAATTAGAGTGGGACTGTGTTGAAAGGCAGGTGCCTCGCACTCGCTGCACTGAGAGAGCTCAGAAGAACACTGATTGGTGTTATAGCGATAGAAGAGTGAAAGAGGCCAGATTTCAGCATGTAGAAAGAGATTGTAGGGAACTAGTAAGAGGAAGTGAGTTGATGAGGCAAAATGCTTTGGATTCTACTCGTTCGAGAAGTGTGGTATGGGTGGAGCCTTCCCACACATTGCGAACAATACTCAATACAGGGGCGCACTGTGCCCAGATACAGAGCAAGAAAATATGCGAAGGTGAAGAACCCAGCAGACGATTGAGCAAATCTAACTTCTGGGAAGCTGTTTTAGCAAGAGTGGTAATATGATATTTCCAAGAAAGGTTTAATAATTCACTCCAATGGGTTATTTCTACGCTGAAGTGATTTGTCTGCTAATATAATATATTATATTTAACAAACGATCAGCATCCCTCGCATTACGAATAGGAAAGTTGTTTTGTATGCAGTTCCCAGAAGCTCGAGTTATGCAGAACAAAAATGACAGTAATAATTCAAGATATTTTTTTATTATGCCATACCATAACGTCATTATCACTCTTATAGTTGACTGGTAAACACACACACACACACACACACACACACACGGGTCGGGATGGCCTAGCGGTTTAAGGCGCCCGCACTGTAACCGCGATATTGAGGGTTCAAATCCATCAGAATCCTAAAGGTTTTTTCGGCCATCCTGATGGAGAGGATTATATCATGGTTGCTCCCTAGCCAGGCTGCTCAGCTAGTGTTAGCCTAAACGTACTTCTCACTGATGCATCTGCGTATGTACGTAATATGGTGGGAACCCAGGCACCTCATGGTTGCCAAAGGTCGCTTGTGACCTCATAGTTAAGGTAGAATAAGCATTGTACTGTACCTAGGTTAAGAACAGAATATCGCTACTAATGTTCTTTTGTAACTTGCTTTTCATATAGGCCTACCGGTAAGGTTACATCCTAATAATAATAATTGTGACATGCTAACACAGGTTATTTATCAGTCAATCTGCAGTAACTTACAACTGTTATTCATTGGTTTAGAATATCTCTCTCTCTCTCTCTCTCTCTCTCATTATACTCACTTACAGTACATATTGCAAACGTAAAATATGTAGGATCTGATATTACACACTATAGCTTTCGGTATATTTAATTCGCTAATATCGAGTACACATTTATTATCTGATCATAAAAGTCATAAGGTTTTGACCTAATGACTTACCCTCATAATGCAAATACAGAAATATGCGAAAGAGCTAGTACAAATGGTGGTTACAAATAGTTTGAAATGGAAAGTTATGAAGAATGAAGTTATATTATAATTCAACTGCAAATATAGGTTGTATATATATATATATATATATATATATATATATATATATATATATACACTATACAGTATATATATGTGTGTATGTCTGTATGTATGTATGTATGTATGTAGGTGTAGGGATGTGGCGACCACACCGCCTGTCACTTTGTGGCGGAAATGCCCCCATGTGACCAGAAATGCCTCCATTGGTTTGACCCCTGGTAACGGCTCCCCTAAATGCCCTGGACAATTTTCTTCTACTCTTACTATTAATTACTGTAATATTCGTGGCCTTTCCTCTAACGTCCACTCTGTGGAAAACCACCTCTCCTCTGCCAACCCTCATCTTCTCTTTCTCACCGAAACTCAGGTGTCTGGGACTACAGACAGCAAACCCTTCTCTGTATCCTCCTACTATCTCTATCCTCAGTTTCAAGCCAAAGGTGAATGTTGCGTATATGTGCGCAACAATCTCGCTTTCTCTCGTCTTCCCAACTTTGACTCTTCTGAGTTCTCAACTCTCTGGCTCAAACGTTCTTGTCACTTTCAAACTAAATATGTCTGTGCTGTTTATCGCTCCCCTAATTCTACTGATTATCCAAAATTCTTTGGCTATCTAACTTCTAAAGTGGAACACATTCTATCCATCTCTCCTTTCGCTGAAATCTCCATCCTAGGAGATTTCAACGTTCACCACCGCCAATGGCTCTCCTCTCATTCTACTGACCAACCTGGTGAACAAGCCTACATCTTTTCTATCCTAAACGACCTAGAGCAGTTAGTCCAGCAAGCCACCCGTATCCCGGATCGCTTCGGAGATCGGCCCAACATTCTTGACTTATTTCTAACCTCTAACCCTTCTGCTTATACTATAAATCTTTTCTCTCCTTTGGGCTCCTCCGACCATAAACTAATATCTGTCACCTGTCCTATCTCTCCGGTACGGCCACCCGATCCTCCCAGCCGGCAACACTTGTGGCACTTTGGCGCTGCCGACTGGGAGGCTCTTCGGCAGTACTTCTTTGATTTCCCATGGAATTACTTTTGTTTCCGTGGCAGGGGACCCTCGGAGAGTGCTCAACGCATTACCGAGGTTATCCTCTCGGGCATGGAAGCATACATTCTATTTTCTTTCTCTCAGTCTAATGCAAACAAATCTTGGTTTACTCACGATTGTTCTACTGCTGTCCGCAACAAGGAGGAAGCATTCAAACGGTACCAATGCCTTAAAATTCATGAATCTCATTCATTCTGTTTCTGCCCTGAATCAAGCCAAATCTGTTCTTCGACTTGCCAGGCATTCTTTCATCAATAATAAATGCACTGAACTATCCAACTCTAGCTCTTCCCAAGCTTTCTGGCATCTAGCCAAAAACCTCTCCAACAATTTGTCTTCCTCGTCTTTCCCACCCCTTTATCACTCTGATGGCACAACCATCACTTCTTCCTCTGACAAAGCTGAACTCTTTGCTCAAACTTTTGCTAGAAACTCCCCCTTGGATGATTCCAGTGCTTTTCCTCCCTCTCCACCCCCCTCTCTCCTACTTATGCCTAATATCCTAATCTCTTCTAAAGATGTACTTTCTACCCTCTCTGGGCTTAATACTAAGAAGGCGTATGGTCCGGATGGTGTTCCTTCTGTTGTACTAAAAAACTGTGCTTCCGAGCTGATTCCCTGCCTAGGCAAACTCTTCCTTTTCTGTCTCTCCTCTAACGTCTTCCCTTCTTGCTGGAAGTTTGCTCTCATTCAACCTGTCCCAAAGAAGGGTGACCACTCTCAACCCTTCAACTATCGTCCAATTACTTTTATCTCTTGTATCTCTAAAGTTTTTTAAACAATTCTTGCTTCCAAATTTCTTAAGCATTTATCTTCTCATAATCTACTCTCAGATCGCCAGTATGGCTTCCTTAAGGGTCGCTCTACTAGTGATCTTTTATATCTTACTAACTCTTGGTCATCCTCCTTTCGGGACTTTGGTGAGACCTTTTCTATTGCCTAGACATATCGAAGGCCTTCGCTAGAGTCTGGCACAAATCTTTAATTTCTAAACTACCCTCCTTCGGTTTCAATCCCTCCATCTGTGCCTTTGTCTCTAATTTCCTTTCCGGCCGTTCCATAGCTGCGGTTGTGGACGGCCATCACTCATCTCCTCATCCTATCAACTCTGGTGTTCCTCAGGGCTCTGTCCTATCTCCAATTATCTTTCTTATTTTCATAAATGATCGTCTCAACTGTACCTCCAGTCCAATCCATTCATACGCAAACGACTCTACCGTACACTTTTCATTTAGTTTTCCAGAACGCCACAGCCAGCAATCCCTCAAAAAACAAACGTAATGAAGCCATACAACACTTATCTTCTGATCTAACTACTATTTCCAATTGGGACAGAGAAAACCTTGTTGCCTTAATGCTTCCAAACCCCAATTTTTCCCTCTATCTCGCTATTCTATCGCTACTACAATGTTCCTCAGAGCTCTCCCAGTGTATACCACCTCCTCTTCGTAGAGCACGTAGCACCCATCTTGCAACACAATCCCACCCCTACTCTGTGCAACTCTCCAACCCGAGAGTGAAACGTTACTCTTAGAATTTCTTATATTTAGAGGTGAAGTTGGTTGGTGGAAAAAACATAATAATTCAATAGCCGAGCTCTGGAACTCTCTCCCAGAATCAGTCTTTCCCTCTTCTTTTGACTTAAATTGCTTCAAATTCCGTGTGTCCCTTGATTTTGGCTCGAACGTCCCTTGATTTTGGCCCTGTCACTCTTTCAACTCTGGGGAAGGCACTCGCTGCAGGCAGTTTTGCCTTTTGTCTCCCTTACTGACATAGACAAAAAAAAAAAAAAATATATATATATATATGTATATATATATATATATATATATATATAGTTTGCTCTCTATACATTCATTAAGCTTAAGAAAACCACGTTGCCAAAATGGTTAACACCCCTTACAACACTGACAACAGGAGGAGTCTGGGAATTCTTCGAACTCCTCTTCCGCGAACTCCGTGAACCGTTCGGGATGAAGGACCTTGTTGTTTTCGGTGGGGAGACTGCGCCAGAAATTACGAGTCTGTAAAATAAAGGTATATATAAATAATTGGATATATATGTATATATAATATATATATATATATATATATATATATATATATATATATATATATATATATATATATATATATATATATACATATATATATATATATATGTATATATATATATATATATATATATATATATATATATGTATATATATATATATATATATATATATATATATATACATATATATATATATATATATAGATAGATAGATATATAGATAGATAGATAAATATTAGCATTATTGCTTTACTTTCACTGTGCATCCCACGTTCTACCCCATAAATTTGGCTACAATAAGACGCTTCACCCCATTCGGCTCTCTATTTATTTCTAAGCGAGCGATAACAAGCCTGTAACTTGGAAATATTCGGCCTTAGGTTGAGACATTTCTCTATCGGAAATTGTACAAATTTAGCTTGAAGAGAGTCTGGGTGGGCATTATATTTTAGTTTGTAGGAACCCTGGGAAGGTGTTTGTGAGCCTAGGGGATAAACTATAATACATTGCTCGAAAACGACAGAAGAAAGCAAAATGCTCAATAATAATTAAATAAAGTATCATAACAGACCACAAGATGTTGGATCAAATAATGTGAATCGCTCTGGGTGAAGGACTTTGTTGTTTTTGGTGGGGACACTGTGCCAGAAGTTCCCAGTCTGTAAAGTCATCTATCTATCTATCTCTCTCTCTCTCTCTCTCTCTCTCTCTCTCTCTCTATTGTGACGTTAACCACTCCGTTAGAACCAACCACATGGCTTGTCCTACAGTGACTCGCTAGGATCGCCAGGGCAGTGGATGTGGCTACAGTTTATGTGTTAGGGTGTGCTTTATTTTATATGAAAGCTCGTGTCATGGGCAGTCCAGAAAGGCTCTTTGTTTTCACCCATGTCAAGGCTTTATATATTTAATTGTAAAGTATATGTTTTATCATTAACTAGTAATAATGGGATCTGGGAGAGAGAGAGAGAGTAGAACAGAGTGATAGGGGGCGCGCAGTGTTTTTGTCCCGCTCGATGACGTCACGGCTGGCTGTCTCGTGGGGGTTGGTTGAGGGAGGTCCTTACCATGTTGCTAGCTTCTTTGCTAGTGGCTAGAGGACTTGTTACCGCTTTACTTTGCGCGGTGAAAACTAGTCCCGGTATATATACAGGTTCCTCGCCACTCTCTCCCTCAGATCTGGTTTCTAGAACGCATCTATCTTATCCCTTGCTACCTGTCCTCCGCTCTGAACCTGAGAATCTTTTCCTCTGCCTATCTCTCTCATTTTCCATATCTTTCACCACCTTTTATTCATATTATCTCCCCTCTGGTTAACTCTGCATAATCAGCTTCATGCTGGCCAGTTGTGTTGTGCGTTAAGGTCTGATATAACCCATGTATGTTAGTGTTAAGATAAGTTGATCACGAAGCATTGGTTGGCATTCATATTGTTTAGTACCGCTTCCTATAATTATTAGTGTTCTGCTGGATTAGATAATGCTAGACTAGGAGTCTGAATATTATAAGGTATTGTTTCCTATGAGTGCTGGCTTAATTTAAAAGCTGCACGACATACCTGAGAACTGGAGTTGATTGAGTAAATTCTAGTCTGTGTGCCATTGAGAGTAGAGCATGCACGAATGAGGGCTTTTTGCCTATACCATTCTGCACTGTTCTAAGCTCGTTGTTTGTCTTTGAGGTACGCCAGGAGAACGCTTAATACTTCGGTATTACGGTTTCTCAAGAGAGCTACCCTTCCCTATAACGTAATATTTGACGCACAGACTTGAGATTTGCACTAGGCTATGCGGCATGCCATGCGCACCAGTATCTCGTATCATTGACTCTAGCTAGACTTTATCAGTCACAGTAGACATTAAGTATATTAACCTAAGTACTCTTTTTATGCATACCCATTTATGATTACACAAGCATTTCGCAGCCTAGTTTGATGTATGGAGACACAAACGACTTAGGCTCTTTTTGTTGATAGGAATACTGCATTGTCGTGGCGATTATTATTGTTGTAGTGTTTAGGATATTCTTGGCTCCGACGGCATTATATATTCTGCCTTTTTGTGTGCATAGCCTGCACGAGCATTGTTCCGCTGCCTGCCTTTTTGGGTTCCATTTCCGATACGAGCATCTTTATAGCATCTAACATATAAAGAAGATTCCTTGTTAGTGTTGAAGGACTTTAATGCACTTTCTTTCATGCAGGAGTGCCTGACATATATTGATTAAAGTAACGTAAGCTGTAACTTCTCTTACCACCTTACTTTGCATACCATAACCAAGCACCTTCGGTTATAGGTAGTAATAGGCTGTTTTCACATAACATTAAGCCTAGAGTAGACGCACATTTATTGAGGGTTTAATAACCTATTATTGCATATAGAACTCTGTAGAGTATTTGTGTTCTTTGTTCACTGGGAATATACATCAGAGGTTGGATCTAGCGCTTTCCGTTGTAGCATTTATGCCATTACTAGTCCAATGAATAAGAGCCCTGATATATTTGAACCTCAGTCGTAACAAATGGCGACCTTACCTAGGATTTGGTGAACCTACATTTATTAAGCAGGGAACATTTGTTGTTTGGGGGAATATTTTGCGGGGATCAGCAAGAATAATTTTTTTTTGCAACAAAGTATAGCCCATGAGTATTTCCGAGAATGTTTGTGTGTATATCGAGGTATAAGAGTTTTGGGTGCTTCTTTTCTGAATATTGTGGTGAAATTTGTTTGTGAGCATCATGTCTTATACCGGATCAGAGGAGAATGGAGACACAGTACGTAATGTCGAAACTGAGGAACAGCAGTATGGTGAAATGGTTAATCAGGGTGGGTTGCCCCTGGGGGGGACCACCGGTAATTTTAAACCGTAACCGTTCTCCTGATCATTCTGTCTCGCACTTATTGAAACTGGTTCCGGTGTTTGTTGAGAGTGGGGTAACAGAATTTTTCGCACGCTTTGAGAAGAAGTGCCAGGAACACCAGTGGCCAGAGAATAAATGGGCAGCACTTGTATCCTCTAGATTAAGTGGCAAGAGTCTTAAAGCCTACGATGCGTTACCTTGGGAGTCATGTATTGTGTATGAGGATCTCAAGGAGGCTGTCCTGAGGGCTTATGAACTGCAACCAGAAACGTACCGTTTGAAGTTCCGGGGTGTAACTAAGGGAAGAGATAGCACCTTCTTGGAACACGCCCGAGACTTGTCCGATGCTATGGGGAAATGGCTCCGATCTGAGAAGGTCACAACATTTGATGAAATTAAGCAGTTGATGATGTTGGAGCAGTGCTTTAAGAGCACGGGCGGTGATCTAACTTTGAACTTAAAGGAGAAAAACCCAAGAACTCTAGTCGAAGCAGCAGAAATGGCTGATCGACGGCTGTCGTTGATTCGGGGTTGCGGGTCCTCACAAAAGTACGATGTAAATGCTAAGGACCGTTATCCTCCCCCTCCCCGTAACAATGACACATTTAAAGAGAAGAGCCATGAAACTAAAACTGAATCCAAACCTTACACCACACCGTATGTGAAAACTCAGGGGCCTTTTACATCACAGTATAAGCCGAAACCGAAATTTATGTGTTTTAGTTGCCACCAGGAGGGTCATAAGGCAAATGAGTGCCCTAGTCGACCTCCTCCGGCAGCCGTGTCTTTTGCTCACGGCATTGGAGTGTTCAAGAGGACATCGGAATTTGTTAGAGGCATTTCTTCCGAGGTAAATACACTGCCAGTGCAGAAGGATCCGGAAGGCTTATTCCCTGTCCGTGATGCCTTTAGTGACCACAGGGGACTCGGTTGTGTGGAGTGGGGGGGTAGAAGACATGAGGTGAGAATTTTGCGTGACACTGGGGCATCGCAAACACTGTTGAGAAATTTCACTGGTAAACCTGTCAATACGGCACGGGTGGTTTTGGTTCAGGGAGTTAATGCGACAAGGTCATACCCGCTTGTAAGAATGAAGGTGGAAGTTGATGGTGTGACTCGGGACCTGGATGTAGGAATTGTGGAGAAGTTACATGTTGGGGGCGTCGACCTCCTTCTCATCAACGACTTTGCGGGACCTACTTCTGAGGCTCCACCCTTGGTCGTTGCCGAGAAGCCGGCCGACGTGAGTAGGGAGGAGCAGGAGTGGGTTGAGAAGTGTCCGGTGCAGCCTATGGCGTGTGTTGTCACCGGAGATCTTGCATCCAGGGAGTCACATTCTGGTCAGCAATCTTTAGATCAGCGGAGGAAGGGTACCGAGAAGGGGTTGAAAGTTGATGCGGTTGAGAGTTTAGTATCAACGGACCTTCTCGGGGACTCATTATTAGGACCACATTTCGAGTCTGGAGAAGACCCAGTAACTGTTCCTGAAAAGGCAGATGATGGGC
The DNA here is from genome assembly GCA_032716605.1 of Paralithodes platypus. Classification (NCBI taxonomy): domain Eukaryota; kingdom Metazoa; phylum Arthropoda; class Malacostraca; order Decapoda; family Lithodidae; genus Paralithodes; species Paralithodes platypus. The sequence continues at coordinate 25,526,752 of CM064529.1, read as the reverse complement.
TTAAAAAGACAAAAGAGTTGAAGGAGGACAGTGATGCACAGTCGGGAGATGTAGCGACAAGGTACCCTGACGCGTACCCTATGAGAAATGGGTCGGCAAAGACGGTGGTCCGAAGCTTGATAGTGTATTTTTCCCGGTATGGTTACCCGCAGGGGATTCAGTCAGTCCAGGGACCCAACTTCACTTCTAGCCTCTTTGTTCAACCAATGCCGCAGCATGAGATTGTTGGGGTTGTGTCATCTGCGTATCATCCGGAGAGCCAGGGTGTGTTAGAGCGATGGCACTCAGCCTTGAAATCTGTGCTTCGTTGTTGTTGCTTTGAGAGTGGGAAGGATTGGGATTTTGGCCTGCCATGTGTTTTGTTAGCTGTGCGGGAGGTACCTGGGGAGAGTTTGGGATTCAGCCCTAATGAGCTCGTCTTTGGACACCATGTCAGAGGGCCTCTCCATATGGTTGAAGAAGTATGGGAGGGCGCAGAAAAACCTTGTTCTATGCTCAAGTGTGTCCTTGACAGTCGAGAACGGATGTTGCACAGTCTGGAGTTGGCTGGCCGTACTTTGACTAGCTCTCAGGCCCTCAGGAAGGACAGGTACGACCTCAAGGTTGAACTCAGGGAGTTGCACGTGGGTCAGGAGGTGTTGATTCTACTGCCCCTTGTAGGTCACCCCTTATCCGCAAAGTACGCTGGTCCTTATAGGGTGGTGGAGGAGCTATCAGACCTGGATTACTTGGTAGCCACTCTAGACAGACGGAAGCGCAATCAGTTATGTCATGTTAATCCCATGAAGGAGTATGGGAGGCACCCCCCTGAGCCTCTCACTGTGCCTGTGATGACGTTTAGCAGTCAAGGTGGAGAAGGAGAACGGGACAGTCAAGCTCAGGTGGAGGATAACTGGAAGGATAAGAAGTTCAAATGGGCGCCTGAGTGTGAGGTGTTTAGAGAAGTAAAACACCTGTTGTGCACTCACCCGATCCTCAGGGCCCCTGACTTTAGCCTACCTTTCCAACTAGCAACGGAGGCTAGTGGTGTGGGGGCTGGTGCCGTCCTTGTGGAAAAGGACGATGATGGGCTGGAGCATCCTGTTAGTTTCTGCTCGGAGAAGTACAATTCGGCCCAGGGGAGCTGCTCTGTTGTCGAGGAGGAGCTGCTGGCGGTTGTGCTTGCGCTGGGGCATTTCGAGGTCTATGTTCCAGCCTATGGTCCGGTCGTTGTAGTGTACCCAGATCATCACCCTCTCAAGTTCTTGGACCAGTTTCACAATCGGAATATGAGGCTGACCAGGTGGTCACTAAGGTTACTGGTATATAACCTGGACATACGCCATATTGCCGGTTGTGACAACGTGGTTGCAGATGGTCGTTCAAGGGTATATGATCCTGGGTAGATTGACACACGGGTAGCCTCCGGGTTTAGTTTGAATAGTATTTTGCGCTTTGTGCTTGTTGGCTCGCGGTTGTAGCCCAGCGTATTGGGTCGTAAAGCAGGAGTTGAGCGTTTGGTATAGAAGAAAAAACTAGGCTTGCCCCTATAGTGCAGCCGGAATAAACAAATTAAAAACATAAAAATCAAAAAAAAACTCTTTCTTTGATACTTGAATTTTTTCAGTATGTTATAGCAGTAATTCTGAGTTGCACTCCTCTCAGAATGCTGGGCTAGAGAAGCTCGCTCTTGAGGAGCATAACTACATATAATTTAACCTATTGTGTTGGGGAGGGTTATAATTTTGTAAAATGTTTTGTTGAGGAACTGTACCAGATATTTTACTGCCGCTGGGTGATGGGAAGTAGAGATATAGCATGGGTTCTAACCATCAGATTTTTGTGAGCCTTGGGGCCTCTGAGAAAAATCTTGGGGGGGGTGTGACGTTAACCACTCCGTTAGAACCGCATGGCTTGTCCTACAGTGTCTCGCTAGGATCGCCAGGGCAGTGGATGTGGCTACAGTTTATGTATTAGGGTGTGCTTTATTTCATATGAAAGCTCGTGTCATGGGCAGTCCAGAAAGGCTCTTTGTTTTCACCCATGTCAAGGCTTTATATATTTAATTGTAAAGTATATGTTTTATCATTAACTAGTAATGATGGGATCTGGGAGAGAGAGAGAGAGTAGAACAGAGTGATAGGGAGCGCGCAGTGTTTTTGTGCCGCTCGATGACGTCACGGCTGGCTGCCTCGTGGGGGTTGGTTGAGGGAGGTCCTTACCATGTTGCTAGCTTCTTTGCTAGTGGCTAGAGGACTTGTTACCGCTTTACTTTGCGCGGTGAAAACTAGTCCCGGTATATATACAGGTTCCTCGCCACTCTCTCCCTCAGATCTGGTTTCTAGAACGCATCTATCTTATCCCTTGCTACCTGTCCCCCGCACTGCACCTGAGAATCTTTTCCTCTGCCTATCTCTCTCATTTTCCATATCTTTCACCTCCTTTTATTCATATTATCTCCCCTCTGGTTAACTCTGCATAATCAGCTTCATGCTGGCCAGTTGTATTGTGCGTTAAGGTCTGATATAACCCATGTATGTTAGTGTTAAGATAAGTTGATCACGAAGCATTGGTTGGCATTCATATTGTTTAGTACCGCTTCCTATAATTATTAGTGTTCTGCTGGATTAGATAATGCTAGACTAGGAGTCTGAATATTATAAGGTATTGTTTCCTATGAGTGCTGGCTTTATTTAAAAGCTGCACGACATACCTGAGAACTGGAGTTGATTGAGTAAATTCTAGTCTGTGTGCCATTGAGAGTAGAGCATGCACGAATGAGGGTTTTTTGCCTATACCATTCTGCACTGTTCTAAGCTCGTTGTTTGTCTTTGAGGTACGCCAGGAGAACGCTTAATACTTCGGTATTACGGTTTCTCAAGAGAGCTACCCTTCCCTATAACGTAATATTTGACGCACAGACTTGAGATTTGCACTAGGCTATGCGGCATACCATGCGCACCAGTATCTCGTATCATTGACTCTAGCTAGACTTTATCAGTCACAGTAGACATTAAGTATATTAACCTAATTACTCTTTTTATGCATACCCATTTATGATTACACAAGCATTTCGCAGCCTAGTTTGATGTATGGAGACACAAACGACTTAGGCTCTTTTTGTTGATAGGAATACTGCATTGTCGTGGCGATTATTATTGTTGTAGTGTTTAGGATATTCTTGGCTCCGACGGCATTATATATTCTGCCTTTTTGTGTGCATAGCCTGCACGAGCATTGTTCCGCTGCCTGCCTTTTTGGGTTCCATTTCCGATACGAGCATCTTTATAGCATCTAACATTTAAGGAAGATTCCTTGTTAGTGTTGAAGGACTTTAGTGCACTTTCTTTCATGCAGGAGTACCTGACATATATTGATTAAAGTAACGTAAGCTGTAACTTCTCTTACCACCTTACTTTGCATACCATAACCAAGCACCTTCGGTTATAGGTAGTAATAGGCTGTTTTCACATAACATTAAGCCTAGAGTAGACGCACATTTATTGAGAGTTTAATAACCTATTATTGCATATAGAACTCTGTAGAGTATTTGTGTTCTTTGTTCACTGGGAATATACATCAGAGGTTGGATCTAGCGCTTTCCGTTGTAGCATTTATGCCATTACTAGTCCAATGAATAAGAGCCCTGATATATTTGAACCTCAGTCGTAACACTATCTATCTATCTATCTATCTCTATCTATCTATCTATCTATCTATCTATCTATCTATCTATCTATCTATCTATCTCTCTCTCTCTCTCTTTCTCTCTCTCTCTCTCTCTCTCTCTCTCTCTCTCTCTCTCTCTCTCTCTCACAGAGTGGTCGAAAAAATGGCAGATAAATGTCAGGTGCTGCAGGTTGGTAGCAGAAATATGAAATACAAATACGAAATGAATGGCAAACAAATAAAAACCGCAACGGTAGTAAAAGACCTAGGGGTACTAATATCTGAAAACCTAAAAACTTCCGACCAATGTATAGCAGCTGCAAATAAGGCAAACATAGCATTGGGCTTTATTAAACGAAAATTTACATATAAACATGAAAACGTAATAGTGCCACTGTTCAAAAGTATGGTGAGGCCACACCTTGAATATGGTGTGCAGTTCTGGTTACCTTATCTGATCAAGGACATTGTAAGACTCGAGTCAGTACAGCGTAGAGCGACGAAGATGATACCCTCATTAAGAAATAAACCATATGAAGAAAGACTTAAACGATTGAACCTATTCTCATTAAAAAAGAGGGGGTTGAGGGGTCAGCTTATTGAGTGCTTTAAGATACTAAAAGGTTTCGACAAAGTCGATGTAAATGCACTATTCACATTAAACAATACTAATCAAACTCGCGGAAATGGAATGAAATTAAAAACCAAAAAGGCAAACCTAGATGTCACAAAGAGTTTCTTCACCTACAGTGTGGCGACAGAGTGGAATAAACTACCAGCGAGAGTGGTGGAGAGCGACACAATAAACGCTTTCAAGGGAAGGCTTGACCTCTATCTGCAGAGGGCTGGGGTGATATGAAAAAAAAAATTATGTAAGTGTATGTGTGTGCACTGTACAGTATGTATATATATACTGTATGTATATGTATGTATGTATGTGTGTGTGTGTGTGTGTGTATATGTATGTACCGGTGTATATATATATATATATATATATATATATATATATATATATATATATATATATATATATATGCATATATACATATATAGTTTGTAAGGCCAGACTGCCTAGTAAGGACCTTGTGGTCTGTGTATCTATGTAGCTCTCTCTCTCTCTCTCTCTCTCTCTCTCTATCTATCTATCTATCTATCTATCTATCTATCTATCTATCTATCTATCTATATATCTAGCTAGCTATCTATCTATCTATCTATCTATCTCACGTGCAGCATAATGACTCACATTGCGGTAAGGAAAGAACAATATATATACATTTTTGTTCTTAATTTATGAACATGTTATAGACACAATGTGTGTAAATGTATATACTGTATATGTGTATGTATTATTACTATTTTTTGTTTTAACCAAAATGTAAAGAGCTTACCTTGTATCTTTTTATGAAATACAAATATGACTGGCTGACTATCTATCTCTATCTCTCTCTCTCTCTCTCTCTCTCTATCTAATCTATCTAATCTATCTAATCTATCTATCTATCTATCTATCTATCTATCTATCTATCTCTATCTGTTCAACTGTTCAACTGTTCAACTGTTCAAAACTTCAAACTCGCGTTGCAGCCTCAGTTCCCGGATCGACAAGAACTGGTTCATGATCCGCGACTCCTCAGTGTAGACAGAGCGTCTGACTCTGATGACCCTACAGCCCTACGACGACCACTGTCACACACGGCACCAGGGAGGCACTGGTAGAACTATTCCAGGCAATAATTGAAGTTCCCGACAAGCAGCTAACCCTGAATGAAATATACAACTGGTTCCAGAACACATTTGCCTACTTCCGACGTAACGCAGCAACTTGGAAGAATGCCGTCCGCCACAACCTGTCCCTTCACAAATGTTTCATGCGTGTGGAGAACGTGAAGGGAGCTGTCTGGACTGTGGATGAGGTGGAGTTTTACAAGAGGCGACCCCAATGCTGCGCTACTGGATGACACCACAGCCAACTTGTGGGATGATGGGGATTCAACTTATCAGGTACTGATCTGGCCATCCATGTGTCTTACCAGTGCGTCAGACCTCTTAGGATTTGTGGATTACAACTGCTGCTTGCTTCGCCACCACCAGGTTGGTTCAGATTCGTCGCGGGCGGGGTGTAGTGGGGGAAACTAGCCTATGCAGGAACAACTCTTCAGCTTAGGCGTTTTGTACCGGCCCGTAACTTCCGTAAAAACAACCAAATATTTTTCGGTTGGTTCAGATTCGTCGCGGGCGGGGTGTAGTGGGGGAAACTAGCCTCTGCAGGAACAACTCTTCAGCTTAGGCGTTTTGGTGGGTCCAGATTCGTCGAGGGAAACTAGCCTCTGCAGGAACAACTCTTCAGCTTAGGAGTTTGATGAGTGCTGCCTTGACGTCTGTATTGGCTTCAAGGGTGGTGGTGGTGGTGGTCTCCTGTGATGCGGCTGAAGGGAAGGACACAGAGACCGAGCTGCACAGTGAAAACGATGGTGGTGGTTGACCAGTGTGGGGCTGTGTCACCCGTGTTTTCTGCCTCTACCTTACCGGGTCCACTTCATTGTTATGAAGCAGTGAGTGTGGTAAATTGTGACAATTATGGATGTTCAGCCATGTAAACAAGAATAGTTGCTTTTTATTGGATTTTTGCGGTGCCTACGGATTGTTGTTTTGTATACCAGGTCATGTGTAGCGAAATAATAATGGCAGACTGTGAGTATATAGAACATTCTGTATTGGCCTATGTCTCTACAGCAAGGCATTCAAAGAGCAAGGATCAAATTGTAAATATATGCACTGTGTTCTACAATGAAAATGACATTAAAAACGCTAAAGAAGTGTTCTATAATAAGATGAATCAAAAGATTGTGTGGAGAAGATCTGACAGTAAGACAAGGGAGAACTTTATTGACATTATTGATCTTTTTGAGAAATGTGACAACGAAAATGTAAAATTGCCTAAATTTGTCACTGCTAACTTTGATGGTTTTCCACCATCAAATGGTTTTGATGTGATTGGAGGTTATATCAAGGAGTTAATTGATCAAATTAGTGAACTTAAAGGTGAAGTAAAATCACTGAAAGAGTCACGTATTGAAAATGTTGGATTAGTAGAAGATAACTATATTATTAAGGAAGAACTACTGGAGATAAAGGGGATACTTAAAGATATCAAGCAGAGGAGTAGAAATAGTGATCTACGGAGAGACAGTATCTTAGTGGAGAATCTTGATAAGTTACTAACCGGCCATGATGACAGTAGTGTTGGACATAAAACTATTAGTGCTTATGAGAGGGAAGTGGAGGGGTTACTGAAGATGACTGGTGAACCATCCGCTCCACCACTGAGTCAGTAACGTGACAGTCAGTTTGATAGTGTAGCCTCACCTCTACAACTGCCTACCTACAGTGAGGTACTGTGTGAGGAACAGAGCTCACGTGGCACTGCTCCTTCATCGCCTACAACAGGATATAAACAGCAGAAACAGTTTGTTGGAAATGGTGCGATCAGGAAGTCATCTCGTGTTCTCGAACGAGAACATGAGGTAACACGGTCGAAGGAGAAATCTGTTGAGCCCCTGCAGTATATGAGATCCAAGAACAGTGACAGTAAAGGTGAACGAGGAGAAACAGGACGTGGTGTCCTGGATGATGATGGCTTTCAACAATTTAAGAGTCGGCGCGGTAGGAATGCCTCAGTCCCCCCTACCCAACAGCCGCAAAGAAAAATGGATCAGCAGTGGAAGAGGCCAGCTGGTGTACGAGGAACAAAAAACGTTACTCAATCTAGGTTTAAAGGCTCTGAAAGATCAGGAGATATTTACATTGGGAATGCTGACTGTGACACTAGCGTTGTTGATATTACTAAGTATATATCGGATGAATTTAACATTGAAAGTGTAAAATGCTGTGAGTTGAATCTAAATTTGAACGAGAATGGAAGTCATTTAAAATAACTGTTGCAATGAGTAAGAGGGATGATTTGTTACGTCCGGAGTGTTGGCCGAACCATGTAATTGTTAGAAAATATTATAAACCTAAACATACATCTTAATGGCTAAGATTGTATCATATAACTGTAATTCTGTAAGAAATAATATTGAGGCAGTAAAGTTATTGACTATGGAATACGATATAATTATTTTACAAGAAATAATGTTATTGAAAGAAGACTTAAATGTTTTAAGAACAATCAATGATGCATTTGATGCAATCGCATGTGTGGAAGATAGGAGTAACGAAGGCATAGTAGAGGGTCGTCCTTCAAAAGGTGTTGCCATATTATGGAAAAATTCACTTAGTAATAATATTGATTCTGTGTATTGTAATGAAAGAATAATTGGGATTATAATGAAATGTAGAGATGTACAAATATTTATAGTGAATGTATACCTACCTTGTGACAAGCAAGACGAGGACTCCTTAGATGAATTTAGAAATACAATAGCCACTCTTGATAATTTTATAGCTGAACAACACTGCAATAATGTCTTAATTGCAGGAGATTTTAATGCTAGTCCAACTAAAGGTAGGTTTTGGAAAGATATTATTAATTTATTTATTAGCAAGTGCTTTATATTTAGTGATGTTGAGGCAATGCAGAATGATTCGTTTACATATTTATGTCCTGCAAAGAATACAACCAGTTGGCTTGATCATATAGCAGTAAGTGAGAGTCTAAACGAAATAATAGATGATATTACTATAAGGTATGATATGGCCCTCTATGATCACTTTCCCCTGGCATGTAAGCTAAACATTGACATATGTAATGTTGGTATAGTAGATGTACACATTGAACCGTCAGAATTCATCGACTGGCAAAAACTGTCTATTGTGGATAATTTACAGATATATAGATCAAATATTAATCATTATCTAAGTGAATTGGATATATCAAGCTTTAATTGCTTGGACTGCAGTGTATATAGATGTAATAATGAACAGCATATCAAGGAATTAAATTTAATTTATAACAGTATAATTAGTTTGTTACTTAATTCATCTTCTTTGTTTAAGAAAGAACCATTAAAAAAGCATAAAGTTATACCAGGTTGGAATGATGAAATTAAGGATTTGCATAAGTTTGCGAGAAGTAAGTTTTTAACTTGGAAGAATAGGGGACGTCCACTTGCAGGAGTTGAGTTAGAAGAAATGAAGGAGTCTAGAAAGGACTTTAGGAATGTATTGAAACAAGTTAAACAAAATGAGTCTCAAATTAGAACAAATAAGTTAGCTCAATCTCTATCTAATAACAATTTGAAATCATTTTGGAAAGAGGTTAGACAAATAAAGAATAATAAAGTTTTTGTAAGTATGAAAATAGATGGAGAATGTGACCCAAAATGTATTGTAGAAATTTTTTCCAATAAGTTTAAACATGTATATGATGATTGTAAATGTCAGAATGATGATGACTTCATGATAGATAAATTGGTGAAAAATGTACGTGACGGTGAAATATTTGGTAAAGTAAATAGTCATGATGTATCTACAGCAATATCTGACCTCAATTGTGGTATTGGCCCAGATAATATACATTCTTTTCATTTAAAGTATTGTACAAACGAATTGATAGTAGTAATTGCAAAGTTGATTTCTTCTTGTGTTGTACATGGTTGTATGCCTGTAAGAATGAACTTTGGAATTATGGTACCCTTATTGAAAGATAAGTATAAAGATAATACATCACTTATAATTATAGATCAATTACGTTATCGCCAATATTATTGAAGGTATTTGAATACTGCTTGAAGTACAACATTTTAAGATATGTTAGTTTAAATGATAGGCAGCATGGATTTAGAGAGAGGTATTCTACTTCTACTGCATGTTTAATTCTCAAGGAAACTATTTTAAGGTACACCACGGAGGGATCTAATGTTTTTTCATGTTTTATTGACCTGACAAAAGCTTTTGATAAGGTGAATCATTTCAAACTTGCAAATAAGCTTTTAAAACTAGGATTACCAAATTTCTTGGTTAATATTTTATTTTACTTTTACAGAAACCAACATGTTGTTGTCAAATTTAAAGATTCAATTTCAACTGAATGGACTATGAAAAATGGAGTGAGACAGGGTGGGGTTTTATCTCCCTTGTTGTTTTCAATTTATATTGATGACTTATTAAGTAAATTATCTGCAAGTAATGTAGGCTGTAGACTAGGTTTACAAGTCAGCAATGTGATCGCCTATGCAGACGATCTTGTAATATTGGCTCCTTCGGTTAGAGGTCTGCAAACATTGATAGATATTATGGATCATGAAATTAAACAACTAGACTTATCTATTAACTCTGCAAAATCAGTATGTATGATCTTTAAATATAAGTATGGACAGGAAATGAATCCTTTCATATATTTAGACAATAACAAATTAAATATTGTTTCTGAATACAAATATTTGGGTTTTATAATTGATTGTAATCTTAATAATGACTTGGATATGATAACATGCAGAAATAAGTTTTACAATGAGTTTAATTGTCTTTTAAGAAAGTTTAGCAACACGAGTACTGAAGTATTTTTAAATTAATTTCAAAGCTACTGTTTGAATTTTTATGGCGCTGAACTTTGGTTTAATAATAGAAAATGTTATATACCGTTTAAGCAGTTTTCCATTGGATACCACAAGGCAATAAAGAAAATATTGAATATGAAGTACTGGGAGAGCAACCACAGTGGTTGTAGAGAATGTGGAGTGATTGTTTAGGCATTTGGTTAACTGGATGAAAATAAGATTTGTATATAGAAATCTCATAAAGCCATGTAGTTTTATAGAGAAGAACATGTATTACATGTTACATAGATCTTTTCTTGTAAAGGATGTTGAAAAAATAATCCTACATGAGTATGGATTTACTAACTTATTGCTAAATGATATCAATGCTATCAGATCAAGAATTGTTTATGTACAGAACACAGAACCAACTATGCGCTAAGGACTTTTAGCTTAATGTAGATTACGTAAATAACTCTGTAAAAAGTGTATGTATATGTCTTTTTATGAAATAAAATTATGACTGACTGACTGACTGACTGACTATCTATCTATCTATCTATCTATCTATCTATCTATCTATCTATCTATCTAATCTATCTATCTATCTATCTATCTATCTATCTATCTATCTATCTATCTATCTATCTATCTATCTATCTATCTATCTATCTATCTATCTATCTATCTATCTATCTATCTATCTATCTAATTAATTGTGGACATCTGAGGGAATTGAGGACAGTCCATAAAGCCCTAATTATTTTATATATATGTGGAGATTAGCAATTCAATTATACTGAACACCATTAAGGGGGGCTGGGTTTATTATACTGAACACCATTAAGGGGGGCTGGGCTTATTATAATGAACACCATTAAGGGGGGCTGGGTTTATTATACTGAACACCATTAAGGGGGGCTGGGTTTATTATACTGAACACCATTAAGGGGGGCTGGGCTTATTATAATGAACACCATTAAGGGGGGCTGGGCTTATTATAATGAACACCATTAAGGGGGGCTGGGTTTATTATACTGAACACCATTAAGGGGGGCTGGGCTTATTATAATGAACACCATTAAGGGGGGCTGGGCTTATTATACTGAACACCATTAAGGGGGGCTGGGCTTATTATAATGAACACCATTAAGGGGGGCTGGGCTTATTATACTGAACACCATTAAGGGGGGCTGGGCTTATTATAATAACACCATTAAGGGGGGCTGGGCTTATTATAATGAACACCATTAAAGGGGGCTGGGCTTATTTATTTGCTCATATGTGTATCTTTTTATTGTTTTTCTAGTTTCCTCCCTAGACCTCCATCAAACTTAAAAATACATCCATTAGATCCCCTTCTAGATTAATGTTTACATTTTTCGGTAGGCTCTTCCAAAATTAAAGGCTCACTTTCGTTCGCCAGGAAGAAAATCGACACCTAAATAGCACGAAAGGTCTTAATATTGACAAAGAAATGAGGCGAAAGGTCTTAAAATCGACAAAATAATGGGGCAAACATCTTAAAATCTGAAAACTAATGGGGCTAAACATGAGGGAGAAGGGGATCTGGAAAAACTACCCATCTACCCTTAAGCCATAATTTAGCTAAAGACAGAAATCCTGAATAACTATAATTGAGGTTTTAATTAACTGTCCTCAATAGCCCCAGGTGTCCACAAATACTCTTTAACGGTATGTATATACATAGGCTATATATATATATATATATATATATATATATATATATATATATATATATATATACAGTATATATAATATATATATATATATAATAATATATAATATATATATATATATATATATATATATATATATATATATTATATACAGTATATATATATATATATATATATATATAAATATATATATATATATATATATATATATATATATATAATATATATATATAGATATATGTATAATTATTGTATATATATACAGTATATCGTAAAGTAGTATTGGTTATTGTTATTATCAGTATCATTTATGGTTTTGTTAGTAGCAGTATTATTAGCAATATGATCATTATGACTATTATCCCTAGTATGAATATTAGTATTAATAGAAATATTTACACCAACACTAAATTAGTAATATATCATATGAGGAGCACTATATTGACGCAGTAACGTTTTGCAGATACCTATTATAATGTAGAACTTGCAAAATAAACAAACCTCAACACGAACACATTAAAAAGACAAAATAACTAACAAAATCGCTACGTGGAAACAATTAACGCTTAAGTAAAATAATAACACTAACTAACACTATACTCTGTTTCTTTTCAAGTGGCTGTAAATTGCAAAGTTCATATCAAGATTTCTCTATTATTTTGAAAGATTTTGTAGTGGATTATGGTGCTAAATATTGTATATAAACTTGGTCTTAATGTGATGTAGAGACATAGTAGTTTCATATTTTTCCATTAACTATCGAACAATTAACTGCTTAGGGATTATATTTACCGTCAGCTGAAAAGAAACAGAGTATAGACCCCTAGGTGCGACCAGAGAAAGAGAGTGAGAGTGTGTGAATTTCTGTGTAACTAAATGCGTCGAGAAAATCTAAAGTGTGTGTGTGTGAGAGAATGTAACACACACATACAGAGAGAGATAGAGAGAGACAGACTAACAACAAATCAAGCCAAACTCACCTTTTTATCATAAGTCTGAACCTTAGAGCTGTAGATGGTCAGGTAGCGAGGAGAGAAAGAGAGAGAGAGCGTGAGTGAGTGAGTGAGTGAATGAGAGAGATAAATAGAGCAATTGTGTGAGAATAACAATCAGCCAAACTCACCTTTTTATCATAAGTGTGAACCTTAGACTTGGTGGAGATGGTCAGGTAGTGGGAGGTGCCATAGTAGAACAATACAAGTTACACACAAACGCAGACAGACAAACAGACAGACAGCCAGAGATAGACAGACAGACAGACAGACAGACAGAGTACCAAATCAAGCCAAACTCACCTTTCTATCATAAGTGTGAACCTTGGGACTGGTGGAGATGGTCAGGTAGCGAGAGGCACCATCATCGGAGACCTTAGGCCATCTTACCCCCAGCGTGTTGTTGACGGTGGGGTTCCTGGGGGTGGGGAGGTTAAGTTGGTGCCACACAAGCAATTTAACGGGACAGTGGTTACTTTTTTAGGTCTATTTATTCATATTTTCATTTATTTTTAGTTTCCTCGCTAGACCTTCATCAACCTTAAAAACACACCCTAGACCCCCTTCAAGATAAATGTGTAAATTTTTTACAAGTTTCCCGGCCGAAGGCCGGTTTCCCTTTAAATTACGGGCTCGCTATTGCTCGCCAGGAAAAATCGACACCTAAATGGCACAAAAGGTCTTGATATTGATATAGAAATAAGACGAAAGGCTTTAAAACCGACAAACTAATGGGGCAAGCGTCTTAAAATATGAGAGGTTGGGGGAAGGAGTGTTGTTTTTTCTGGACCCCTTCACCCTCATGTTTAGCCTCATTTATTTTGAGATTTTAAGACGTTCAACCCAATACATTGGCGATTATATGACTTTTCGCCCCATTTCTGTTAATTTTAAGACCGTTCATGGCACTGTGAACTTCTCTTCCCATTATGATAAACTTTTCCACGTCAAGCAGTTTCAAACGGGTTCAATGTGAGATGGAAGGCCTGTTTTTCTCCTGATGTTTATGATATTATATAGTATCTAAACCCCTTGAGGATTATGACGCTTTTTGACAGTGTAGTCTGGCTATCAGTAGACGATTTTATACAACTTAGGAAGGATGTGTGGGCATCAAAAAGGGTAAACAGTATTTCAATTAACCCTCCGACTTCCATATACCCTTCCTAATCTAAACAAAATCGTCTAATGATAGCGAGAATAAACTACCAAAAGGCGTCAGAAATCCTCTAGGGTTTAATTAACATACGGTTAAACAAATACCTTGGTTGAGAGTGTGATAGGCCCTTTCACCGTTGGGTAAGCCTTATGGGGAAATACATGGGAACATAATATTTCCAACAGCCAATATCACTGCAACGGTTGAGATTTGGAATTTTGGTTATAGAAAATGTTATACTTTGAATGTATTGTGTAACATAATCTTAACCCATATAGTACCGGTAATGTTCTTTTAACTTTATTCTGGCTAATGTTAGACGATTTTATGCAGTCTAAAAAGGGCCTCCAACAATTTACAGGCTTCGAACTATCTCACTTAACTTATTTTTTCACCACAGATCCATCTTAAACTGCCTTTTGGGGAATTACATGGGAACATAATATTTTCAACAGCTAATTTCTCTGTAACGGTTGAGATTTGGGTTTTTTATTTTGGAATATTTTATGCTTATAATTTACTATATAACCTAATCCTGAAGTTTGGCACCCCAAGCTCATGGAACGAACGTCTTAAAATCTCAAAACTAATGGGGCTAAACATGAAGGGGAAGGGGGTTCAGCATATAACCCTTAAAAGGTTATCGGTTTACATGTTTACATACGTAGGCCTACAAACAGCTCCCCTTACCCAGTTTACATGTTTACATACGTAGGCCTGCAAGCAGCTCCCCTTACCCAGTTTACATGTTTACATACGTAGGCCTACAAGCAGCTCCCCTTACCCAGTTTACATGTTTACATACGTAGGCCTACAAGCAGCTCCCCTTACCCAGTTTACATGTTTACATACGTAGGCCTACAAGCAGCTCCCCTTACCCAGTTTACATGTTTACATACGTAGGCCTACAAACAGCTCCCCTTACCCAGTTTACATGTTTACATACATAGGCCTACAAGCAGCTCCCCTTACCCAGTTTACATGTTTACATACGTAGGCCTACAAGCAGCTCCCCTTACCCAGTTTACATGTTTACATACGTAGGCCTACAAACAGCTCCCCTTACCCAGTTTACATGTTTACATACGTAGGCCTACAAGCAGCTCCCCTTACCCAGTTTACATGTTTACATACGTAGGCCTACAAGCAGCTCCCCTTACCCAGTTTACATGTTTACATACGTAGGCCTACAAGCAGCTCCCCTTACCCAGTTTACATGTTTACATACGTAGGCCTACAAGCAGCTCCCCTTACCCAGTTTACATGTTTACATACGTAGGCCTACAAGCAGCTCCCCTTACCCAGTTTACATACGTAGGCCTACAAGCAGCTCCCCTTACCCAGTTTACATGTTTACATACGTAGGCCTACAAGCAGCTCCCCTTACCCAGTTTACATGTTTACATACGTAGGCCTACAAGCAGCTCCCCTTACCCAGTTTACATGTTTACATACGTAGGCCTACAAGCAGCTCCCCTTACCCAGTTTACATGTTTACATACGTAGGTCTACAAGCAGCTCCCCTTACCCAGTTTACATGTTTACATACGTAGGCCTACAAGCAGCTCCCCTTACCCAGTGTACATGTTTACATACGTAGGCCTACAAGCAGCTCCCCTTACCCAGTTTACATGTTTACATACGTAGGCCTACAAGCAGCTCCCCTTACCCAGTTTACATGTTTACATACGTAGGCCTACAAGCAGCTCCCCTTACCCAGTTTTTGCGAAGTTGGTCCACAAGTTAGTCATCATATCCCTAACAAAGATATCTTCAGGCCGCTTGAGGATGGCCAAAGTGTTGAACAGGTAGAACAGATCATCTCCGTGCATTGTGTCTGAAAGGGAAGGTCTTGTTTTGGTTCAGGTTTAAGTATGGGATAGGTATTTAAGTTACGTTCAATATACACACGCCTGCACACACACACACAAACAATCTCTCTCTCTCTCTAGCTATCTGTCTGTCTGTCTCTCTGTCTATCTATCTATCTCTATCTATCTCTCTCGCTCTCTCTCTCTCTCTATCTCTCTATCTATCTATCTATCTATATATCTAGCTAGCTATCTCATCATATCCCTAACAAAGATATCTTCAGGCTGCTTTAGGATGTCGAAGGTGTTGAACAGGTAGAACAGATTGTGTCGGTGAATCGTGTCTGAAAGGGAAAGGGTAGAGTGGAGGAAGAGTTAAGGGGGTAGCGTTTGTTATTTTTATTTATTTATAAATTTGATTTTGAGTATGCTCGCTGGACCTCCATCAAGCTTAACAAACACCCCTTACACCCCTTTTCAAGATAAATTTGTACATTTTTCCTGGCGAGCAAGGAAAAAATCGACACCTAAATGGCACAAAAGGTCTTAACCCCGAATTAGCGGGGGCCCGACTTAAGTCCGTATCTAAAAACCTGGACTATGTGGCGGGGACCGACTTAAGTCTGTGTGCAATTTTTGAGCAAGAATGGCTGTGAGAGAGAGACGAGCGACGGGAGGAGCGTAGGTTGCCTCATGACCGCTCGGCACGGACCCCGCGCGCCTACTGACATCTACTCCACACTACTCCACCCTCCCTACCTCGCCACAGAGATAATTATATAAGGAAATTACCGTATTTAGGGTTTTTGCACTCGTGTTGTTGCAAGAGAACGCATGGTTGTAGAAGGATGGTTCTGGTGTCATTGGAAAGCTCAATTTACGCCCTTTCAGGGATACATAATTGTATTACGCTCTGGCTCTTGTTTATGCATGAAAAAGAGCACGGAACCAAGGCCATTTAGGGTAAAAAAAAAAACGCTGGGCGCGTAGTGGAAAAAAACTGACGGGCCCGCTCATAAGGTGTTAATATTGACTAAGAAATGGGGCAAAAGGTCTCAAAATCGACAAACTAATGGAACAAACATCTGAAAATTTCGAAACTAATATGCTAAACATGAGGGAGAAGGGGTTCCAGAAAAAGTGACTACCTCCCCCTTAACCCCTACTGTACCATAGCATATTTGATTAAATATACCCATTAGTACCAGGCATTCTGGCCAAAATGACTCATCAGCGGCGAGACAACACCCTTCCCCCTCGAGAGTTGGTGGGTGACTGACTCCTCTGGCCATGAACAGAGGCATGTTTTTACGAGACTTTTGGCTTAAGCCTGGCTTGAGCTAAACACGCTTTTCCTCTTTTCCGAGGACAAATCTTAAGCCTAACTCAAGCCGCGCTTAAGCGAGGATCGCCTTCACTTGAGCCGCCTGAGAACGGGCTTCACTTTGGGACCTTGAGAGTGTATACATGTTTGTAAACAACTTACAATGCCAACAACAACAATGTTGTCTGCTGCAATGGTTAACTTACCGTGTACCATGTAGGGCCCCCAAATGGACCACAATTGCATTTATGGTTGGGTAGAGGCCCGGGTCAGGGTAGAGGATATGCCAGCCAGTTTTTTATTTATTTTGGACATTGAATTTGGTGGCTGTTGGTTGGTATAATTATATCCCCCTGGTATAGATTGTCCCTAGATGGTCTCTTGGTAATGAGAAAATTATGTAGAGGTCTATTAGTGAGTGAGGGAAAAATATGAGATATGAAGGTCAGAGGGGAGAAGGTCTAATGAGAATGAGAGAAGGTTCAATAGAAGTCAGGTAGTGTGTGAGTTAGTTTAGTGAAGGTGGAAGAAGGAATGACCAAGTTCAACATGGAGTCTTGCTTTAAGGAATTGAAAGGTCTGGAAAAACTTTATCTGTATGTGTAAAGGACGTCCTGCTAGTTCTCAAATCATGTCGTCATGCTATTGGTCGTCTTGTTCAGATGTTTGTGTTTAGGTTACGTGACTTGTAGTCAGAATCGAGCCAGACTGTTGTTCTTGCTTAAGCCAAAAGCGGAAGCTGGGCTGAAGCCAAAACTCAAGTAAAAACGCGCCTCAGCTAAGAGTAGTATGAGCAGTGTTACCAACATCTCACAGCTATGCCTCCAAGTCATAATAGCAACTCCCGCTTGATATTTGCAGGAACATGGGTCATCTATTACTAATACTGGAACTAGTGTAACCTTATTGTACTGGCGGATTAGGGCCGACGCTAGTGCTGAATGGGTTAATAGTAGATACAGGTTCAAGTGCTATTACTAAACGGTTAGGTGTACTGGATTAAAGCAGAAATATATACATATATATCACACACTCACAATTTTCTCCCAGGTCGGTATTATAGATCATGTCGAGCCTGTGTTCCCCTCGGTGGTCGAACTGGTACTGATAGACTGCCCGGCCAGCTGCGGTATATAATTCGGCGGTGTCTTCGTGGCCTGCCCGGAATTGTAGATCAGTACTCAGCTGGGGTGGAAGGAGAGGAAAGAATATTAACATGTTCAGTGCGAATGAAGACCTTTTATTTGTATTTGGGCTACTTTTAAAAGATTTTACTTAATATAGGATGGACTTCTAACAGCTAAAAAGTCGCGCTCCATCTCAATTATCCCTTTAAATTAACACCCATCCTTCCCTTTCTGTGTAGAATAACATAAATTTAGCCATAATAATGTACAAAAGATGTCGCCCGTTCTGAAAAGGTTAAGGATATTGTGAATTACAGAGTATATATATTCACTTGTGTAATAACATCAAGGAAACTAAAAACTCGTATTTACTTGTCTTAGACATCAATATTCTTTTAAGGTACAACAGACCGCAAAAGTATATATACAGTTGCCCACATAAGTTATGTTTCCCGTCGTGATCAATGCGTTAATGTCAAATAGTATAAATAAATTCAATCATGCGCATTATATTTCCATGTATAAGATCACAAAGATAAACTGAACTTATGTGGGCAACTGTACACTACTTACTTGTGTTATAGCATCAATATTTTCCTCGTCAAAATTGATACTAGGCAGGTACTCCAAGACGGCTCGAGACGCCAAGTACTCTGCTCCTTCCTCCCCATCCAAGTTCATGACCAGGGGGGCAAGTTCTCTGAAGTTACTCTGGAGCGTCTTGCGGTCCTCGGGGGAAGAAAAAAATCCTGAAAAGCAAATTAAATCCATAGAAAACAGATATTCCTCAAGTTTCACCTCATATTATTGTTCAGAGCTACGTCTTCAATGGCTAAGATTGAATAAATTGAGGTTAAATAGATAAAAAACATGCATAATAGAGTGTGGAAAGAGTGCAAAAAGCTAGGTGCTCTCCCTCTTCTTCCTCGTCCAAGTTCATCACCAGGGGGCCCAGCTCGCTGAAGTTACTTTGAAGGATCTTGCGGTCTTCAGGAGTAAACAGTTCGGAAAAGCAAGATGAATACACAGAACACACAAATTAGTCAAGCTGCACCTCTAATGGCTAAGATTGAATAATAGGACAAATTATCGTTAGAAACATTTAAACTATTGTGTGAAACAAGTGCAAGAGGGCTCAAGAAGCCAGGTACTCTCCCCCTTCCTCCCCATCCAAGTTCATCACCAGGGGGGCAAGCTCACTGAAGTTACTGTGGAGGATCTTGCGGTCCTCGGGGGAAGAAAACAGTCTTGAAAAGCAAATTAAAATCATAGAAAACAAGGATTGGTCAAGCGGCACTTCTGAGTTTCGCTCAGAGCTACGTCTTAAATGGCTAAGATTGAATACAATGAGGTCTTATAGTTGAAAAACATTCATAATATTGTGTGAAAAGAGTGCAAGAGGACCCAAGACACCAAATACTCTGCCCCTTCTTCCCCGTCCAATTTCCATAAATTGAATACATAAGAAGCAAAGATTAGTCCAGCTACGATTACTGTTCAGAGATACGTCTCCAATGGCTATGACTGAATAAAAGGCCGAGGCATAATTGAAGCTATTCAATTATAGTGTAAAAACGTGAAGGATAACACAGGAAGCCAAGTCCTCTTCCCCTTCCTTCAAGTCCAAGTTATTCACCAAGGTATCCAGTTTGCTAAAGTTGCTCTGGCGGTTTCTGTGATCCTCAGAATAGAAGATTTCTGTAAAAGCCAATAATATATACGGAAAAAAGTTACTTACTGAGTGAGAATATACTGCCGTCTTGTTTGGTGAGTCCCGAGATTAAGTCCACCTGATTGACCTTCCCTTCCTTCATTAGCTTGGCCGGGTGTTCGGGCAGAAAGTCTCCATCAACCCGTGGCACGGAGATGGCAGGCAGGCTGTTCCATTCCTAAAGGAGACGGTGAAGGGGCTTCATCTATTTATCTATCTATCTATCTATATATTTATCTATCTATCTATATCTATCTCTCTCTCTATATATCTATCTATCTATCTATATATCTATCTATATACTCAGGCACATTCCCCACTTCTTCTTTTTTTTTCAGCTAGGGGTGGCCGACTCGAGACATTAATTTAAGGGGAGGTTTTCAGTTTGTTCCCTAGACCTCTATCAAGTTTAAAATGTCACCCCTTAGACCCAATTTAAAGATAAATGTGTACAGTTTTCGGTAGACAAATATCACGGCCGAAGGCCGGTGCCTCTTAAATTACAGGCTCGCTCTCACTCGCCAGGAAAAAGTTGACACCTAAATGGCACGAAAGGTCTTAAAATTGACAGAAATGGGCCGAATGTTCTTAAAATCGCCAAACCAATATGGGACGAACGATATAAAATATTATAAGCTATGAGGTTAGCACACGAGGGAGAAAGGGGTCCAGAAAAAACGACCCATCTCCCTTGAAGTCCACCTGATTGACCTTCCCCTCTTTCAGAAGCTCGGGTAGGCGGTAGAAGGGTGAAGGAGTGAAGAACGTGATATAATAAACTCCTTTGTAATTGACCACTTGCGAGTTTCAGGCTATAAGGAAGTTGGAGCCGTAAACATCGATATTAAAGATCAATACAATAATAATGTGGGTTCCTAATGGATTAAAAGTATGATACATTTGGTTTCGTGTATTTATAAATGTATTATGACTGTATTTTACCTAGTTATTCTGCTAAATATCGATATCTACAACTCCAACTTCTTTATAGAACGAAACTTGCAAGTGGTCAATTAACCCTTTCTGTACCGACGACGTCCTTTTAACTTATTCTGCCTACTATTAGACGACTGTATTCAATTTATATAGGACATCCAGCAATTATTAGGCTTCCATCTATCGCAACAAACCTTTTTAACCACCACAGTTCCTTCCAAAGCTGTATAATATCTTCTAAATATTGCTAGAATAACATAAAACACACGTCACTGGTACTCAATGGGTTAAATTATTGTATGCGGGTGTCAAACCGGGGAAATTTGGTTCTATGACTGAACTGAATATGAGAAGGTATACAGGAGAAATGAGTTGCCACCATATGTGACGGAGCCTTAACCCAGCAAGCAAGCGCCATTGGTCTAGAAAAGTGTCCGCCAAGCGAGCATATTTTGGTTCATTAACGCCTAAAATCGTCATTATCTGATACATATCGTTATTACTTATTCATATGCGCCTATTTTACGTTTAATATGAAGATATTAACATGTAACAGTAATAAAACAAGTATTTGGAGTGTGAAAAAGACAAATTATTGCCAACCCTCCAGTCATGAGGTGAGAGGCGCAGGAGACATACACCCTCCCTCTTCGAGGCCTGATGCCAGACTGATGTTTCTCTCTTGCTGTCTCTTTCTTGCCACGCTCTCTATATGCGTCCCAGATGACCTAGAAACCGGGTGGGAGATATTGGCACAGTAAATAAACCGATAAACAAGGGAATAAGAGGAAAAATAGGTGATATTGAAGGGGGATGGGGGGGGGGGCTTTTGACACATATGAAGGAATGATAGGGCTATGGAGGGGAATTATCTCACTTAATCACATATTCCTTTGTTTTAAGTGCCACTGGGGTCTTTTAAAAGGCCTTTTTTAGGCCTTGGACCTTAAGAGTCCCGTCGCCTTCGCCCAGTAAAACCTCTTAAGAGTCTCCGCGCCGTTCCCGGGTTAAGGGGCTAGTGGCTGAGTTTTTATCTATTAATTCATGTATTAATTTTTTTTTTTTAGTTTCCTTTACAAATTTGTACAATTTTCGGTAGAAAAATTTCCCGGCCAAAGGCCAGTTACTCCTCAAATTACAGGCTCGCTATCGCTCGCCAGGAAACTATCGACACCTAAATGGCACGAAAGGTCATAAAATCTGAAACTATTGGGGCTAAGCATGAGGAAGAAGGGGGCCAGAAAAATGGCCCATGTCCTCTTAACCAACTCCTCCAGGGACAGCCGGTTCAATACACTCCAACAACCCGTCACACATACACGCATTCTCTCTCTCTCTCTCTCTCTCACCACCACATGTTCCGGAGCCTTAACCAACTCTTCCAGGGACAGCTGTTTCATACACTCCACCAGCTCGTCACTGTTCCCGGCAGAGCAGTTGAAGTGGCGGCCTAGCTTGAAGGCCAGTTCCCGGTGTTTGGTGGACAGGGCGAAGGGACTGAGGGCTGTTCCGGACTGTAGGATGGCTCGCTGGAACAGACCTACAAGACGAGTATTATATATAAGAAACTCGATACTGTAGTCTTTTCATTATATGTAGGCATGTATTCTTGACCTATCCTCAAAAATAGCTAGAGCAAACGGGCTGAGGGCTGTTCCGGACTGTAGGATGGCCCGCTGGAATAGACCTGGAAGACAAATATTGTGTAAGACAAAAGAACTAAAAAAAGGCTAGAGCAAATGGGCTGAGAGCTGTTCCAGAGTGTACTATGGCTCGCTAGAACAGACTTGGAAGATGAATTGTATAATAAGCTGACTACTGTTCCAGACCGTATAATGGCTTGTTGGAACAGACTTGGAAGACGAATTTTATGTGTAAGCCAAAAGACCTATTTTCTGTAACTATTAAGGGCTAGAACAAATGGGATGAGGGCTGTTCCAGAATGTAGAATTGCCCTCTGTAACAGACCTGGAAAACGAATTGTATGTGTAACTAAATTTCATATTGCTATTCTGTACTCTAAGAAATTAATAATATTAGTAAACACACTGAGTAGGAGCCCCGTTTTGACAATGTCTCAATGAAGAATTTGTAAAGTAAACAATGCCATCATGTTCCTCCTCCTATAGTGTTTTTATCCACATGAGGGAAAACTAAAACCAAAGTTCACTTTCTCGCCGGGACGAGCCTGCAAGTTGCTGTTCGCATTCAAACAAACATACTGTACTGTACATCGACGATCACAAACAACAGAATGTTAATGAAACTTACCCCGTGCAGAAGGTGACAATGCTAGGATATGAGCTGAGACAGACCCAGCACTCTCCCCGAACACTGTGACATTCTTACGGTCCCCGCCGAAGGTCTCTATGTTGTTCTTGACCCATCGTAGTGCCAGGGCTTGGTCCCAAAGACCTAGGTTACCTGGGAGGACCTCGTCTTCGGTGGACAAGAAACCTGATGGAGGGTTAAGATTGTTGAATTATTGATCATTGACTGATTTATTATCAAAGTCTTATTTCCAAGAGGAGAGGTTGAATATTCTACAGAACAAACATGAAGCTTAACAGGACACCCAGAACACTAGAGACAGATCATATATATATACTCTGTTTCCACTGACCAACCTGGTGAACAAGCCTTCATCTTTTCTATCCTAAACGACCTAGAGCAGTTAGTCCAGCAACCCACCCGTATCCCGTATTGCTTTGGAGATTGGCCCAACATTCTTGACTTATGTCTAAACTCTAACCCTGCTGCTTATACTATAAATCTGTTCTCCCCTTTGGGCTCCTCCGACCATAAACTAATATCTCTTACCTGTCCTATCTCTCCGGTACGGCCACCCGATCCTCCCAACCGGCGGCGCTTGTGGCACTTTGGCGCTGTCGACTCGGATGCTCTTCGGCAGTACTTCTTTGATTTCCCATGGAATTACTTTTGCTTCCGTGGCCGGGGACCCTCGGAGAGTGCTGAACGCATTACTGAGGTAATCCTCTCGGGCATGGAAGCATACATTCCATTTTCTTTTTCTCAGTCTAATGCAAAAAAATATTGGTTTACTCATGCTTGTTCTTCTGCTGCCCGCAACAAGGAGGAAGCATTCAAACGGTACCAACGCCTTAAAACTCAAGAATCTCATTCTTTCTATGTTTCTGCCCGGTATCAAGCCAAATCCTATTCTTCGACTTGCCAAGCACTCTTTCATCAATAATAAATGCACTGAACTATCCAACTCTAGATCTTCCCAAGCTTTCTGGCATCTAGCCAAAAACTTCTCCAACCATTTTTTCTTCCTCGTCTTTCCCTCCCCTGTGCCACTCTGATGGCACAACTATCACTTCTTCCTCTGACAAAGCTGAACTCTTCGCTCAAACTTTTGCTAGAAACTCCACCTTGGATGATTCCGGTTCAATTCCTCCCTCTCCACCCCCCTCTCTATCACATCAACGACATAGATGAGGGTCTCACCTGTACAATCTCAAAATTTGCTGACGATACAAAAATTGCAAATAGCGTACTCTCAAAAGAACAAGTTGACGATATGCAACACAATCTAGATAAATTGTCATGTTGGGCCCAAATTTGGCAAATGAGTTTCAATGCAGATAAATGTAAAGTACTACATATCGGATACCTAAATGAGAAAGCAAACTATTCGATGAATGGCACTCAGCTTAAGAATGTAAACAGAAAAACCGAGCTGGGAGTAATAATATCGAGTAACCTAAAACCGAGTCAACAATGTTCAGAAGTTGTTAAGAAGGCAAACAAAATAATTGGCTTTATAGGCAGGTCATTTGAGCATAAATCCAAAGAAGTTATCCTAACCCTTTACAATTCCTTAGTCCGCCCTCTTCTGGAATACTGTGTTCAATCCTGGTGCCCTTATTACCAAAAAGATATAAACAAGCTAGAACGAGTTCAACGTAGAGTTACCAAAATGATACCTAGCCTAAAGAACAAACCACACGAAGAGCGTCTTAGAGAATTAAATCTATTTCCTTTAACCCAGCGCAGATTAAGAGGTGACTTAATTCAAGTGTTCAAAATCATCAAAGGCATCGACAATATGGACTGTAGTAAGTACTTCACTATCGACCAATCTAATTACACGCGGGGAAACGGTTGCAAAATTATTGGTAAATCTTTTAACTCACACGAATCTAAGAATTTCTTCTTCAATCGAGTTGTCAATTTGTGGAATGGGCTTCCCCGAAACGTTATAGACTGCTTCACCTTTGATTCATTTAAACTCCGCGTAGACAAATATCTCGCATCAAACCCGCGACTGACTGCGTTTGTAAATGAATAACTTTATTTTATCCCCCCCTCAGTTACTAACCCATCTGTCCCCTACTAACTTCCTAATCCTGCTACGGACATTAGTTCCAGGGCAGTAATTCCCTTTCCAATGTTCCCTAACCCACTCTAAACCACTGTTTGGACACTTGATCCTCAGTGTTTTGGAGGACAAGCAACCTAGAAGGGTCACTAGATATGTTGTTGCTTGATTTCCTTTGTACTCCTTTGTACTCCTTTGTACTCTCTCCTACTTATGCCTAATATCCTAATCTCTTCTAAAGATGTACTTTTTGCCCACTCTGGGCTTAATTCTAAGAAGGGGTACGGTCTAGATGGTATTCCTTCTGTGCTACTCAAAAACTTTGCTTCTGTGATGACTCCCAGCCTAGGCAAACTCTTTCGTCTGTCTCTCCTCTATTGTCTTCCATTCTTGTCTAGAAGTTTGCTCTCATTCAACTTGTCCCAAAAAAGGGTGACCGCTCTCAACCCTCCAACTATCATCCAATTTCTCTCATCTCTTGTATCTCCAAAGTGTTTTAAACTATTCTTGCTTCCAAATTTATTAAGCATTTCTCTTCTCATAATCTACTCTCAGATCGTCAGTATGGCTTCCTTAATTAAGGGTAACTCTACTGGTGATCTTCTTTCATATCCTACTAACTCTTGGTCATCCTCCTTTCGGGACTTCGGTGAGACCTTTTCTATTAAACTAGACATATCGAACACCTTCGATAGAGTCTGGCACAAATCTTTAATATCTAAATTTACCCTCCTTCGGTTTCTATCTCTCAATCTGTGCCTTTGTCTCTAATTTCCTTTCCTGCCATTCTACAGCTGCGGTTGTGGACGGCCATCGCTCACTTCCTCATCCTATTAACTCCGGTGTTCCTCAGGGCTCTGTCCTATCTCCCATTCTCTTTCTAATTTTCATAAATGATCTTCTCAACTGTATCTCCAGTCCCATCCATTCATATGCAGACGACTCTACCTTACACTACTCAATTAGCTTTCCAGAACGCCCCAGCCAGCAATCCCTCAAAAACAAAGGTAATGAAGCCATACAACACTTAACTTCTAATCTAGCTACTATTTCCAATTGAGACAGAAAAAACCTTGTTGCCTTTAATGCTTCCAAAACCCAATTTCTCCATCTTACTACCCGTCCGGAACTCCCAGAGGAATATCCCTTACACTTCAACAATACAAAAATCAATCCTTCATCCTCTCTCCATATTCTTGGTGTCTCTTTCTCTTCTTCTCTCACTTGGAAGGACCATATTACCAGTCTTGTTAAGGCAGCCTCCCAGAAGCTAGGTGTGCTTAAACGCCTCATTGGGTTCTTTACCCCTGCACAGCTTCTTGCTCTGTACAGGGGCACAGTGCGTCCTTGTATTGAGTATTGTTCACATGTGTGGGGAAGATCCTCTCACACCGCACTCCTAGACAAAGTAGAAAAGAAGACCTTTCATATCATTAACACCCGTCCACTCACCAACTCTCTGCAATCTCTCTCTCTTCGCCGCAATGTTGCATCTCTCTCGCTATTCTATCGCTACTACATTAATCAGTGTTCCTCAGAGCTCTCCCAGTGTATACCACCTCCTCTACGTAGGGTATGTGGTACCCTTCTTGCAACACAATCCGACCCCTACTCTGTGCAACTCTCCAACCTAAAGGTGAAACGTTACTCTCAGTCTTTCTTCTATTCAACAGCTGAGCTCTGGAACTCTCTACCAGAATCAGTCTTTCCCTCTTCCTATGACTTAAATTGCTTCAAACTCCGTGTGTCCAGGCATTTTGGCTCGAACGTCCCTTGGTTTTGGCTCTGTCACTCTTTCAACTCTGGGGGAGGCACTCGCCATAGGCAGTTCTGCCTTTTGTCTCCGTCACTCACATAAAATAAAAAATAAAAAAATAAAATGTATACTGTACATATAGAGAGATATATAGATAGATTGATAGATAGATAGATAGATAGATAGATAGAGAGAGAGAGAGAGAGAGAGTGTGTGTGTGTGTGTGTGATACTGAGGGTGAGAGTGTGATAGTGCTAGTGAGATTGTGAGAAAGAAAGAGAGTGAGTGAAAAGAGAGAGGGGCAAGTAGAGAGACATGCTAAAAAGCAATTCATTTGATACACAGAGATGGGAGTATTGATTTGAGAAACACACAAAGCAACAATACATACCTAAGGGGGGGGGGGGGAGGGGGGGGGGGGGGGGGGGGGGGGAGAGAGAGAGAGAGAGAGAGAGAGAGCTACATAGAGCTACATAGATACACAGACCACACAGACCTCAAGGTCCTTACTAGGCAGTCTGGCCTTACAAACTATAATATGCATATATGCATATATACACATACACACATACACATACATACATATACATATATATATACATATATATACACATACATATACACATACATACATACACACATATATACAGTATATATATACATACTGTACAGTGCACACACATACATATACATAATTTTTTTTTTTTTTTTTTTTTTTTTTTTTTTTTTTTTCATTCATATCACCCCAGCCCTCTGCAGATAGAGGTCAAGCCTTCCCTTGAAGGCGTTTATTGTGTCGCTCTCCACCACTCTCGCTGGTAGTTTATTCCACTCTGTCGCCACACTGTAGGTGAAGAAACTCTTTGTGACATCTAGGTTTGCCTTTTTGGTTTTTAATTTCATTCCATTTCCGCGAGTTTGATTAGTATTGTTTAATGTGAATAGTGCATTTACATCGACTTTGTCGAAACCTTTTAGTATCTTAAAGCACTCAATAAGCTGACCCCTCAACCTCCTCTTTTTTAATGAGAACAGGTTCAATCGTTTAAGTCTTTCTTCATATGGTTTATTTCTTAATGAGGGTATCATCTTCGTCGCTCTACGCTGTACTGACTCGAGTCTTACAATGTCCTTGATCAGATAAGGTGACCAGAACTGCACACCATATTCAAGGTGGGGCCTCACCATACTTTTGAACAGTGGCACTATTACGTTTTCATGTTTATATGTAAATTTTCGTTTAATAAAGCCCAATGCTATGTTTGCCTTATTTGCAGCTGCTATACATTGGTCGGAAGTTTTTAGGTTTTCAGATATTAGTACCCCTAGGTCTTTTACTACCGTTGCGGTTTTTATTTGTTTGCCATTCATTTCGTATTTGTATTTCATATTTCTGCTACCAACCTGCAGCACCTGACATTTATCGACATTGAAGGGCATCTGCCATTTTTTCGACCACTCTGATATCTTGTTTAAATCAGATTGCAACGCATTTCTATCATCTTCGTTCAGGACTGTATTTCCTATTTTTGTATCGTCGGCGAATTTGGAAATGGTGTTGTTTACCCCTACATCGATATCGTTAATGTAAATGAGAAACAGGACCGGTCCAAGGACTGAACCCTGTGGAACTCCACTAGTGACAGGCTCCCACTCCGATTCCACTCCATTTATCACCACTCTCTGTCTTCTGTCTGTAAGCCAATTTTTTATCCAAGAATGAATTTCACCTTTGATACCTATCCTCTCCAGTTTAGCCAATAGTTTTCGGTGAGGCACCTTGTCGAAAGCTTTTTGAAAGTCCAAGAAGATTATATCTAGTGATTTCGTCATGTCGTTATATGTGAATAGTTTGTTATAAAATTCAATCAAATTTGTTAGGCATGACTTATTTGATCTAAAGCCGTGTTGGCTATTTTTGATTAGGTTGTTTGATTCGAGGTAATCTACTATCTTATCTCTAATGATTTTTTCCATGATTTTTCCTACAATTGAAGTTAGGCTAATTGGTCTGTAATTACTCGCTTTGGCCTTGCTACCCTTCTTGTATATCGGCGTAATGTTCGCATCTTTCCAATCACTCGGTACAATCCCCTGTAGTAGTGATAAGTTAAATAGTTGTGTCAGGGGTTTTGCTATTTCGTCCTTGACATTCTTAATTATTTTCGGGTGGAGCATGTCGGGTCCCGGGGTCTTATTTACATTTAAATTACTCAATTTGCTTTGTACTTCGGTAACACTGATGGTGAAATCTCCTATCACATGAGTTGAGGTGTTATTTTCAAGGGTATGATCGATAATTTCTTCTGTGAAAACTGAGCCAAAATATTTGTTGAGCAGATTTGCCGTGTTTGTGTCGCCTGTTATTGTCTGGCCATCTTCTATTAGCGGTCCGATTCCGCTTTTGATCTGTTTATTTTTGTTTACGTAACTGTAGAATTTTTTGGGGTTTGTGGCACTTTCTCTGGCAATAGTCATTTCGTAATTTTGTTTGTTCGCCCTAATTATTTTTTTCACTTCCCTTCTACTATTTTTGTACAAGTTTTTAATTACTTCAGTGTTTGTGTTATTTTTTACAAGTTTGTGGAGTTGATTCCTTTTCCTTATTGCCTTGCCAATGTCTCTACTGTACCAAGGGGGCATACTTGATTTCGTATTACGTTTTGGTTTCATGGGTACAAATTGTTTATGCGCTTCTGTAATTGTAGACTTAAAATGTCCCCATAGTTCATTTACTTCGTTTATATTTATGAGGTTTGAGTGTATGTTTGATAGCGATTCCTTAAGTCCGTCATAATTTGCGTTTTTGAAGTCCGAAACCATTCCTGTTGTTTTTACTGAGGAATATTTGCTTATAACGTTGATTCTTAAGATTTTATGATCGGACGTTGCCAGATGTTCACCTACATCCAGGTTTGATAATAAATTTTCTTGGGTAGTGATTACGAGGTCTAATATATTCCTGTCTCGCGTCGGCTGTTTTACGTGTTGAGTCAAAAAATTGTCCTGGATGAAGCTTGTCATTAGGCGTGACTCAGCATTTTTTCCGGTCGTGGTATTCCAGTCAATTAGGGGGAGGTTATAGTCACCTAGTAAAACTGTTTCGTCGGAATTTAGGGTTTTCTCTAGTATTTCATAACAAATTGTATCATCGGCAACAGTTAGTCTCGGTGGTCGGTACGCTGTAGTGATATTTAAGTTCATGTTTTTTGTATTTATTTTGACGCACACTATTTCTGCATTACTTTCGGGGAGAGTCACCTCGACTGGGTTTAAGTAGGTTGCAACGTACATTGCAACCCCCCCTCTTTGTTTTCCATTGTTACGGTCTTTATGAAAACATTTATATGGCTCTATGTGATATTCATGAAGTAGATCTTTATTTTTAAGGTTCAGATGTGTTTCCGTTATACAAATAACGTCAACTTTCTCATTTAATAACAGACATTTGAGTTCGTCTATTTTGTTTCTTATTGAGCAGGCATTTATGGATATTATTTTTATATGATTTCTCTCAGCATGCGCTGGATTTGTTTTTCTTATTGGTGAGGATGGGTTTGGGGTTATGACTTGAAGCCGCGGCGGGTTGTCAAATTCATTCAGTTGGTTGGGTTGGCTTGGATGGGGTTGGGTGGGGTTGTTTAGTTTGTTTTGTGGTTCAGGTAGGTAAGTTTTCATAACTTGTGGGCCATTGGGGTTGACGGTTTCGTTTAAATGGTTGTGATGGACTTGGAAGGGTTGGGCGGGGTTATTTATTTCTCTTAACTGTGCGGGTGGAGTTTGATTGGGTGGGGTTGTGGGAGGGCTTTTCCGGGGGTAGCGAGGGTACCCCCTCGCGAGGGTACCGGGGGTAGCGAGAGAGAGAGAGAGAGAGAGAGAGAGAGAGAGAGAATAAAATACAAAAAACAAAAACGAAACTTACCCAGAACTCCCAAACGATACTGCAAGGTCACGACGATGACGCCTTTTTCTACCAGAGGTAATGGGTTCAACATATCCGTACTGCCATATTCCCACCCTCCCCCGTGGATAAACACCATCACCGCTAAGTCAGAGGGCTGGTCTCTTCTTTGATTGGTTGTAGGCTGGGGAAGAATAATGGAATGAAGATTAAGGGGGGATTGGCCTGTTTTCTGGACCATTTTCTCCCTCATGTTTAGCCCCATTAGATTTCTGATGTTAAGGTGTTTGCCCCATTAGTTAGTCGATTTTAAGACCTTTCACCCCATTTCTTCGTCAATATTTAGACCTTTCGTGCTATTTAGGTGTCGATTTTTTCCCTGGCGAACAAAAGTGAGCCTGTAATGTTGGAAGAACCGGCCGAATTTTCTACCGAAAAATGTACAAATTAATCTAGAAAGGGGATCTAATGGATGTTTTTTTTGTTTTAATTTGATGGAGGTCTAGGGAGGAAACTAGAAAAATAACGAATACATGCAAAAATCGCCCAAAAAGTGAACCATCTCCCCTTAAAGGAATTAGGTTTGGGGTTTTTACCTGTACCCCCTCCGCCCTCATGTTTAGCCCCACTGTCATTGAGATATTTACCCTTTAACTATCGGTGCCGTCCGTTTAACTATATTCTGGCTATTATCAGACAATTTTATTTAGTTTAATAAGAGCCTCCAGCAATTAACAGGCTTCGCACATCTCACTTAACACACTGACGACATATAGCGGACTATAATACTGAAAGACTATTACCCATTTCCTTGCTCAAGGGAAATGGTACAAGCCACTTACCATTCTGGGAGAGTAGACGCTAAGATATAGAACTCAATATACTGACGAAATATTGTTAACATCGTTCTTAACACCAATAACACCCTAAATGAAATTTATGAAAGCATGAAATTCTCCCAGGATTCGAACCCATGATATCAGATACAGACCTTACACACTCTAACCATTACACCACCAAGACAGTTATAAGTACAGCACATGATCACGATTGATATCCATTATAGTGGATTATATTACTGAAAGACTATTACCCATATCTTTGCTCAGGGGAAACGGTACAGGCCACTTACCATTCTGGGAGAGTATACGCTGCGATATAGAGCTCAATATTCTGACTATAATACTAAAAGACTATTACCCATATCCGTGCTCAGGGGAAACGGTAAAGGACACTTACCATTCTGGAGAGTAGATGCTGCGATACAGAGCTCAACATTCTGACTATAATACTAAAAGACTAACACCCATATCCTTGCTCAGGGGAAACGGTACAGGCCACTTACCATTCTGGGAGAGTATACGCTGCGATATAGAGCTCAATATTTTGACTATAATACTAAAAGACTATTACCCATATCCTTGCTCAGGGGAAGCGGTACAAGTCACATACCATTCTGGGAGAATAGACGCTGAGATATAAACAGTCCTCGGAGCCTGTGATGACCTCCACGTTGTTCAGGGTAAGGGCGGCCAAGTCCTTCTGGGGGCACTTGGGGGGGTGCTGGGTCCCGTTCTTCAGGCCCTCCCATGAAGATCCTAGTCGTGGTTCCTGAAGGGTGAGAAGAAGAAGAATTATTAGTCTCTTTCTCTACATCCATCTATCTATATCTATCTATATGAACTCTCTCATGAACACCCTGCTAATGATAGGAAAGATTATTGCCTCTCTCTCTCTCTAATATATATATTTATATATATATATATATATATATATATATATATATATATAAATATATATACTGTATATATATATAGCTATCTATCTAACTATTTATGTATCTGCCCTCTCTTGATGATCCTGCTTGTGGTTTCTCTCTCTCTCTCTCTCTCTCTGGTACGACGTTTTGGAAGTGATCATGATTTTGTTGAATTAGATCGCCTTCAAGAAAAATTATGCTCCCCTCACACACCCTTCATGCCAAATATGTACAATGTTCGGTACCTCATGAAATGTCCTTAAACGTCATGAAATTGCCTGAGTTCTTCCACAGGGGGTTTAGCGTAGGGCAGCGGTTCCCAAACTTTTCCAGTACGTGACCCCTTTCAGTAGTACCAAACCTACCATGACCCCCACCTTTATAAGCCTTCCGAAAAAATACTAATTTCCAATGGCGCAGATACATTTTAAAGTTTAATCACAACAGAGAGAGCAATATATTTTTTTTTTTATTTATTAATGTTCTTCGACATTTGCAAAACAAAATATCAAGCATTAGGAACGTAAATAGTCGTACGACAAAACCTAAATATAAAAAAAAAAAAAAAATCCCTAAATATAAAAAAAAAAAAAAATCCTCAAAATCTTGGACCCTCCATGACCCCCAGAAAAAGGTTCATGACCCGCAGTTTGGGAACCGCTGGCGTACGGAATACCGAGGAAGACGTAGTGTTTCTGTCCCTTATCTGTGCCTTCCTTGACACGACCCACCAGCCTACCCAAACCTGATAAAATGAACTTAAACTTGTTGAAATTACCTTAGGCTTGTTGAAATTACCTTAAACTTGATGAAATTACCTTAAACCTGTTGAAATTACCTTAATTACATTGAAATTAACTTAAAACCCTATGAAATTACTTTAAACATGTTGAAATTACCTTAAACTTGATGGAAATACC
The DNA here is from genome assembly GCA_032716605.1 of Paralithodes platypus. Taxonomy (NCBI): domain Eukaryota; kingdom Metazoa; phylum Arthropoda; class Malacostraca; order Decapoda; family Lithodidae; genus Paralithodes; species Paralithodes platypus. The sequence continues at coordinate 25,493,181 of CM064529.1, read as the reverse complement.
TCAAATCTCATGAAATTACCTTAAACTTCATAAAATGACCCTAAGCCTGATGACATTATCTTAAACCTGGTGAAATTACCTTAAGCCTGAGTTCCTCCACAGGGGGTATAGCGTACGGAATACCGAGGAAGACGTAGTGTTTCCGTCCCTTAGTGCCCTACTTAACATTACCCACCAGCCTACCCAAACCTGATAAAAGTACCTTGAACTTGTTGAAATTACCTTAAACCTTATGAAATTACCTTAACACTTAATGAAATTACCTTAAAACTTGATAAAATGTCCTTAACATTTGATGAAATTACCTTAAACCTCATTAAATGACCTTAAGCCTCATGAAATTACCTTAAACCTTTTGAAATTACCTTAAGCCTGAGTTCCTCCACAGGGGGTTTAGCGTAGGGAATACCAAGAAAGGTGTAGTGTTTCTGTCCCTTAGTGCCCTCCTAAAAACTACCTACCAGCCTACCCTAACCTGACAAAATTACCTTAAACGTGTTGAAATTACCGTAAACTTGATGAAATTACCATAAACTTGTTGAAATTACCTTAAATCTGATGACATGACCTTAAAACTTTATAACATTACCTTAAAATTTAATATAATTATTCTTAAAACTTGATGAAATTACCTTAAATCTCACGAAACTACCTTTAACCTGAGTTCCTCCACAGGGGGTTTAGCATAGGGAAGATGTAGTGTTTCCGTCTCTTTGTGCCCTCCTTGACACTGCCGACGAGCCTACCCAAACCTGATAAAATTACCCTAAATCTGAGGAAATTACCTTAAACTTGTTGAAATTACCTTAAACCTGATGAAATTACCTTAAAACTTGATTAAATTACCTTGTAACATGATACAAATTAACTTAAAACTCATGAAACTACCTTAAACCTGAGTTCTTCCACAGGGGGTTTAGCGTAGGGAATACCGAGGAAGACGTAGTATTTCCGTCCCTTAGTGCCTTCCTTAACACTGCCCAACAGCCGCCCTTGCTGCAGCAGCACCTCCACCGTCTCTCTCTCCCTCTCGTCTGCAGCAGCCTGTTCGTGCACCACCACGTAGGTAAACACCACCACGATCACTACCGTCATTAGTACCTTCATGATCCTGCACAAATAAAGAATTTTAAGTCATAGGGTAAGGGAAAGACAGATTGATTAGTTAGTAAGTGAAAATACCACCACGATCACTACCGTCATTAAGACCTTTATGAGCCTGGACAAATAAAGAAATTTAAGTCATAGGGTTAGGGCAAGACAGATTGATTAGTTAGTAAGTGTAGACACCACCACAACCACTACCGTCATTAAACTTTGTATGGCGAACCTATGGTATATGAAAGTGCCCGCCAGACGAGGATATTCTAGTACATTCCCGACTAAAATTGTCATTATCCGATAAATATTGTTATTATTTATTCATATGCGCCTATTTCACGTTTAATATGAAGATATTAACATGTAACAGCAATAAAACAAGTGGGAATACTATTTGGGGGGTGAAAAAGACGAAATATTGCCGACCAGTTCATTCATGCGAGTAGAGCCGGCGCAGCACACACCCTCCCTTTCTCACTTATAGATCCACACTGATGTCTTGTAAGTGAAGTCTCTCTCTTGCCACGATCTCTATATGCCTCCATTTCGACCTTGAAATCGGGTGGGGGATAGTGGCATGGAAAATAAACCGAAAAACAGGGGAATAAGAAGAAAAATAGGTGATAATTGAAGGGGAGGGAAGGTTTTTTTTTTAACACATGCGGAGGAGTGATAGAAGGTATGGAATTATTACACTTGTTCACATATTCCTTTGTTTAGAGTGCCACTGGGGCCTTTTAAAAGTTTTTTTTTAGGCCTTGGATCTTAAGATCTTAAGGGGAAGTGTGGTGGAGTGGTCATGCCACTGGATTGGTAATCCAATGGACCCGGGTTCAAATCCCGATATGTCAATGGGAAGATATTATTGGGATTGAATTTGTGCTGTACCTAGTATCAGTGCAGTACCAGAAAGCCCACCGAAATGCCAAAAAAATACCCTCATTGTTCCCTGATTAAATAACACTGTATGAATATTCCCATATTCAAAATATGTTACAGGGGGTGTTAGTGAGTTCACTGCTCAATAGGTGGCATTCTGAGAGTGAGGGTCTGAGTCTGGAGGGTGAGACGGTGAAGCACTTGAGCGAAGCAACCAGCCGCTTCAGAGATGGAGCTGCTTCGAGCCATGATGGATGCTTCACATGTCTCACTCCCCAGGCTGGAACAAGACCTCACAGGCTTCACCGTATTGAGCAGTGGAATGTACAGGCTCTCAGCCTATGCCCGAGAGGGAGTAGTTGGAATATATATATATAAAAAAAAAAAAAAATCCCGTCGCCCTTCGCCCAGTAAAACCTCTTAAGTCTCGGCGCTGTTTCCGGGTTAATACCTTCATGATTCTGGATAGATAGAGAAATAATCAATAACATATAGAAAAAGTACTATATACATATACAGGTATATATATAATATATATACATATACAGGTATATATATATATATATATACATATACATATTTTTTTTTTTTTGTGAATGAAGGAGACCAAAGGCAAACCTGCATATAACAAGTGTCCCCCCAAAGTTGAAAGAGTGATAGAGAGCCAATTTCAAGGTACGATAAAGCCGTAATGTCTGGACACAAAGCAAGGTTGAAGCAGTTTAAGTCATAGGGTGAGGGAAAGACAGATTGAATTGTTAGTTTGTGAAAATAGGACTTCAGAGGCTATCAACCCTTCCGGATTGTTAAGCCTCACACTGTAAGCCAAGAATAGCGTCAGGACTGGAGCCCTTTTCGAAAACTCAATCCCTTGATAGAGAAACAATCAATACTATAGTATATTTTAATAGACTATCAGTTTCACAATTGTTTTCGTATCGACTACTTTACATCTGCAAATCTGTTCACTATTCGCGAGCTACTGTACTTCTAGATAAACGTAATATATTTTGATAAAGGGGGATGGGCGTATTTTATGTGCTCATTTGTATATTTTTTTTTGTTTCCTCGCTAGACCTCCATCAAGCTTTAAAAAAAAAATCCAAAATCCAAAATCCTCCTTCAAGATTAATTTGTACATTTTTCGATAGAAAACTGACCCGGCCAAAGGCTGGTTCCTCTTGAACTACAGGCTCGCTATCGCTCGCCAGGAAAGAATCGACACCTAACTGACACGAAAAATCTTAATACTGACAGATAAATGGGGTGAAAGATCTTAAAATCTAATACCGAAAGGTCTTAAAATATAATACCAAACTAATGAACCCAACATCATTATAATCTAAAAATAAAGTAGACGTGCCGTTTTGCCCAAAATCAAAACGGCATACCCAACTCTGCGATGGGTTACCATCATCACTACTAATACCATCATCAATCACAATCAACATAATCACTACTACTGCCATCATCACTACAACTGCCATCATCACTACAACTGCCACAATCATCACGAGTAGTCATAATCACCATTACTATGATCATCATCACTACTACAATTACAATTATCACTACTACTCTCACCATCATCACTGTCCATTGTCACTAGCATCTTAATCACTACTATCATCATTGATACTACAACTATCAACCATCATTACTAATATCATCACCACCATCTTACAATCATCATTACTACTGTTAACATCATCACTACTACTATAACCATCATCATTACTACTGTCACAAATATTACCATAATTTATTCTACTGTCACCATCATCACTACTACTGCCATCATCACCATTACTATGAACTTCATCACCACAACTATCGTCATCATCACTACAAATTTCACCATCCTCACTACTACTCACCATCATCACTAATACTCACACCATCGTCACTACCATCAACACTACTGTCATAATTATCACTACAACTATCATCATTACTTGTCACCATCATCACTACTATTATGACCATCATTACTACTACTGTCACCATCATATCTACTACTGTCATCATCATCACTATTGTCATCATCATCAATACAACTACAACCATCATTACTACAATTATCACCATTATCACTACTATCACCATAAATCCAAATATTACTACCATCACTTCTAATGCCAACTAAACTAACTTAACCTAGCAAATGCATAGCGAGATGTTTTCGCTCCCAGAACGCCATCATTGCTGGAAGGGGGGTTCCGGGAGGGTTGGGGGGGGGGGTCTGGGAGGTGGGGGGGAGGGGGGCAAAACCATATTTTGGACCCAAAATTATAACTATTGCATAAATTCAAAAAATCTTTTTTGACTGACTTTTGCATTCACGCAACAAATGTTTGTGTGAAATTTGGAGAAAATCCGTCCAACGGTCTAGGAGGAGTTCCGAGACAGACGGACGACGACGACGACGACGACAGACATTTTTTCGTGTGGTACCCACTATACGGGGAGGGGCGATACCAAACTCTGCATACACAGAGTTGACTAATGGGGCTAAGCATGAGGGAGAAGGGGGTCTAGAAAAGCGACCCATCTCCCCTTAAAGTTAACTTGTATTTTAGACTGCTTTAGATCTGCAAATCTGGTCACTATTCAAGAGCTGCTGGACACCTCGATGACGTATACAGACTAATAACACACATAACAAAGCCACTACAACAGCTTCCTCTCTCTCCAACACCCCTTCTCCCCTCTTCAACAAGTAGGAAAAGTAGAAAGTAGCTACGAGGTGCTTTATCCCTCAATACCTTCACCTGTACTTCTAGATGAACGTTATATATGCTTCTTATCTTTCAAAATAATCTTGTATACGTTTATCATGGCTCAAATTGGTGGTTCACGGGTGCAGCTGCGGACGAGGGTGCGGCGTCTGGCTTTACTGCAGCTGCGGGAGGTACTGGAGGCCACGTTGGGCTGCGGGGATGGTCTGGAGGGCGTCATAGGGGAGGAGGAGCTGCGGGAGGCACAAGTAGCTGCTGTGGCCTTGTTAGCGGACGAAGCGGAACTCTTGGACGACTTCGTGGAGAGCTACCTCGACGGGGTGAGGGACGAGGGGCGCCAGATGGGGATCCTCGGTGACTTCCTGGAGGCTGAGGTGAGCGATTCTTTCCTAGAGTTCCTAGTGCATCGTCTGTTGGAGGACTCCAGCGAGCCCCCCACTCTCGCCTTGTCCCTCATCCTCACCGCTCTCTACCAGGTCCTCCTCGACCGGTCCCTCTCCCCTTCCACTGCCCTCGCCCTGCTGACCTTCACTGTGGAGGAGGAGCTATGGACGCCTCGGGATCTACCACCGCTCTATCTGTCCTCCCTACCGTCTAGCCCCAGCTCCTCCCCGTCACCACGAGAACACCGCGTCTTTCTCCACTTCTTGCACGCCGTCTGCGGGTACACTTCGGAGTCCGAGTCGGAGGAGGAAGAGGACTGGAGTTATTTTGACCTCTGAAGATCTCGGGTTTAATGTAAGCCGAGGTCTTCATAGGTGTCACCCTTCGATTAGACAGACTGACTGATTTTGTGTTTTATCTTCCATGTGTACTTGTCTGTTTCTGAACCTCTCGACTGATTTTGCGTTTTATCTTCCATGTGTATTTGTCTTTTTTCTGAGCCTCTCGACTGATTTTGCGTTTTATCTTCCATGTGTACTTGTCTTTTTCTGAACCTCTCGACTGATGTTGCGTTTTATCTTCCATGTGTACTTGTCTTTTTCTGAACCTCTCGACTGATTTTGCGTTTTATCTTCCATGTGTACTTGTCTGTTTCTGAACCTCTCGACTGATGTTGCGTTTTATCTTCCATGTGTACTTGTCTTTTTCTGAACCTCTCAACTTATTTTTGTTTTATCTTCCATGTGTACTTGTCTTTTTCTGAACCTCGACTTATTTTTGTTTTATCTTCCATGTGTACTTGTCTTTTTCTGAACCTTTTAACTGATTTTTTGTTTCATCTTCCATGTATACTTTTCTGTTTTTTAACCTCTCTGATTTTGTTTTCATCTTCCATGTATACTTGTCTTGCTGAACCTCTTGACTGATTTTTGTTTTATCTGATGTATACTTTTAATTTTACTGAACATTCTTGACTGATATTTGTTTTACCTTCCATGTGTACTTTACTTTTACTGAACCTCTTGACTGATTTTTGTTTTATCTGATGTATACTTTTAATTTTACTGAACATTCTTGACTGATATTTGTTTTACCTTCCATGTGTACTTTACTTTTACTGCACCTCTTGACTGATTTTTGTGTTATATTACTTGTTTATTTTCCTTTTCTGAACATTCTTGATTGATTTTTGTTTTGTCTTCCATGTGCACTTTGTCTTTTATGAACCTCTTGACTGATTTTGTGTTTTAACCTCCTTATGTATATGTACAGTGGCGCTAATAAGTCATGTCTCAGCTGTCATTGCGTTTGGCTCGCTCTGTGCTGCATTAATGTTTGTCAGATGTTGAATAGCGTGGGTAAGTGTAGTAGGAACATGCTTGTATATCTCACTCAAAAAGAAGAAATCATGTGTAAATATTGTTGATACCAATTATTGATCAAAAGATAATTAGTGCCGAGACAAAACTGATTAGGCCGACTGTACTTGTTTCTTTCCTTTATACCTGTAATATATTAACCCCTTCTGTACCGGCAACGTTTTATTAAGGGAAGATGGGCCTTTTTTCTGGTCCCTTTTCTTCCTCATGCTAATCCCCAATAGTTTTGCGATTTTAAGACTTTTGCCTTATTAGTTTGTCATTTTAAAACCTTTCGCCCCATTTCTTCGTCAATTTCGTGACCTTTAGGTGTCATTTATTTCCTGACGAGCGATAGCAAGCCTGTAGTTGTGGAGGAACCGGCCTTCGGCCGTGACACTTTTCTACCGAAAAATGTACAAATTAATCTCGAAGGGGGATCTAATGGATGTTCTTATTAAGTTTGATGGAGGTATAGGGAGGAAACTAAAAAATAAATGAATATATAAATTTATAGACCCAAAACAAAATACCCACTGTCCCCTTAAAGTTTATTCGAGCTATATTTAGACGATTTTGTGCAGTTTAAGAAGGATCTGCGGTAGTGGAGAGGGTTAAGTGGGATAGTTTTAAGCCTGTTAATTGCTGGAGGCCCTTTTCAACCCCTTCAGCACGATGACGCCTTTTTACCTTCGATTCTGGCTAAAATTAGACGATTTCATGCAGTTTAAGAGGGACCTATGTTTTTCAGAGGGTTATTAGAGATCGCATTTACCACTTTGAGTCCTAGAGGTATGTTATAAGCGAAAAAAAATCGTCTAATGGTAACCGGTATACCTGGAAATTACGTCATCGTGCTGAAGGGGTTATACTGAATATAACCAGGGGATCCCCCCCAGTGGCCCGCCCTCCCCCCCACCTTCCACCAATTCCCCCCTTCCACAAAACCCACCCAGCCCCCTGCGTTACCCCCCCCCCCTTCCACCAAAGCCCCCCAGCCCCGCGTTACCCCCCCCTTCCACCAAACCCAACAAGCCCCCGCGTTACCCCCCCCTTCCACCAAACCCCCAAGCCCCCCCGCGTTACCCCCACCCCCCTTCTACCAAGCCCACCCAGCCCCCCTCGTTATCCGCCCCCCCCCTTCCAAAAACCCACCCAGCCCCCTCGTTACCCCCACTCTTACACCAATCACACCCAGCCCCTCTCGTTACACCCACCTTACACCAATCACACCCAGCCCCTCTCGTTACACCCACCCTTACACCAATCACACCCAGCCCCTCTCGTACGCCCCCCCCTTACACCAAACCCACCCCGCCCCCCTCGTACCCCCCCCCCCCCTCTTACACCAAACCCACCCAGCCTCCTCGTTACCCCCCCTTCCACCAAACCCACCAGCCCCCTCGTTACCCCCCTTACACCAAACCCCCCCGCCCCCCTCGTTACCCCCCCCCCTCTTACACCAAACCCACCCAGCCTCCTTCGTTACCCCCCTTTCCACCAAACCCACCAGCCCCCTCGTTACCCCCCCTTACACCAAACCCACCCAGCCCCCTTCGTTACCCCCCCTTCCCACCAAACCCACCAGCCCCCTCGTTACCCCCCCTTCCACCAAACCCACCCAGCACCCCTCGTTACCCACCCCCTTCCACCAAACCTCTCGTTACTCACCCCCTTCCACCAAACCCCTCGTTACCCACCCCTTCCACCAAACTCCTCGTTACCACCCCTTACACCAAACCCCCCCAGCCCCCCCCCCCCCCCTTTCCACCAAACCCTCCGCATTACGCCCTCCCCCCACCCCTTCCACCAAACCCACCCAGCCCTCCTCGTTTCCCCCCCCCCCCCTTCCACCAAACCCACCCAACACCTAAATGACATGAAAAGTCTTAATATTGACAAAGAAATGGCGCGAAAGATCTTAATTTTAAAGTCGCCAAACTAATGGGCCGAACGTCTTAATATCTGAAAACTGAAATCCGGGAGTGGGGGGGGGGTGTGTAAAACCACATTTTGGACCTAAAATCATAATATATTAAAATATATATATATAAAATATATATATAAAAATATATAATAATATAAAATATTCAAAAAATATTTTTTGACTGACGTTCGCATTCACGCAACAAATGTTCGTGTGAAATTTGGTGAAAATCCGTCCAACGGTCTAGGAGGAGTTCCGAGACAGACAGACGGACGACGACGACGACGACGACGTGGTACCCACTATACGGGGGGGGGCGATACCAAATTCTGCTTACGCAGAGTTGATAAATCACAGGTAAAAAGGAAGGAGACAAATACATAAGGGGAAAAAATTAACAGAGGTTCAAAAATCACCCGAGATGGGTCGTTTTTCTGGTCTCCTTTATCCCTCGGGTTAATCCCCATTTGCTTTGAGATTATAAGGCGTTCGGCCCATTAGTTTGGCGATTTTAACACCTTTCGCCCCATTTCGTTGTCAATTTTAAGGCCTTTCGTACCATTTAGGTGTCAATTTTTAAGAGGAATTGGCCTTCAGCCGGGACATTATTCTACCGACAAATGTACACATTTATCTTGAAGGGAGGTCTAGGCCTTATAGGGGGTGTTTTTCTAAGCTTCATGGAGGTCTAGCAATGAAACTAAGAAATATAATAGACCAAAATAAAGAAATAAGACCAAAAAAACGGCCCATCTCCCCTTAACCCTTACGTGTACTGTACCCGTGCCGTCCTTTTCAGGGGAGGTATTTCGTTTCTTCCCCAGAACTCCATCAAGCTTAAAATTACACTCCCTAGACCCCCTTTCAAGATAAATTTGTACATTTTTCGGTAGGAAAATGTCCCGGCCGAAGGCTGGTTCCTCTCAAATTACAGGCTCGCTATCGCTCGCCAGGAAATAATAGACACCTAAATGGCACGAAAGTTCTTAAAATTGACAGAAATGGGGCGAAAGTTCTTAAAATCGCCAAACTAAAGGGGGCGATCGTCTTAAAATCTAAAAATCAATGGGGCTAAACATGAGAGAGAGAGGGGTCCAGAAAAAATCCCTCAAGTGGAAATCTCCCCTTAACTTTACTCTGGCTACTATTAGACGATTTTATTGTTTAAAAAGGGCTTCCAGTAATTAACGGGCATAAAACAACTATCTCACTTAACCCTTTCCACTACCGCAGATTCTTCTTAAATTGCACAAAATCGTCTAAATATAGCTCGAATAAACTTTAAGAAGACGTCGCTGGTACACAAGGGGTTAATATATCCCAGGTTAAGAGGAAAGAGATAGGTACAGTCGGCCTAATAAGTGATGTCTCGGCACCAATTACGTTTTGATCAATAATGGGTTTCAGCAATAGTTATACAAGATTTCTTATTTTCGAGTGAGTTATACAAACATGTTCCTACACTTACCCACCCTATACAACGTCTGACAGACATTAATACAACACAGAGCGAGCCAAACGTAATGCCAGCTGAGACATGACTTATTAGCGCCATTGTACGGTCGCGCTAATAAGTCATGTTCCAGCTGTCATTGCGTTTGGCTCGCTCTGTGTTGCATTAATGTCTGTCAGATGTTGAATAAGGTGGGTAAGTGTAGGAGCATGTTTGTATATTTCACTCGATAGTAAGAAATGAAGCTTAGATATTGCTGATACCAATTATTGATCAAGACCTACTTGGTGCCGAGACATGACTTATTAGCGCCACTGTAAACATGGAAGATAAAACACAGATCAGCCAAAAGAGTCAGTACAGCTTTAGAATAGAGACCCACAGCGGCTTAGGGGCTAGTGGCCGTTTTTTTTTGGTCTATTAATTCATATATTCCTTTATTTCTTAGTTTCCTCGCTACACCTCCATCAAGCTAAGAAAAACACCCCCTTTCAAGATAAATTTGTAATTTTTTCGGTAGAATAATGTCCCGGCCGAAGGCCGGTTCCCCTTAAAATCACAGGCTCGCTATCGCTCGCCAGTAAAAAAAAAGACACTTAAATGGCACGAATGGTCTTAAAATTGACAACTAAATTGGGCGAAAGGTGTTAAAATCGCTAAACTAATGGACCGAACGTCTCATAATCTCAAAACAAATGGGGCTTAACACAAGGGAGAAAGGGGACCAGAAAAAGGACCCAATATCCCCTTAAAGGTGGGGGCTCATGGGTTGAGATAAACATGGAATGATAATCGCCAAGCTGTACATAATTATCTTGCAAAATGCAATGGCACTGAAATAATTATTAACAATGGTATAAAGGATTTTATGGATCGTCTATACCGGGCCTGTGACGTCACAAGAGTGTAAGTCCACCATCCAGTCTAGGCTAAGGGTACCTGGTATGACGTCACAGGCTCGGTATAGACGATCCGCAAAATCCTTTATACCATTGTTAATAATTATTTCAGTAACATTGCATTTTACAAGATAATTATATGCAGGTTGGCGATTATTTTTCCATGTTTACCTCAACCCATGAGCCCCCACCTTTAAGGGGCTAGTGGCCGTTTTTTTTGTTCTATTAATTCATGTATTTATATATTTTGTTTAGTTTCCTCCCTAGACCTGCATCAAATTTAGAAAACAAAACAAAAACCCTAGAACCCCCCCCCCCCTCCCATAAAGATCAATAATTGTATACATTTTTCGGTAGACGTTTCATGGGCTTTGGTAGTTTCACACGAGTTTTGTTGCCCTTTTTCTTGTACGTATGTGAATGAAGGGGCCAAAAGGCAGAACTAAGCGTGTTATTGTTATAGTCTCGAATACCCTCCATGGCTCTTCATCCAAACCATACTACTCCTTGTATATATTTTGAATGTGAATGAGGGTGTAAAAAGGCAGAACTATAGACACGGTTATTGTTTCAGACTCTAATTCCCACCCTGGCTCTTCATCAAAATCATACAACTCCTCAGATACCTCTTCCCAGACTCCAATCTCGTTTGAACAGTTGTCCTTCGCCATATGCTCTACCTCCGTTTGCTGATGCTTCACTGCGGCGCCAACCTCCTTCGATTCGTTATGCTTACGTATAAATACGGCGGTTCCTTCCACCTGTACCATCGCTATTCTCGCAGCTTAATCCTTGAGTACTCTTTTCACTTGCCTCACCAGATGATAGTACCTCTCGCCCTAAAACGCACCTCCGCCTACAACCACGTCCCCCATCACCTCCACTTCAGCTCGTCTCAACGTATCGGCATCCCCTCCCTCAGTCCTCTTTCCCACCACCACGCCGTCACCTCTCCCACCTCCTGCGCCCACTCCTCCGTCTCCTACCACCGCGCCCACTACTCCGTCTCCTAATACCGCGCCCACTCCTCCGTTTCCTACCACCGCGCCCACTACTCCGTCTCCTACCACCGCGCCCACTCCTCCGTTTCCTACCACCGCGCCCACTACTCCGTCTCCTACCACCGCGCCCACTCCTCCGCCTCCTGCCACCGCGCCCACTCTCACATCTACCGTACCTACTCTCCCATCTCCACACCCCGCATCCAAAACCGCTAACGTAACGATAACTAAATTAATTGTTTTCATTATGTTGTATTTTGCTGTAAAGTCAATTTCAATCAGAGTAAAATGTTAACCACTGTGTTTGTATGTGCGTGTCCCAGTGAGGATGATGACGTTAAGTGAGATAGTTCGAAGCCTGTTAATTGCTGGAGGCTCTTTCTAAAACTGAATAAAATCATCTAACAGTAGCCAGAATACATTTAAAAGGACGGCACTGGTACTGAACGATGATTGTAATAAAAGTAGTTAATATGATGATAGTAATGGTGATGGTGATTAGTAGTGATGATGGTGATGGTATTATTGACAGGACGCTATCGTTCTTGGGCAGAAAACAACTCGCCCCGCATTTGTTGGTTAAGTTAGTTTAGTTGACATTAGAAGTGATGGTAGTAATAATGGGGCTGATGGTAATAGTAGTGATGATGGTTGTAGTTGTAGTGATGATGATGGTAGTAGATATGATGGTGACAGTACTAGTAGTAGTGATGATGGTGACAGCAGTAATGATGATTGTAAGATGATGGTGATAGTTGTAGTGATAATGATGACAGTAGTGATGATGGTGACAGTATTAGTGATGATGGTAAGTAGTAGTGATGGTGAAAGTTGTAGTGATAATGACAGTAGTATTAATGATGAGAGTATACGTAGTGATGATGGTGAGAGTAGTAGTGATGATGGTGAGAGTAGTAGTGATGATTATACTAATAGTAATGCTGATGATAGTAATGGTGCTAGTGACTAGGAGTGATGATGGTGATGCCGTTTTGATTTTGGGCAAAACGGAACGTCTACTTTATTTATTAGATTTTTTCACCAACCAACTTTACTTCTAAACTCAATGAAATCAACAAATACATGTGGCACTCCAAGGACTCGAACCTAGGATACTCGCATCGAAATTCCGCGCACTTATGCATTACGCTATTAAGATAATGATATCACAAAATATCATAACCCCCAAGACGTCTCTCTCTCTCTCACCCTTATCTGCGCCGTGTGTGTGTGTGTGTGTGTGTGTGTGTACTGTTCTAGAGGCTGTGAACGACTGAAGGGTTTGTTTACATCCTAGCTTATCCTTGTTCTGTAGTCAAGGTCTCTCTCTCTCTCTCACTCACTCACTCACCCTTACCTGCGCCGTGTGTGTGTGTACTGTTCTAGAGGCTGTGAACGACTGAAGGGTTTGTTTACATCCTAGCTCGTCCTTGTTCTGTAGTCAAGGTCTCTCTCTCTCTCACTCACTCACCCTTACCTGCGCCGTGTGTGTGTGTACTGTGTTCTAGAGGCTGTGAACGACTGAAGGGTTTGTTTACATCCTAGCTCGTCCTTGTTCTGTAGTCAAGGTCTCTCTCTCTCTCTCTCTCTCTCTCACCCTTACCTGCGCCGTGTGTGTGTGTACTGTGTTCTAGAGGCTGTGAACGACTGAAGGGGTTGTTTACATCCTAGCTCGTCCTTGTTCTGTAGTCAAGGTCTCTCTCTCTCCTTTGATGTCCTATTATTCTACTATAAACTGTCCCTGTCTAGTAGTATTAAGGCTGGACCACCTTGTAGGGATCATAAGGTCTGTGTGGTCTGAGTATCTGTGTAACTCTCTCTCTCTCTAGCGGTCAAAAACGCTAGAATATGGCCACAATCTCTAGAATATCGCTCAAAATTACTTAAATTTCCAGAATATCGCTAAAACTCTTGTTACTACGTGTAAATATGTCTAGAATATTGCTCTAAAAGACTCAAATCACCAATCACTCGTGTCGCTAGGTGTAAAATGGTCTAGAATATAGTTCGAAATTACTCAAATTTCAAGAAAAACGCTAAAATTCATGTCGCTAAGTATACAATTGTCGCAAGATCAAAGTAAATACCTCTAGATCTAGCGGAAAAGTAGCTAAATTGACAGGGCGGACTCTGAGAATAGGAATTTTAAGTGTTGTTTCTGTTCGTGCTCTGTCTCGTGTCGGCCACCTCCAGTAATTGGGTATGTGCCTGAGTATATGGGAAGAGTCAGTTAGGGAATAGGCGTGGTATTTTAAAGCTCATTTGCTCAAGCCCTTTTTGAGTGATAGAGAATATGGTTCACGCTTGCTGACCTACCTATTTGGAACAGTATAGGACAGAGACCAGGTAGATTACAATAATTAGTGTTGCCAAATTCGCTACTTTCCCGCTAGATCTAGAGGTATATATTTCGATATACAGTAGAGGCGAATTTTTACATCTAGTGATATTCTCGAGAGTTGAGCCATTTTAGAGTGATATCCTAGAGATTGTGGCATTATTCTAGCGAAATTGTAGAGATTGTGCCACTTCTAGCGATTTTTGGCATTTATCAACTTTGCGTAAGCAGGTATCGCCCCACCATATAGTGGGGTACCACCGGCCAAAAAGTCTGTCGTCGTCGTTCGTCCGTCCCGAAACTCCTCCTACACCGTTGGACGGATTTTCACCAAACTTTACATGAACATTTGTTGGGTGAATGTGACGGTCAGTCATAAAAGATGTTTTGAATTCGTGCTATTGTTATGGTTTTAGGTCAAAAATATGGTTTTGATGGTCATAATGTTAGTGATGATGGTGACAGTAGTAATGATGATCGTAAGATGATGGTGATCATAGTAATGATGATGGTGATAGTTGTAATGATAATGATGACAGTAGTGACGATGGTGACAGTATTAGTGACGATGGTGAGTAGTAGTGATAATGGTGAAAGTTGTAGTGATGATGACAGTAGTAGTGATGATAAGAGTAGTAGTGATGATTATAATAGTAGTAGTGCTGATTAATGGTGATAGTGACTAGTAGTGATGATAGTGACCCGGGCCCTTTTGATTTTGGGCAAAACGGCCCGTCTACTGTATTTACTATCTAACGGCCTTGAGTTGGTAACCCTGATTACAACAGCCACTTCCACCCCTAAGCCAGTGTCACACGAGCTCATTTTCCGACAATTTTCGATGAGCAAGTTTTTGTCTGGAACTATTTTGAGGCTCTTTCACATTGGCATAGGAAACTAGACTGATAATTATGGTAGATGGCTGATTTCTGATACAACTTAAATTTTGCAGATACCAAACTAAAATTGCCCGTAAACATTTCCGGAAAAATAGTTCGTTGCTTCCGCCCCTAGTTTCTGTACCATGAAGCGGGAAATGTTGGGGTGCGCGTCATGCTTAACACTTTCTGTACCGGCAACATCTTTTTATTTTGATTTCAGCTAAATTTAAACGATTTTATCTAGCTTCAGAAGGATGTATTGTAACTAAAAAGATTGTTTGAGATAGCCTGTAACATTATAATGGGTAAACGTCTTTTATAAGCTGAATAGAATCGTCTAATAGTTGACAGAATATATTACAAAATACGTCACCGGTATAGAAGGGGTTAAGGTGTAGTGGTTGCTTTTTGAAAACTTAAAAACAAATATATATATATATATATATATATATATATATATATATATATATATATATATATATATATATATATATATATATATATATATATATATACAGTATATATACAGGGTGATTCTTTAAAGCATGTCGTAAATCAGAGAGTGATATCCTTAGTCAAGTCCAAGGCAAACAGTGTCTATAACAAAATGTGTACTTCGGATTAGTTTCATAGTTACAGCATATTAATGTATGAGGAACTATACTGGAGGGAAGGTTGAAGTCACACATGCATAGGTTTATGTATGATAATTGAATTATTATTAACATTATTAATTCATGTTAATTTTTACATCCGTGTTACATACGTTAATTATGTAAAAACTAACTTAAATGAATAATGTTAATATAATTGAACTACCATATATAAATATATGGATATATGACTCCAACCTTCCCTCCAGTAGTTCCACATACATTAACATGCTGTAACTATGAAACTAATCCGAAGTAGATATTTTGTTATACGGTAGATACATTTTGATTTGGAATTGTCTCAGGATATCACTCTCTGATTTACGACATGCTTTAAAGAAAAACCCTGTGTATATGTATGTATATATATATTTTTTATTTTTATTTTTATTTTTTAGCTTCCTCACTAGACCTCCACCAAACTTAAACAAAATTTTCCTTGACCAAAGGCCGGTTCCTCCAAAATTGCAGGCTTCCTATCGCTCGCCAGGAAAAAATCGACACCTAAAAGGCACGGAAAGCCTTGTAATTGACACACTAAAATATAAATATATAATTATACAAAAAAATAAACAATTTATATCTCACAAATATACTTAAA
The DNA here is from genome assembly GCA_032716605.1 of Paralithodes platypus. Lineage (NCBI taxonomy): Eukaryota > Metazoa > Arthropoda > Malacostraca > Decapoda > Lithodidae > Paralithodes > Paralithodes platypus. The sequence continues at coordinate 25,476,968 of CM064529.1, read as the reverse complement.
TGTTTTATAAATGCTTATTATTTTACATTCGTCCTGACTGTCGTTGGTTCGAGTCCGGCTGGGAGTATGAAACAAACAAATACCTAACCTAACAATGTAATCTATATACCATGAATGGAGTATATATGTGATGCGTCATGCTAGTGCCTCCACCCACACTATAATGACAGGAAGGGGGCGTAGAAATGGGCGTAGGGAGTGGGCGTAGGGAGAATAGGTCTGAAGGTGGTGGTTGTTAAGGGGAGTTACCGGATTTTTTGTATCTTTCTCTTCTGTTCTCTCTTTCCCTGGCTTGTATCCATTCGGTCCCATTCAACCAACTCTTTTAAGACGTTTAACCCATCCAGGTGTCGATTTCTTCCTGGCGAGCAATAGCGAGCCAGCATTGTATGGAGAAATCCGGCTTCGCCTGAGAAATTTTTGTATCGAAAAATGTACAAATTTAGCTTGCTGTCAAAAATATATATATGCTGGCTCGCTACCGCTCGCCAGGAAAATATTGGCAGCTGGATGGGGATACACGTCTTAAAACAGTAGGCTGAATGGGTCCGAATGGATACAAGCCAAAGAGAGAGGGAGAGAAAGAGAAAACAAGCGAGGGGGGCTCCCTTAATGGTAGATGATTTCTGTTTCTGTCTCTCTCTCTCTCTCTCTCTCTATATATATATATATATGTTAGTATAGCCAGGTAATAGATTCTCTTTTAAACAGACGAGGTTAAAGGCAATAGCAGTTTCAGCATTCAGGATTTTATTGTTACAGCTTTCAATAGTTCTAACAATTTTCCTCTGGGGTTCAGAGATGAGGTACAACAGGTTAGCAAAATTCATGGTGGATCCAACGTTTCACAAGTAAACATCTTGCATCTTCAGGGAATGGAGAGGTGATGATTAGAATAGCGGACGGAACGGAAGTATACGGAAGTATATAGGAAAGGTGAGGCAAGTAATCAAATTTACCCTAGTGATACGACCTACGCCAAGGCCGATTTTACACTCCAGGTACCCAGTTTAACGTATGGGTGGGACGAGGCGCACACGAGAGAAGGCCTGCCCAATGGCCACTGAGCAATCCTGGTGGCTAACCAAGTTCTCGGTCTCGTGTGTTGATTGGTTGTAGGAAGCCACCAATCAGGCCCCTGAATTCATTTTAGCCACCATGAATCCAGGTACTCATTTTCGTCTGAGTGAGACGGAACTGACAGGGAATGGAGTTTGTTCAACACTCCTGGGCTACTTGAACCCTGGTGGCAAGCCAGGGAAATTTCACCCACCCCTAGGGCAACATCTGATCAATGTCGGTACCTGGTGCAATCACCCAACAGGTGCGGTCACCCATCCAACTACTGACCAGACCCTACGTTGCTTAACCTTCTGATCAATTATCAGGGTTGCAAGCGTGTAGGCAGGGTTGCCCCGATTAGAATAGGGACAAAGCATCATATTTATACAAAATTCGAGGATCAAGAATAGGGAGGTGGGCGGAGCTACTGGGTGTGGGGTGGCTGTTCATTGGTGGAAGGCAGTCTATTCGCGAGACGGGCACTAAATCTTATCGGTGTTTGGTTGTTGGCTGTGGGTGGCTGTGATTGGTTGGTGTTGTCAGTTGTGTGCTGAGCGCGGAAGGGTAAGGGAGGGGGGCACAGGGCGAGAGGAAGGGGGGCAGTATGCCTGTAGCGTTTGCCTGAAGGAAGAATTTGAAGGTCTTGTGTTTGGTTGTTAATGCTGGGGTTGAGTGTTTGGATGTATAGAGCTTCTAAAATAGCTAGTCTTCTGGGGTCTGATTCTTTGTCGAGTATGGTGGTTTGTTTGTCTAGGTCGGCGCGAGTTAGGGCAAGATGGTGGGGGGGCTTGATAGTGATCTTTTATAGCGCCAGATTGAAGGTGGAGGGTTAATCGACGGGAAAGGCGAGTCTGTGTCATTCCAACATAGGATAGGGGTCCACAGTCCCCAGAGGTGCAAATATGCTGGTATATCACATGATCGTCTTTCGGTTGGTTGGTGGAAATGGGGCGGTTACGGAGGACAAGGTTGGAGGTCTTAGGAGATTTGTAGTAAATAATGAGTTTTATTTTATTGTCAGGGTTGGTGGGGAGGACGTTTTGTGAATTATTTCTTTCATAATGGATTCGTCTGTTGTGTGGTCGGAAGACATGTAGTTTCTGTAGAAAAATGTAATGTCATTGGCCGGGTTGGTGGTAGGGGGGTCTTGTTTGTACCATTTTTCTAGGTGGTGGTTGATGGCATTGGTGACGTCAGTGTTGGAATACCCATTGTTGACTAGGACCTGGGTGAGCCTTTCCAGTTCATTGTGTGTGTCATTCCAGGTGGTGCAATGGGTGAGGGCTCTCCTGACATAGGCGGCGATGGTGGACTGATGGTATCGTTTAGGGCATTCACTTTCCCCATTAAGACATTGGCCATTGTTAGTAGGTTTGGTGTACACTGTAGTTTTGAAGCCGTGGTCGTGGAGGGAGACAAGGAGGTCGAGGAAGGGTAGATGTCCATCGGTGGTTTCTTCGTAAGTGAAGTTGAGTTCGGAGGTGGCCATGAAGCGCTGCTGGAGGTCCCTGAGTTCGCCCAGGTCCTTCACCCGCACGAAGATATCATCGATGTACCTGCAGTAGACAGTGGGCCGGTGGGCAGCCAGGAGTTCCTCTTCGTTAGTTCCCATGAAGAAATTGGCGAACAGGACCCCCAGGGGGCTTCCCATCGCTACACCGTCGATTTGCTGGTACATATTCCCGCGGGGGCAGAGGAAAGGGGACTCCTTGGTACATAGTTCCAAGAGCGTCTTCAGGGCCTTCTGATGTCCAGGGGCATTAGGATGTATTAGGGCAGTGGTAAACTCGATGTAGGATAAAATCTATGGTCTTGTCAACGGGCACGTTGGTAAACAACTCTCTACGTCGAGGGAGGCGATGATGTGGTCGTTAGCTGGGGGGGCATCTCGTAGAATTTCTAGGAAGTCATAAGCAGAGTTGAGGTTGTATTGCCGAGGAACAAAAGGGGTGAGGAGTTTGTTCAGGGCCTTGGCGGTCTGGTAGGTAGCAGTAGGGATCTGTGATATGATGGGGCGGAGGGGGTTCCCGGGTTTGTGGGTTATTATAGTATCGTAAGCATAACCTGGGGTGAATTCGCCGATGAGTTTCTTCAGGTGTACGCCATCGGCTTTGGCGTTGATAGCAGTGATGGTGGTGTTGGCTTTCCTTTTTATTTCGTCAGTAGGGTTGCGAGTGATCCTTTTGAATTTGTGATACACTTGTGATACACGGAAAAGAAGAATACCTACGGAAAATGGACGACATTCTTAGTGATAAAAACAAATTCTGCTACCTACCAGACCGCCAAGGCCCTGAACAAACTCCTCACCCCTTTTGTTCCTCGGCAATACAACCTCAACTCTGCTTATGACTTCCTAGAAATTCTACGAGATAACGTAGAGCTAACGACCACATCATCGCCTCCCTCGACGTAGAGAGTTTGTTTACCAACGTGCCCGTTGACAAGACCATAGATTTTATCCTACGTCGAGTTTACCACTGCCCTAATACGCCCCCCCTGGACATCCCGGAGAAGGCCCTGAAGACGCTCTTGGAACTATGTACCAAGGAGTCCCCTTTCCTCTGCCCCCGCGGGAATATGTACCAGCAAATCGACGGTGTAGCGATGGGAAGCCCCCTGGGGGTCCTGTTCGCCAATTTCTTCATGGGAACTATCGAAGAGGAACTCCTGGCTGCCCACCGGCCCACTGTCTACTGCAGGTACATCGATGATATCTTCGTGCGGGTGAAGGACCTGGGCGAACTCAGGGACCTCCAGCAGCGCTTCATGGCCGCCTCCGGACTCAACTTCACTTACGAAGAAACCACCGATGGATCTACCCTTCCTCGACCTCCTTGTCTCCCTCCACGACCACGGCTTCAAAACTACAGTGTACACCAAACCTACTAACAATGGCCAATGTCTTAATGGGGAAAGTGAATGCCCTAAACGATACCATCAGTCCACCATCGCCGCCTATGTCAGGAGAGCCCTCACCCATTGCACCACCTGGAATGACACACACAATGAACTGGAAAGGCTCACCCAGGTCCTAGTCAACAATGGGTATTCCAACACTGACGTCACCAATGCCATCAACCACCACCTAGAAAAATGGTACAAACAAGACCCCCCCTAGCACCAACCCGGCCAATGACATTACATTTTTCTACAGAAACTACATGTCTTCCGACCACACAACAGACGAATCCATTATGAAAGAAATAATTCACAAAAACGTCCTCCCCACCAACCCTGACAATAAAATAAAACTCATTATTTACTACAAATCTCCTAAGACCTCCATCCTTGTCCTCCGTAACCGCCCCATTTCCACCAACCAACCGAAAGACGTTCATGTGATATACCAGCATATTTGCACCTCTGGGGACTGTGGACCCCTATCCTATGTTGGAATGACACAGACTCGCCTTTCCCGTCGACTAATCCTCCACCTTCAATCTGGCGCTATAAAAGATCACTATCAAGCCCCCCACCATCTTGCCCTAACTCGCGCCGACCTAGACAAACAAACCACCATACTCGACAAAGAATCAGACCCCAGAAGACTAGCTATTTTAGAAGCTCTATACATCCAAACACTCAACCCCAGCATCAACAACCAAACACAAGACCTTCAAATTCTTCCTTCAGGCAAACACTACAGGCATACTGCCCCCCTTCCTCTCGCCCTGTGCCCCCCTCCCTTACCCTTCCGCGCTCAGCACACAACTGACAACACCAACCAATCACAGCCACCCACAGCCAACAACCAACCACCGATAAGATTTAGTGCCCGTCTCGCGAATAGACTGCCTTCCACCAATGAACAGCCACCCCACACCCAGTAGCTCCGCCCACCTCCCTATTCTTGATCCTCGAATTTTGTATAAATATGATGCTTTGTCCCTATTCTAATATCACCTCTCCATTCCCTGAAGATGCAAGATGTTTACTTGTGAAACGTTGGATCCACCATGCATTTTGCTAACCTGTTGTACATCATCTCTGAACCCCAGAGGAAAATTGTTAGAACTATTGAAAGCTGTAACAATAAAATCCTGAATGCTGAAACTGCTATTGCCTTTAACCTCGTCTGTTTAAAAGAGAATATATATATATATATATATATATATATATATATATCTATCTATTACGGCTGAATAATGATGAATAGGACAGCCGTGTTAGACAGAGATATATTGGCTCCACCCACTGAAGGTCGAATTAAGGATGTTCACGCCGTTCACTATCTGACCTTGGACAGAGAACCTTTTATCTACATTATATCTATCCCAATTCCTGCTTTGTGGAGTGGTGCTACTCAATAGTCTCATACGGCAATTATTATTTATTTTTGTCTTTGTTTCACAGTGAGTTGCCGAAATATGTGAAGGGTGGGATGAGAGCCATGTTTTGTTTTAAGTCATCTTACTGGGATCGTAAGCTTTGTGTCGAGCGATAGCGAGCCGGTAAATTAAGAGGAACCAGCCTTCGGCCGTAACATTTTTCTACCAAAAAATATACAAATTAATCTCGAAGGGGGATCTAATGGATGTTTTCTTAAAGTTTGATGGAGATCTAGCGAGGAAACTCAAAAATATATAAATAAATAAATATATAGGCCAAATAACAAGCACTACCCCTTTAAGGGGAGATTTCCACTTGAAGGACTTTTTTCTTGACCCCTTTCTCCCTCATGTCTAGCCCCATTGCTTTATAGATTTTAAGACGTTTGCCCCATTAGTTTGGTGATTTTTAAGAATTTCCGCCCCATTTTGTCAATTTTAAGACCTTTCGTGCCATTTAGGTGTCGATTTTTTCCTGGCGAGCGATAGCGAGCCTGTAATTTAAGAGTAATCGGCCTTCGGCCGGGACATTTTTCTACCGAAAAGTTTACAAATTTATCTTGAAAGGGGGTCAAGGGGGTGAAATTTTAAGATTGCTGGAGGAGTAGGAAACAAACTAGAAACCTCCCCTTAAGGTAACGTAATGCATTCAGACCAGATGAAGTACATTAAAAACAAACACGAAAACAAAAACAAACACTAACTCATTCCGGGTTTTTTTTTATCGACGGGCCAACCTTTAAAATATTCTCGCGTCTGGGCTTCTGTTATTTTGGGTATTTAAGGGGAGAATTCTACTTGAGCGATTTTTTTCTGAACCCCTTTCACCCTTATGTTTAGCCCCATTGTTTTTGAGATTTTAAAGACGTTCACCCCATTAGTTTGGAGATTTTACGAACTTTCGCCCCATTTCTGTCAATTTAAAGACCTTTTGTGCCATTTAGGTGCCGATATTTTCCTGACGAGCGATAGCAAGCCTGTAATTTTATAGGAACATCTTTCTACCGAATAATATATAAATTTATCTTGAAAGGGGGTCTAGGAGGTGTAATTTTAAGCTTGAAGGAGGTCTAAGGAACAAACTGTAGGAGGTTCACTAATTTTACGACTGAGCTAGAGACTATGGCAACCGAGTGTACATTAAACAACAAACAAAACAATAAAGAACCGCTAATTAATTTCAGGTTTTTATCAAAACGGCCCAAAGTTTTACCATTATTATTCTTGCGTCTGGGTTTCTGTTATTTAGGGTAGGCTATTAAAGTATTGACGTATACAAAACTTAAGAAATTATGACAGAAATTAAAAAAACAGTGGGTAGATTAAGGGGAGGTTAATAGTTTGTTCCCTAGACCTCCATCAAGCTAAAATTACACCACCTTGAGCCCTCTTAAAGATCAATTTGTAAATTTTTTGGTAGAAAAATTTCCCGGCCGAAGGCCGGTTCCTCTTAATTTACAGGCTTGCTATCGCTCGGCAGGAAAAAATCGACACCTATATTGCCCAAAATGTCTTAAAATTGAAAGTAATAGGGCGAAATTTCTTAAGATACAAAGGCATCCGAGTGTACATTAAAAAACAAACAAGAAAGAAATGGACCACTAATTCATTCCAGGTTTTTTATCGACGGGCCAATGTTTTACCATTAGTCGCGCGTCTTGAGAAAATTGAATTCCCCCTTCCATTTAGTCCTTCTCCCTGGGCCCTTTAATTTGATTGTGTCAGTCTTTGTCTAACCCTTAACCCTATGTGGCCTGATGGAGGTCTTCTTGGAACTCCTCTATTAAGCTACTTCACTTTGGAGATATTAAGATTTACACCCCATTAGTTTGGCGATAATAAGACGCCTCACCTCATGCAGGTCTCGATTATTTTGGGGGGCAAGCGGCCTTCGGCCAGTACATATTTCTTTGAAAAATGTAATTTTTTTAACATGAATAGGATCTAGGTGGGTACTTATATTTTGAAGGAAATCTAGGAAAACGCTTTTGTTAGCCTAAGAGACAAACTAAAATGCATTTCTCGAAAACGGGAAAAAATAAGCAAAGTCGTCAATAGTAATTAAACATAAAATATCAGTATTATATAACACGCAAGGTAGTGTTCATTATTATATAACACGCAAGGTAGTGTTCATTATTATATAACACGCAAGGTAGTGTTCATTATTATATAACACGCAAGGTAGTGTTCATTATTATATAACACGCAAGGTAGTGTTCATTATTATATAACACGCAAGGTAGTGTTCATTATTATATAACACGCAAGGTAGTGTTCATTATTATATAACACGCAAGGTAGTGTTCATTATTATATAACACGCAAGGTAGTGTTCATTATTATATAACACGCAAGGTAGTGTTCATTATTATATAACACGCAAGGTAGTGTTCATTATTATATAACACGCAAGGTAGTGTTCATTATTATATAACACGCAAGGTAGTGTTCATTATTATATAACACGCAAGGTAGTGTTCATTATTATATAACACGCAAGGTAGTGTTCATTATTATATAACACGCAAGGTAGTGTTCATTTAATTATATAACACGCAAGGTAGTGTTCATTATTATATAACACGCAAGGTAGTGTTCATTATTATATAACACGCAAGGTAGTGTTCATTATTATATAACACGCAAGGTAGTGTTCATTATTATATAACACGCAAGGTAGTGTTCATTATTATATAACACGCAAGGTAGTGTTCATTATTATATAACACACAAGGTAGTGTTCATTTAATTATATAACACGCAAGGTAGTGTTCATTATTATATAACACGCAAGGTAGTGTTCATTATTATATAACACGCAAGGTAGTGTTCATTATTATATAACACGCAAGGTAGTGTTCATTATTATATAACACGCAAGGTAGTGTTCATTTAATTATATAACACGCAAGGTAGTGTTCATTATTATATAACACGCAAGGTAGTGTTCATTATTATATAACACGCAAGGTAGTGTTCATTATTATATAACACGCAAGGTAGTGTTCATTATTATATAACACGCAAGGTAGTGTTCATTAATTATATAACACGCAAGGTAGTGTTCATTATTATATAACACGCAAGGTAGTGTTCATTATTATATAACACGCAAGGTAGTGTTCATTATTATATAACACGCAAGGTAGTGTTCATTATTATATAACACGCAAGGTAATGTTCATTTAATTATATAACACGCAAGGTAGTGTTCATTATTATATAACACGCAAGGTAGTGTTCATTATTATATAACACGCAAGGTAGTGTTCATTATTATATAACACGCAAGGTAGTGTTCATTATTATATAACACGCAAGGTAGTGTTCATTATTATATAACACGCAAGGTAGTGTTCATTATTATATAACACGCAAGGTAGTGTTCATTATTATATAACACGCAAGGTAGTGTTCATTATTATATAACATGCAAGGTAGTGTTCATTATTATATAACACGCAAGGTAGTGTTCATTATTATATAACACGCAAGGTAGTATTCATTTAATTATATAACACGCAAGGTAGTGTTCATTATTATATAACACGCAAGGTAGTGTTCATTATTATATAACACGCAAGGTAGTGTTCATTATTATATAACACGCAAGGTAGTGTTCATTTAATTATATAACACGCAAGGTAGTGTTCATTATTATATAACACGCAAGGTAGTGTTCATTATTATATAACACGCAAGGTAGTGTTCATTATTATATAACACGCAAGGTAGTGTTCATTATTATATAACACGCAAGGTAGTGTTCATTATTATATAACACGCAAGGTAGTGTTCATTATTATATAACACGCAAGGTAGTGTTCATTTAATTATATCAATCTTTGTTTTGCTCTTAAATTCCCCCTCGCTCCAAACTCCTGTATTGTATCGTTCGGGTTTTCTCTTTCACCGTCTTAATTCGAATACGTATTTTATAAATTTTACAACTACCTCCCCAAGACGATTCGGTTCAGTTCGGATTAGAGAGGACAGCTCGATGTGATAAATTAAGCATATTATTTGTTCATTAACTTGTTCATGTTAAGCTTTGACCTGAATATAAGAATTAGTCATATACAATAATACACAAAACTAATATACCGAAAGAAAATCAAATTACTTTATAAGATAAAGTAATGTTTTGTATAAACATTTAACACTTCCTTGCGGTATATTTCTTTCAAATCAACTTGATCTATACAGTATATTTTGCTAGGTATTTTCTTTGGCCATACCGTATTACTAAGCTGTAGTAATATATGTCTTGGGCTTGGTTAGTTGATACTTAATTTTCTTTACTCTGTTTTCTTATTACATTAATCTTACTTATTTAAGGAATTCTATTATATTCTATAACTAAAAATTCCTGGTTTTAAGTAGATTCGTTTTGTGTTCTTACTAGCATGATAATGATTTCGTTTGATACATTTAACTTGATGAATTACTGATACTAGCTGGACGAGTTTCAGATTCATTACTTCATTGTTTTCTCTTGATAAAGTAAACATATTTCAAAATCTCTCTCTCTCTCTCTCTCTCTCTCTCTCTCTCTCTCTCTCTCTCTCTCTCTCTCTCTCTCTCTCTCTCTCTCTCTCTCTCTCTCTCCACACACACACGGTTCTTTCCACTTTACGAGTCCTGGATTTACGCTCGCGATTACTGTACCAAGTCGTAAAATGTGGTCGCTGCAGGGGAGAGAGAGAGAGAGCGAGAGAAAGAGAGAGAGAGAGAGAGAGAGAGAGAATGGCAGAATAACAATAAAATAGAGAAGAAAAGGATAGGAAAGAAGGTAGTAATATGGCAAACTATTCAAACAGCAAACAAAAGAAGGAGGTGAATACAAAAGAACCGCAAGACGGGAGGGATGGCATAATATAATAATGACCAGTAACTTGCGTATATGATATTGGGTTAAACATAAAAATAAATAAAAAATGGACGAACAAAACAAATACAAAATTAACCCCTTCACCACGATGACGTAATGTTTTATCTTATGCTGGTTACCATTATATTATTTTGTTTAGCTTATAATCTACCTCTAGGACTCAGAAGGGTAAATACGATCCCAACAAACCCTCTGCATAACGCAGGTCCTTCTTAAACTGCATACAATTGTCTAACTTTAGCTAGAATAAAAGGTAAAAAGACGTCATGGTGCTGAAGGGGTTAAAATGATTATGGTAACCGTGTTTGAGAAATAAACATACCTGTATATCGCATTGGTAATGAACATTTAATAAACATACCTGTATATCGCATTGGTAATGAACATACCTGTATATCGCATTGGTAATGAACATTTAATAAACATACCTGTATATCGCATTGGTAATGAACATTTAATAAACATACCTGTATATCGCATTGGTAATGAACATACCTGTATATCGCATTGGTAATGAACATTTAATAAACATACCTGTATATCGCATTGGTAATGAACATTTAATAAACATACCTGTATATCGCATTGGTAATGAACATACCTGTATATCGCATTGGTAATGAACATTTAATAAACATACCTGTATATCGCATTGGTAATGAACATTTAATAAACATACCTGTATATCGCATTGGTAATGAACATACCTGTATATCGCATTGGTAATGAACATTTAATAAACATACCTGTATATCGCATTGGTAATGAACATTTAATAAACATACCTGTATATCGCATTGGTAATGAACATACCTGTATATCGCATTGGTAATGAACATTTAATAAACATACCTGTATATCGCATTGGTAATGAACATTTAATAAACATACCTGTATATCGCATTGGTAATGAACATACCTGTATATCGCATTGGTAATGAACATTTAATAAACATACCTGTATATCGCATTGGTAATGAACATTTAATAAACATACCTGTATATCGCATTGGTAATGAACATACCTGTATATCGCATTGGTAATGAACATTTAATAAACATACCTGTATATCGCATTGGTAATGAACATTTAATAAACATACCTGTATATCGCATTGGTAATGAACATACCTGTATATCGCATTGGTAATGAACATTTAATAAACATACTGTATATCGCATTGGTAATGAACATTTAATAACATACCTGTATATCGCATTGGTAATGAACATTTAATAAACATACCTGTATATCGCATTGGTAATGAACATTTAATAAACATACCTGTATATCGCATTGGTAATGAACATTTAATAAACATACCTGTATATCGCATTGGTAATGAACATTTAATTAATGGGGGTGATTGTGATTGAAATACAGATTTGTTTTACTAAATTCACTAAGTTCAATTGTTGTCCTTATCGTGTTATATGATTAGTTAGTTAAAATAGGACTTCAGAGGCTATCAACCCTAGTGGATTATTAAGCCAGCACACTGTAAGTAAAGCATCGCACCAGGACTGGAACCCCTTTTCGAGAACTCCAGTCCATTGTGTTTTACGAATAATTGAAAGACGTGTATTGGTTAATTGTTTACTGTTTATTATTCTACATCCATATTATGTAGCCAAAATAATACAAATAATTATTTATTTAATATCAAAGCAATTTTCACTATTACAATTTAGAACCCCTCACTAGTGTTGCCAATTTAGCTACTTTCCCGCTAGATCTAGAGGTACTGTATTTACTTCGATCTAGAGGCAAAATTTTACATCTAGCAACATGAATTCTATCGATATTCTGTAGATTAGAACCATTTTAGAGAGATACTGTAGAGGTTGTGTATTTATTCTAGCTATTATCCGCATTTACTTTCTATCTAGCGGACTTGTTTTGGCAACCCTGCGGCCCTCACCCCTCCACACCCCAACATCTCCCCCACCCCCCCCCCCCTCCACTCCCCAACATCCCCCCTCCCTTTATTATACTCAACGGGCACTTCACTAGATTACGGCAGCATAAAATGAAATATTGATTGTCATTTTACGACACCGGGTTAAATCGCCTTGTGGTACAGAACGTATTATATGAGGGGGGGGGGGGGGGCCCGAGGGGGGTCTTATTGAGCATCCCTTGTTGCGCCCCATCTTTTTGGAGATTTATAGACGTTTCGCCTAATGTGTTTACCGAGAATAGGTCTCTTCACCCAATTCAGGTGTCTATTTTTTTCTGGGCGAGCGATGACGAGCCTGTAACTTAGAAGAATTTGGCCTTCGGCCGGGACAATTATCTGTCGAAAAATGTACAAATCTAGCTTGAAAGAAGTCTGGAAAGGCGTTAATTAGTTAGTTAATATAGGACTTCAGAGGCTATCAACCCTTCCGGATTATTAAGCCAGCACACTTTAAGGGGAGGTTTTTAGTGTGTTTCATAGACTTCCATCAAGCTTGAAATTACACCCCCATGACCCCCTTTCAAGATAAATGTGTACATTTTTCGGTAGAAAAATTTCCCGGCCAAAGGCCGGTTCCTCTTAAATTACAGGCTCGCTATCGCTCGCCAGGAAAAAATCGACACCTAAATGGGACGAAATGTCTTAAAAGTTACATAAATGGGGTGAAAGTTCTTAAAATCGTCAAAATAATGGGGCATACCTCTTAAAATTAGAAAAGCAATGGAGCTAAACATGAGGGAGAAAGGAATCAAGAAAAAAATCCGCCAAGTGGAATTCTTCCCGGCAAGAATAGCGTCAGGACTGAAGACCCATTTCGAGAACTCCAATCCCTTCGAAGGCATTTTTGTTAGCCTAGGGGCACACTGAAATAGATTGCTCGGAAATGGCAAAAACAAAGCAAAACCATCAATTATGATTAAAAGCAAATTGTAATATGAGTGACCTTAACGGGAGATTATATATTTGTTGTTATCCCCCTTCTTCCTCATGTTTAGCCCCATTAGTTTTCATATTTTATGACGTTGGGCCCATTAGTAAGGCAATTTTAAGACTTTTCGCCCCATTTCTTTGTCAACATTAAATACTTTTTGTGTCACTTAGGTGTCGATTGTTTTCCTGGTGAACGATAGCGAACCTGTAATTTACATCTCACTCGAAACGATGAGATATAGTTTAGATAGTGCTGACACCAATTATTGATCAAAATATACTTGGTGCCGCGCCATCACTTATTTGGCCGACTCTACTGCTTCTTGACTGAGCTTCCGTGACTTGAAGGAATCACTCACTAAACCTAGCTTCTAACATAGCTTCTCCAGGGGCGTGAAGGCTGAATCTCAAGGTCTAACACAGTCAATACCTTCGCTACAGTCAACAAAAAGTGGAGCAAAATGGGCTTAGATTTTGTTATATATATATATATATATATATATATATACCCGGTATATATATATAGTATAGTTAGCATAAGATGATTGTATGCAGCTTTGGGAAATACAATACATTTACAAATATATGGAAATATTTCCAAAAAGCTTCATAAATCCCACAACTACCTGTTGAATTAAATCAAATCTAGTATATGCCATAAGTAAATTTGCTCTCAAATTTTGTTTAAGTTTTTGGAAATGTAAAAACAAAGGAAGTGAATCCCTCTCCCCATGTTTAAGACACTGGTTAAGGGGAGATTTTCATTTAGGGGTTCTCTTTTGGACCCCTTTCTCCTTCATGTTTTGACATTTTATGACTTTCAACCCAATAGTTTCGCGACCTTAAGACCTTTAACACATTTATCTCAATGTTATGACTTTTGTGCCATTCAAGTATCGGTTTCTCCTTTAAGGGAGAATGGGCCGGTTTTCTGGACCACTTTCTCCCTCATGTTTAGCCCTATTAGTTTTCAGATTTTAAGATGTTTGCCCCATTAGTTAGTCGATTTTAAGACTTTTCGCCCCATTTATTCGTAAATATTTAGACCTTTCGTGCTATTTAGGTGTCGATTTGTTCCCTGACGAACCATAGTGAGCCTGTAATGTTGGAAGAATCGGCCTTCGGCCGGGACATTTTTCTACCGAAAAATGTACAAATTAATCTAGAAGGGGGGTCTAATGGATGTTTTTTTCATTTTAATTTGATGGAGGCTTTGGGAGGAAACTAGAAAACTAATGAATACATGTAAAAATCGCCCAAAAAGTGAACCATCTCCCCTTAAGCTTGATGAAGGCCTAGGGAGCAAACAAAAAACCTCCCCTTAAGTCGTCTCTTCTCCCACCAAACCTCTGCACCATAAATAAAACTAGTAAAATTGGAGGCCTGCCAACAATTGGAGGCCTGCCAACAATTGGAGGCCTGCCAACAATTGGAGGCCTGCCAACAATTGGAGGCCTGCCAACAATTGGAGGCCTGCCAACAATTGGAGGCCTGCCAACAATTGGAGGCCTGCCAACAATTGGAGGCCTGCCAACAATTGGAGGCCTGCCAACAATTGGAGGCCTGCCAACAATTGGAGGCCTGCCAACAATTGGAGGCCTGCCAACAATTGGAGGCCTGCCAACAATTGGAGGCCTGCCAACAATTGGAGGCCTGCCAACAATTGGAGGCCTGCCAACAATTGGAGGCCTGCCAACAATTGGAGGCCTGCCAACAATTGGAGGCCTGCCAACAATTGGAGGCCTGCCAACAATTTATGTTGTGACGTAAATTTTGGTTTATGTCTTTATTCAGAATATAAACTCGGTGCCTGCCAGAGGTTTTCATTTCCAAGATACATACATTTGCATTGTGCCTGGCTCGTAAGAGTCTATATATATATATATATATATATATATATATATATATATATATATATATATATATATATATATATACATATATATATATATACTGTATATAATATACATAATTATTTAAATATATATATATATAGTATAAAGCCAACTAAAGCTTATTCAAGCGCATTCATTATGTACTTGCTAACGCTAGGCGAATTTCAACAGCTTAAGGAGGACCTGCCAACTACTACGTGAATCGGCCCTACTAGATGTACTGGCACTCTAGAGACCCACCTTAGTTATTGGTTAAAATAGGACTTCTGGAATATTAAGCCAGCACACTGTATGTCAATAATGGCGACCATTCCATAACAGCTCTATCTTTATACCCTCCAACCCACTGATTCCAATTTAGCTACTTCCCCGGTAGAGCTAGAGGTAATTACTTCGATCTAGAGGCAAATGTTTACATCAAGCGACATGAATTCTAGCGATAATATGGATATTTAACCCAATTTTTGAGCGACACGGTAGAAATTGTGGTATTATTCTAGCGATACAGTGAAGATTTGAGCCAATTTTGAAGGATATGTTGGATATGGGGGCATTATTCTAGCTGTAGAGATTGTGGCATTAGTCTAGCGATACTTTGGAGATTTGAGCCAAATATGAAAAATATGGTAGAGATTATGGCATTATTCTAGCGATACTTTGGAGATTGCAGCCAATTTTGAAAGATATGGTAGCGATAATGTAGAGATTGTGGCATTATTCTAGCGATATTGCAGAGATTGTGGCATTATTATAGCGATAGAGGGGAGATTTGAGCCAATTTTGAGCGATATTCTAGAGATTATGGCATTATTCTAGCGATCCTCTGGCGATTTGAGTCAATTTTGAGCGATTTTGTATAGATTGTGGCATTATTGTAGCGATATTGTAGATATTATGGCATTATTCTAGCGATTTTCGACGTATATTTACTATGTAGCGGACTTGCATTGGTAACCTTGCGAGACCATACCACTCCGGCCAATAAAGTATAATCCGTGGTGGGGTTTTATGTTTCGTTCATATATACTGTACGTATATCTCGGCCCAGTATTGCTAATTTAGCTAGTTTCCCGCTAGATCTAGAGGTGTTTTCTTCGATCTAGAGGCAAAATTGTACATGTATTCTAGTGATATTCTGGATAAGTGAGGCATTTTAGAGCGATATTCCAGAGGTTGTAGCATTATTCTAGCGATATTGTAGAGGTTGTAGCATTATTCTAGCGATTTTTGGCGTATATTTACTATCTAGCGGACTTGAATTGGTAACCCTGCGAGACCAAACCCCGCCGGCCAATAAAGGATAATCCGCGGTGGGGTTTTATGTCTCGTTCATATATACGTATATCTCGGCCCCAAAACTATATCACCTGGGGCCATCGTAAAACGTAAACAGAAAAAGGGAGGATTCGGCAAGGCGTATAAAAACATCGGTGTATGGTATATAAAGAGTTAGGGGGCGATATTGTGTTTTGCGAATTGATGCATCGTAACAAAAGTCCTCCATAAATGTATGTTTAGACTGCTATGTTCTACTGCATGTGTTGCTCTCTCTCTCTCTCTCTCCCTTTCGCGCACACACAAACATACAGGCGCACACAATAACACATACACACACAGGCTTTCATTCACTTACTAACTCAATCTCTCGTTCATACACAAATATACATAATTAATCATAAAAGATGCACCATGTCTGCACCTTTCACTCTTTCTCTCTCTCTCTCTCTCTCTCTCTCTCTCTCTCTCTCTCTCTCTCTCTCTCTCTCTCTCTCTCTCTCTCTCTCTCTCTCTCTCCCCATAACAAAGATCACCGTTGCACATCATGACCAATAATCTGTTTATCACCTCGTAGGGGCTTCCAGACGTGGAGAATATCTGGAGGACATTAAAATACGAGTTTACTGACCATAACACTGCTATGAGAGTTGGTGTGTGTGTGTGTGTGTGTGTGTGAGAGAGAGAGAGAGAGAGAGAGAGAGAGAGCGAGAGAGAGAGAGAGAGAGAGAGAGAGAGAGTGAGTGTGTATGTGTATGTGTGTGAGAGTGAGAGAGTGTGAGTGAGTGAGAGTGTGTACGTGTGTGTGCGTTAATGTGTTGTCTATACAGTATGATGCATATGTTGTGTGTGTATTGGGTGTGTGTGTGTGTGTGAGTGAGAGAGAAGGAATAACACACCTGGAACCACTAAAGCCTGGTTCACACATAGACGAGTCGGTGCCCGAGTTCAACAGAGTAACACTCGTCAATTATCGGCGTTGCTGGAGGGCGATTACTACAAGTAGTAACTGATCCCGGGTCAACACGAGTGTTACACGAGTCAACACGTGTTCAGACAAGAGTCTATAGAGTAACAGAGAGTCAACACAAGTGTAACACGAACCCAACACAAGTGTAACACGAACCCAACACGAGTGTCATAAATTTGAAAAATAATGGTCAAATTCCAGGGTACGAAAACAAAGAGTCGGTACGAGTCAACACAAGTCAACAAGAGTGTACCAAGAGTCAACAAGAGTATAACAGGAGTCAACAAGAGTGGAACAAGAGTCACAATGAGTACTCCCAAGAGTGGCCCCCATTGTGCAGGTGCCTGATTCACCCAAGAGTGTAACAAGATTCAACACCAGTCAGACAGATTTATGCAGAGTTCAACAAGAGTCACAAAGAGTCAACAAGAGTCAACACGAGTCACGAAGAGTCAACACGAGTCTACACGTATGTCCTTCGGACTCGTGACGGGGACAAGAAATTTCATGCATGTATGACATTTTTGGGCCACGTGGCGAGTACCCAGGACACACCCCAATACACGGAGAGTATACACGAGTGTAACACGGGTCTACACGAGTGTTGCAGAGTATTGACGAGTCATTGCCGAATAGCAAAAATTCCATCACTCATGTTGGACTCGGGCACCGACTCGTCTATGTGTGAACCAGGCTTAAAACACTAGTGGGGGAGAGGTGGTGGTGGGATTTAGTGAGCTGTGGAGCCAGGGTTACCAAATCAAGTCCGCTAGATAGTAAATAAATGCCGAAAATAGCGAGAATAATGTCACAATCTCTAGAATATTGCTCTGAACTTGCTCAGATCTCCAGAATATCGCTAGAATTCATGTCACTAGAGGTAGAAAATGGCCTCTAGATCGAAGTAAATACCTCTAGATCTAGCGGGAGAGTAGCTAAATCGGCAACACTATGACGGGAGTATGAGAGACTTGACTAGACTTAAGGGGGGTCACCGTTTTTTGTTTTTATCTCTCTCTCCTTTTCTCTCTTTCCCTTGCTTGTATCCATTCGGCCCCATTCAGCCAACTGTTCCTGGCGAGCGATAGCGAGCCAGCATTGTATGGAGAAATCCGGCTACGCCGGAAACATTTTTCTATCGAAAAATGTACAAATTTAGCTTGCAGTCAAAACTAAAATATATATATACTGGCTCGCTACCGCTTGCCAGGACAATATTGACATCTGGATGGGGGTAAATTTTTTAAAACAGTAGGCTGAATGAGGCCGAATGGATACAAGCCAAAGAGAGAGGGAGAAAACGAGAACAAAAGCGAGGTGGGCTCCCTTAACAAATGTTATTTTCCGGTCCACAGGGGGAATGCGGTTAGACAATAATCCATTTCTTATAGTCACGTGCAACATGGGCCTCCTTAACCCCTTCTGTACCGGCGACGTCTTTTGTATTTTATCATAGCTATATTTAGACGATTTTGTGCAGTTTAAGAAAAGATCTGTGGTAGCAAAAAGGGTTAAGTGAGATGGTTTGAAGCCTGTTTATTGCTGGAGGCCCTTTCTAAACTGCATCAAATCGTCAAATAGTTGTTAGCATATAATACAGCGACGCCTCGGTAATGAAGGGGTTAATTAATCATCATAAAATCAATACAGTTTCTGGACCTTAACCCGTTCAGTACCGGTGCCGTCCTTTTCATGTAATGCTGGCTATTATTAGACGATTGTATTCAGTTTAACAAGGGCTTCCACCAATTAACAGGTTTCGAACTAATCTTACTCCTTTTTACAACCACAGATCCTTCCTAAGCTGCACAAAATCGTCTAAATAAAGCTAGAATAAAATACAAAGGACGTCGCCGGTACAGAAGGGGTTAAGGGGAGATTTCCACTTGAGGGATATTTTTTCTGGACCCCTTTTCCCTCATGCTTAGTCCCATTGCCTTTGAGATTTTAAGACGTTCGCCCCATTAGTTTGGCAATTTTAAGAACTTTCGCCCTATTTCTGTCAATGTTAAGACTTTTTGTGACATTTAGGTGTTGATTTTTTCCTGGCGAGCGATAGCGAGCCTGTAATTTAAAAGCAACCGGCCTTCGGCCGGGAAATTTTTCTACCGAAAAATGTACAAATTTATCTTGAAAGGGGGTCTAGGGGTGTTATTTTAAGCTTGATGGAAGTCTATGGGATCAAACTACAAACCTCCCCTTAACAGATATCCTCGTATACAGGAAAGCGTAACACCAGGTTTTACAGTGTGTGTGTCTGACGAAGAAGGAAACATGAACCGCATTGGATCGATATAAACATGAACCGCATTGGATCGATATAAACATGAACCGCATTGGATCGATATAAACATGAACCGCATTGGATCGATATAAACATGAACCGCATTGGATCGATATAAACATGAACCGCATTGGATCGATATAAACATGAACCGCATTGGATCGATATAAAACATGAACCGCATTGGATCGATATAAACATGAACCGCATTGGATCGATATAAACATGAACCGCATTGGATCGATATAAACATGAACCGCATTGGATCGATATAATACGAACAATCACGATGTAATCTCTGTTTATCAGTTCCAATATTTTAACTTTTCTTCAAATACTGTTATCCTCTCTCTCTCTCTCTCTCTCTCGCTCTCCCTCTCTTTTGTGTTCTAATCTACTAGAATTAAGTCCTGATCACCTCGTTTGGATCGTGAGGTCTGTGTAGCCAGTGTATCTATGTAAGACTACGTAAATCTCTCTCTCTCTCTTTTGTGTGTTCTAATCTACTAGCATTAAGTCCTGATCACCTCGTTTGGATCGTGAAGTCTGTGTAGCCAGTGTATATATGTAAGACTATGTAAATCTCTCTCTCTCTCTCTCTCTCTCTCTCTCTCTCTCTCTCTCTCTCTCTCTCTCTCTCTCTCTCTCTCTCTCTCTCTTATTCAAGGGCAGGACAAGTTAGAATGGCCTTGATCATAAAGCTATATCTTTCAGGAGACAGTGGCTGGTTTTTAGTCTATTAATTCATTAATGCATTAATTCATTAATGCATTTATTCATGTATTAATTCATTAATGCATTTATTCATGTATTAATTCATTAATGCATTTATTCATGTATTAATTAATTAATGCATTTATTCATGTATTTTTTTAGTTTCCTCGCTAGACTTCCATCAAGCTTAAAAATCATCCCCAAGTCCCTCCTTCAAGATAAAAATTGTAAATTTTTCGTTAGAAAAATATCCCGGCCGAAGGCCGGTTCCTCTTAAATAACAGGCTCGCTATCGCTCGCCAGGAAGAAATCAACACCAAAATAAAACAAACAGTCTTAATATTGACAACGAAATTTGGTGAAAGATCTTAAAATCACCAAACTAATGGGCTGAACATCATAAAATGTGAAAACGAGAGACCTTATAGAGACAGAGGCCGGTCAGGGCTAAGCATGAGGGAGAAGGGGGAGGGGGAGCGGTGAACACATTCAAGGGCAGGACAAGTTAGAATGGCCTTGATCATAAATATATATCTTTATCTGAGAGTGGGGGAGTAGGGATAGGACATACTCTACTCAACTAGATACCTTGTAGATATAGATAGATAGATAAATATAGATATATATAGAGTGAGGGGGACTAGGGATAGTACATACTTTACTGAACTAGATACCTTATAGAGAGATAGATAGGTAGATAGATATAAATAGATAGATATAGAGTGAGGGAGTAGGGATAGGCCATACTCTACTGAACCAGAGACCTTATAGAGACAGAGATCGGTCACCTTAAGAGGGAGAGGGTTTAAATGTTTATTTTATATATAAGTTAGTTTCCTCACTAGACCTCCATCAAGCTTAAAGGGGAATGGTTCACTTTTTGGGCGATTTTAGCATGTATTCATTATTTTTCTACTTTCCTTACTAGACCTCCATCAAATTTAAAAAAAACATCCATTAGATCCCCCTTCTAGATTAATTTGTACATTTTTCGGTAATATAATGTCCCGGCCGAAGGCCGGTTCTTCCAACATTACAGGCTCACTATCGCTCACCAGGGAAAAAATCGACACCTAAATAGCACGATAGGTCTAAATATTGACGACGAAATTGGGCGAAAGGTCTTAAAATCGACTAACTAATGGGACAAACATCTTAACATCTGAAAACTAATGGGGCTAACCATGAGGGAGAAAGTGGTCCAGAAAACCGGCCCATTCCCCTTAAAAAAAACAGCCCCTACGTCCCCTTTCGAGACCTTATAGAGACAGAGATCGGTCACCTCCAGTCATTTTGGTGGATTGCTTTAACCCCTTCTGTACCGGCCACGTCTTTTTAATTATATTCTAGGTATATTTAGACGATTTTGTGCAGCTTAAGGGGGGATGGGCCGGTTTTCTGGACCACTTTCTCTCTCTTGTTTAGCCCCATTAGTTTTCAGATTTTTAAGATACTTGCCTCTTTAATTTGTCGATTTTAAGACCTTTCGCCCCATTTCTTTGTCAATTTTAAGACCTTTCGTGCTATTTAGGTGTCGATTTTTTCATGGCGAACGATAGTGAGCCTGTAATTTTGGAAGAAACGGCCTTCGGCCGGGACATTTTTCTACCAAAAAATTTACAAATTAATCTAGAAGAGGGATCTAATGGACGTTTTTTTTTAAAGTTTGATGGAGGTCTAGCGAGGAAACTAAGAAATAAAGGAATAAATTAACTAATAGACCAAAAAACCGGCCCATCTCCCCTTAAGAAGGATTTGTGGTAGCATAAACCGGCCCATCTCCCCTTAAGAAGGATTTGTGGTAGCATAAACCGGCCATCTCCCCTTAAGAACGATTTGTGGTAGCATAAAGGGTTCAGTGAGATAGTTCGAAGCCTGTTAATTGCTGGAGACCCTTTTAAAACTGAATAAACTCACCTAACTGCAATGTTCTCTCCTTAAGGGGGAGGTGGTTGCTTTTTGGGATCCGCTTCTCCCTCATGCTTAGCCCCATTTATTTTGAGATATAAAGATGTTTGCCCCATTAGTTTAGCGATTTTAAGACCTTTCGCCTCATATCGTTGTCAATATTAACACCTTTCATCCATTTAGGTGTCGATTTTTTCCTGGCGACCGATAGCGAGTCTGTAATTTTAAGGGGATCTGGCCTTCGGCCGTGACATTTGTTCTACCGAAAAATTTACAAATTTATCTTGAAGGGGGATTTAGAGGGAGTAATTTTAATATTGATGGAGGTTTAGGGAACAAACTAAACACCTCCCCTTAAGGTAGCAAAATGGCGTACTGGGAAAAGAGGTTCGGTCTCTTATTATCCATGTTGTCTATAGTAAGCCCAGCCATATAGCAATTGTCTGGCCTACTTGCGGAACGTGGCGTATCTAACATGGGGGGTGGTGGTGGTGGTGGTGGACAAAATAATGCAGAAGAGTGGGATATATATATATATATACATATATATATATATATATATATATATATATATATATATATATATATATATATATATATATATATATATATATATATATATATATATATATATATATATCTATCTATATGCTCAGGCCCAATCCCCATTTTGGGGGTAGCCGACTCAAGACAGAGCAAGAACAGGGAAAACACAAAAACAACATAAAACAAAAAAATAAACACAGATAAAAAACACAAACTCTCACACATCCAGGTCACCCAGGAGAAGACCCAGAGACCAGGGTTACCAAGGTCGCTCCAGCACTCCCCCGGCCCCTGACCACCCGGAGAGGTTCCGATCTCGGCAGGCAGACATGCAGCGGAGCCAAAGCCACAAGCCCTCCCACCACACTTCCAGGCACACCCTTCATATTAATCGTGTCCCCGGGCCAGGCGCCTGATGGACTATTATCTAGTCCAACTTGCGCCCGACCCCTTACTCCAAATGACCACGTGTTCACTCAACTATTCACAAGCAAGGTGTGGTGGAGTGGTCTTGCCACTGGCCTGGTAATCCAAAGGTCCCGGGTTCAAATCCCGATGTATCAATGGGAAGATATTATTGGGATGGAATTTGTGCTGTACCTAGTATCAGTGCATTACCACAAGCCCACCGAAACGTCAATAAAATACCCTCATTGTTCCCTGATTGAATAGCACTGTATGAATATTCCCATATTCAAAATATGCTATAGGGGTGCAATGCCTGGTGAGTTATCTGCTCAACAGGTGGCGTTGTGTGTGTGTAAGTGTGAGAGTCCGAGTGTAGTGGGTGAGACAGTGAAGCACAGGAACGAGGTGGCTTCAGAGATGGGGTCGTTTCGGGCCATGAGTGAGCACCGTGCCTCATGTGAAGGCAAGATGGCAGGTGCTCGTTGTACTCTACGTGCTTCACATGTCTCACTCCCTAGACTGGAACAAGACCTCACGGGCTTCACTGTTCATTGTAAAGTGGTGAATGTTAAGGCTCTCAGCCTATGCCCGAGAGGAAGTAAGTTGGGAAAAAAAAAAAAAAAAAAAAAAAAAAAAAAAAATCTCCATTCACTCCTGTCCACCACCACTTCCCCTGCCTGATCTATAGTCATTCCTCTATCATCCAAAGCCTTTCTTACACAGTCTCTCCATCTCAATGGGGGTCTTCCTGCCCTTCTATCTCCCCTTGTACCTGACTCACATATTCTCTTTGTAAGCCTTTCATCTCCCATTCGTTCAACATGACCATACCAGCTCAGCACCCTTCTGTCCACTCTGGCTGACAAATGTTCCTGCTGCCCCACTCTCTACGTATCTCTTCATTCCTCAATCTGTCTCTACGAGTAACTCCACACATACTCCTCAAGCAGCTCATATCCATCACATCCAGCCCTCTTTTCTCCTTTTTCTTCAGAGCCCATGTCTCAGCCCCATACATCACTGTTGGCACAACAATTCCTTGATACAGTGCACTTTTTACTTTCACTCCGAGATTTCTCGTCTTCCATATATATATACTGTATATATATATATATATATATATATATATATATATATATATATATATATATATATATATATAATGAGAAAGAGAGAGAGAGAGAGAGATAGTAATAACAATAATGATAATAATAACAATTATTTCCACCGATAGTGGTTATTCTTCTTACATGGTATTTACAAAGATATATACAGTTGTTGTTGAATGATTTTAACCTACAAGTGAAAGTATACATAATTTCCTCTGGCATACTTACATACTTGATACTTGATACTTGATACATACTTACATACTTGAAAACATGAGTTAATAACATCTTCTTGATCTGAGTATCTAAGACAATCCAGGTGTTTCTGGTCAAAGTGATTAGGCTATTATTATAGTTATGTGTACCGTACGAGAGAGAGAGAGAGAGAGAGAGAGAGAGAGAGAGAGAGAGAGAGAGAGAGAGAGAGAGAGAGAGAGAGAGAGAGAGAGAGAGAGAGAGAGAGAGAGAGAGAGAGAGAGAGAGAGAGAGAGAGAGACTATACAACAACACACTTGCGTAATCAATATAAATACCTTAGTACGCTGTCAAGGGAAGGTCTCTAATGTATTTTTTCCACTATATTTCTTAAGGGGGGATGGGTTTATTAATTTGCTCATTTATGTACTTTTTATTTTATTTTCTAGTTTCCTCCCTAGACCTCCATCAAACTTTAAAAAAAACATCCATTAGATCCCTCTTCTAGATGAGTTTGTACATTTTTCGGTAGAAAACTGGCTCGGCCAAAGGCCGGTTTTTCCACAAATTACTAATTCACTTTCATCCGGCAGGAAAATAATCGACACTTAAATAGCAAGAAAGGTTATAATATTGACTAAGAAATTGACCTACAAATGGGGCAAACATCTTAAAATCTAAAAACTAATGGGGCTAAACATGAGGGAGAAAGGGATCTAGACAAAAAGTCTCATCTCCCCCTAAAGGTGGGGGCGCATGGGTTGAGGTAAACATGGAAAAATAATCACCAACCTGCATATAATTATCCTGTAAAATGCAATGTTACTGAAATAATTATTGACAATGGTATAAAGGATTGTGCGGATCGTCTATACCGGGCCTGTGACGTCATAGTGACGTCACACCAGTATCCTCATCCTGGACTGGATGGTGGACTTACACTCTTGTGACGTCACAGGCCCGGTATAGACGATCCACAAAATCCTTTATACCATTGTTAATAATTTTGTCAGTGCCATTGCATTTTGCAAGATAATTATGTACAGCTTGGCGATTATCATTCCATGTTTATCTCAACCCATGCGCCCCCACCTTTAAGCGAATTTTCAAGCTGTATTCAATCAACTGGATTGGTTTAGATGCCATCCCTCCCTAATATTTATCAAACTTAATTTAAGGGGAGGCAGTCCGTTTGTTTGGTCTATTAATTCATTTATTCATATATTATTTTAGTTTCCTCCCTAGACCTCCATCAAGCTTAGAAAAACACCCCCTAGACCCCTTTCAAGATAAATTTATAAATTTTACGGTAGACAAATTTTACGGCCGAAGGCCGATTCCTCTTAAAATTGCAGGCTTGCTATCGCTCGCCAGGAAATTATCGACACCTAAATGGCACAAAAGGTCTTAAAATTGACAACAAAATCGGGCAAAAGGTGTTAAAATTGCCAAACTAATGGGCCGAACGTCAAATAATCTCAAAACTAGTGGGGCTAAACATTAGGGAGAAGGGGGTCCAGAAAAACGGTCTGTTTCCCCTTATTTGATTACGTATATAATCAGATGCCTTTTGTGAAATACTTGTCACCTTAAAATGTTCGATGGTAATTTGATCAACGCTCTAAACATTGTGGTTACTTTGTTTCTACATAACTATAGTATATTTTAAGTGATGGTATAGTCATAGGTTTTATCATTTGTATTTCACAAAGCCAAAATGTATTATATACAGTATACACACACCAAACACATATACAGTATACGGTATATACATTATATCTATCTATCTATCTATCTATCTATCTATCTATCTATCTATCTATCTATCTATCTCATATGTTGCACGATTAACAAGTGTTCTTCTAACATACTCTCCAACCTTATTATTCTCTATACGAGTGCTATACTAGTGTCTAATATCACATAAACAGCTTAGAACAATATCCCTACTTGATAACACGTCAGCGAACATAACCATGCATATACTATTAGACCTAATAATCAATAATCTTGCCAACAACTTTTTTCTAAACATCAACATAAAAATCCGCTCTCCAGGCTTCCAGTATTAGGCAGTGATAATCTCCTCGCCCCACCAATTTCCAGGAGATCGGAACTTTGGCCTGTCAGCTTTTTATAACATGTAATCGAGGGTGGGTCTCAGAAACTTCGCTAAAGACTATCACTATTAGCATTGAGAATTACCCCTATCAGCAGTTTCCTCGGCTGGAAATAATTGATTATGAATAAATTCGGCATACTTTTTCTTTAAAGGGAAGTTTGCATTTATTTGTGCATTTGTATATCTAGGGGGAGTGATAAGCAGGGACGCAATGTGGAAATGGAGGTAAAACAGAGAGTATGTGAAGGAAGGATTTCTTTCGGAGCAATAGGAAGTATGTGGATGGTGAGAAATCTCGGAATGAAAGCTAAACGTGCAATGTATCAAGGGATAGTTGTACCTACAGTGATGTATGGGGCTGAGACATGGGGTCTGAATATACAAGAGAAGAGAAGATTGGATGTGATGGAGATCAGCTGCTTGAGGAGTATGTGTGGAGTGACTCGTAGAGACAGATTGAGGAATGAAGAGGTACATAGGAGAGTGAGACAACAGGAACCTTTGTCAGCCAGAGTGGACAGAAGGGTGCTGAGCTGGTATGCAAATGTTGAGCGAATGGGAGATGAAAGGCTTACAAAGAGAGTATATTAGTCAGATACAAGGGGAGGTAGAGGGAGAGGAAGAACTCAGTTGAGATGGAGAGATGATGTAGTACAAGTGTTGGAAGATAGAGGGATGACTGTAGAACAGGCGAGAGAAGTGGTAATGAATAGAAATTAATGTAGAATGCTTGTGAATAGATGAATGATAACCCGGTCTTTGGGAGAGGGGGTCGGGCGCCAGTTGGACTAGATAATAGTCCGTCAGGCACCTGGTCCAGGGAGCCAGTGTATATGAAGGGTCATGCCTGGATGCGTGGTGTGCGGGCACTGTGGTTTGTTTGGATGTGAGGTGGGCGGGCATTGTGCTGCGTGTCTGTATTGTGTATTGATATATTTGTTCTTGGGTTAGGCCGAGGGCAGGTGGGTATAATAGTATAAGTGAATTCTGCTCATAGTATATAATAAAGCCAACATTGTGTAGATAGACTGTAAACAATGGTTTGAAAAGACGACAAATTACTTGTCCTTTAAAATAAAATAAACAGAGTTGCATGTACAAGCTAATATGTTAGATTGTGAAGAAATTTTGCTTTACCCATTTTCACGAACTTGTAACACTTAATCAACAGCTTGCTTTAGACAGTTCCTAGACCCCATATATCTGGCTTAAGGGGGATCACCGGCTTTTTTGTATCCTTCTCTCCTTTTCTCTCTTTCACTGGCTTGTATCCATTCGGCCCCATTCAGGCAACTGTTTTAAGACGTTTATCCCCATCCAGGTGTCGATATCTTCCTGGCGAGCGATAGCGAGCCAGCATTGTATGGAGAAATCCGGCTTCGCCGGAGAAAATGTTCTATCGAATAATGTACAAATTTAGCTTTCTGTCAAAACAAAATATATATATATATATACAGTATATGCTGGCTCGCTACCGCTCGCCAGGAAAATATTGACACCTGGATGGGGGTAAACTTCTTAAAACAGTAGGCTGAATGGGGCCGAATGGATACAAGCTGAAGAGAGAGGGAGTGAAAGAGACAAAAAAGCGAGGTGGGCTCCCTTAAATAAGTAGAGTATATCAGCTGACGAAAACCTTCAAATGTTAGCTGAGGTAAGGATTGAAAACATAAGTAAAAAGACGGGAACAAAATTACTTAAGGCCTTCTGTACCGGTGACATCTTTTTATTGTTTTCTAGCTATATTTAGACAATTATATGCAGCTTAAGAATGATTCGTGGTAGTAAAATGGGTTGATTAACCCTCTTCCCTGCGGGGGACGTTCTGGAACACCATGGCAAATTACAGCAATTTACAGGCTTTAAAAGCCTCTTAAAGCTCGGTTCACACATACCCGTCCTGAGCTCCCGTCCTTCCCCGCCCACCAAAAACTGTTGGACGGCATCAAACGGATGACCTTGTGTCCCGAGTGGGCCCGAGTGGCCACGTGTGGCCCTGATGTCCGACCTCAACACGTGACCGCCCCAGCAGACGGATCATGGGCGGCGACTTGGTGCCACGACCAGTCCCTTTGGAAGGCGACCTAATAAGTCTGAATACGACCTGTCTGAGACGCACTGTGACGGCACTGCGACGACACTGCAACCACAATATGATGAACGCAGTGTCGTCGGCGATGGCCCCCATCATGCATATATATTGGGGCGTGGCACAGAGACACCTCAGTCTCAACCAGCCCGCTGATTTCCAGCCAATTTTGACGGTGTACTTCTGCCAGTGCCAGATTTTTTTTTTGTTTTTTTTTTTTTTTTTGGCTAAATCTATCAAGTTGGGAGAGAAAGGAAGGATAATGGTAAAAATAACACTCCCCTTCTCCATTTTCGCCAGAAATCAGGTCCCCGATGGTCCCGAAAGTAGCTGAAAAGACACTATAGACTACAGAGACTTTTATGGTATCGGAATGTATGGTAGGAGGGTCATGGGAGGTTGGTTTGGGGGATGGTGGGGGGAAGCTAGAAGCGTAATTGACTCATGTTACAAATATGAAGCCGATTGGTGAAGTAGTTTCGCCACCACGGATTTTCCTTTTTTTCCTTATCTTCGTACGGATACGCTGGAAGTGGGTGGTTGAAGGCGGTTGGGGGTGTGGTGGAGGGAGGGCAGAAGGGTAAGGGACTTGTCACACAAATATGGAACCGATTGGTGCAGTCGTTTCGCCGCCACAGATTTTCCTTTTTTTTCCTTCTGACGGGACCGACAGTCAGCGAGTGGGTGGGAGGAGGGATTTGGAATGTTTGTGGTGGGTAGCCAAAAGGGTAAGGTACATGTGGTAAAAATATGAAAGCCATAGGTGCAGTCGTTTCGCTGCTACGATTTTTTTTCGGCGAGGACGTATATATACGTCCCTGGCACTCAGCGGGTTAAAATTGAAATTTTTCTACCAACAAATGTACAAATTAACAATTAAACCTACGAAGATGCAAGCCAACTGCATGCTACTATACAGTATTAATAAGGTCAGATTTCCACTTGAGGGATTTTTTATTTTGACGGTGGCTTGGGAACTGAGATAGGACCACACCCGGCTGGCTCTTTTATGGACGCTTGGTGGGCAGGGACTAGCGGGGGACGCTCGGGGTGATCACGTGAGGCGACGTTGGCACGTCGCAGTCTCAACTTTCAAATATTTTGGTCGGGGCATAGACTACGTCTGGTAGCGTCTAGGCGGCGCATAGACGCTTATACACGGCGCCTATGCGCTGACCAGTCACGTGGGTGACCCGCCCTTGAACCGATTTTGGCGGTTGGTCCGTCCTGATCCGTTTATTTTAGGTATGTCAATAATGTTCGGCTCCCTCGCTGCCGCGGCCCGTGTTGTGGCGTCACTGTACGTTCATGAACAGACCATACCCGTTTATGTCGGAGTCCTTGCACGATTGCATTCGTTTTCAGTGGTCGGGGAAGGACGGGAGCTCAGGACGGGTATGTGTGAACCGAGCTTAAAGCCTGTAAAATCGAGTGCGAGGGAGCGGGAGTGCGACAGGTCACAGTCCTTCTCCCAGCCAGGGCCGCTGCATTGAAGGCTCTAAGTCAGAGTCTCGCGAGATATACAGTGCTGCCAAAGGCAAACTAGAGGGACATTAGCGAGAATTGCTTATTTTAGCGAATGTCTTTGGTAGCACTGCAGGTGAACCCCTCGAGCTACAAAGCTCGTTTTGGTGTCATTTTGAAGTTATTTTCTTTTAGTTTTCGGCTGAATACATTTAATTTCATTCAGACACTTGCCTAATCAATCAGGAGTGCCTGAATGAGCCCTAATATAGCAGAAATAGGCGGAAATATGCCTGCAGAGAAAGGGTTAAGATAGTTCAAAACCTTCTAAATACTAAAAAAGACCGTCTAATGGTAGCAAGCATAAAATGAAAAAGACGACACTGGTACTGAAAAAGGTTAAAAAGGAAAAGAGAGAAAAATCACAGTTAGGACATAAAACTCGCTCCACTGCCTTCCACCCGCACCCAGTCTATCATTATGGAAATCTCTCATGCCTCACCATAACATCGAGTTTTACCCCGCGCTCCTATCTCTTTAAGGGGGGGGGGGGGGGGGATGGTTAATTTTCTGGCCAATTTTTGCATTCATTATTTTTCTAGTTTCCTCCCTAGACCTCCTTCAAATTTAAAAAAATATCCATTAGATCCCCCTTCTGGATTAATTTGTACATTTTTCGGTAGAAAAATTTCCCGGCCGAAGGCCGGTTCTTTCAACATTACAGGATCACTATCGTTCGCCAGGGAAAAAAGCGACACCTAAATAGCACGAAAGGTCTAATTATTGAAGAATAAATGGGGCGAAAGGTCTTAAAATCAACTAACTAATGGGGCAAACATCTTAACATCTGAAAACTAATGGGGCTAAACATGAGGGAGAAAAAGTGGTCCAGAAAACCGGCCCATCCCCCCTTAAGCCATTCCTCTTTCTTGGTATGCAAAATAGGACAGTTCGCTCCCTGTGAACATAAACCTCAGCGAAAAGTACTCCTGTTCTTGCCAGGAATTTACAACACATGTTATTTTCGTTTTTTAGACCTTTCGCTCCATTTCTTCGTCAATATTTAGACCTTTGTGCTGTTTAGGTGTCGATTTTTTCCCTGGCGAACGATAGTGAGCCTGTAATGTTGGAAGAACCGGCCTTCGGCCGGGAAATTGTTCTACCGAAAAATGTACAAATTAATCTAGAAGGGGGATCTACTGGATGTTTTTTTTTATATCTCTAGACTAACACCTATTTGGCAAAAATGTATTGTCTACGCCTCTACGGTCTCGCTAATATGTCGTGTCCCAGCTGTCATTATGTTTGACTCGCTCTGTGCTGTATTAATGTCTGTCAGATGTTGAATACGGTGGGTAAGTGTAGGAACATGTTTGTATATTTCACTCCATATGAAGAAATGAAGCGGAGATATTGCTGATAACAATTATTGATCTAAACTTACTTGGTGCCGAGACATCACTTATTAGCGCGACTGTACTTCGTATGTTATCCAAGAACAATGGTAAAGGTTAGCAATTTGTTCCGTATGTAACCAAATGCGTATCTTTAGAATATAGTA
Source organism: Paralithodes platypus (assembly GCA_032716605.1). NCBI lineage: Eukaryota > Metazoa > Arthropoda > Malacostraca > Decapoda > Lithodidae > Paralithodes > Paralithodes platypus. The sequence goes on along the minus strand of CM064529.1, from coordinate 25,445,250 downwards.
AAATATTGATATATATAATTTACTGTTCAAAACACTTGTCCACCACATTTAACCACTTAGTTAAGGGGGGTGACCTGTTTTTGTTCTGTCCTTTTTTATCTTTCTCTGGCTTGTATCCATTTGGCCCCATTCAGCCTACTGTTTTAAGACGTTTATCCCCTTCCAGGTGTCAATTGTTTACTGGTGAGCGGTAGCGAGCCAGCATATTTTTTATTTGTGTTTGACAGCAAGCTAAATTTTTAAATTTTTCGATAGAAAATTTCTCCGGCGAAGCCGGATTTCTTCATATAATGCTGGCTCGCTATCGCTCGCCAGGAAGAAATCGACACCTAGATGGGGATAAACGTCTTAAAATAGTTGGCTGAATGGGGCCGAATGGATACAAGCCAGAGAAAGAGAGAAAAGGACAGAAATAACAAAAAGCAGGTCACCCCCCTTAACCCATACAATACCAGAGACATCCTTTTCATCATATTCTGGCAATAATATTAGACGATTTTATTCCGCTTAGAAGGACCTCTAGCAATAATAAGACTTCAAACTATCTCAACCAACCCTTTTAACTACCACAGATCCTTCCCAAGCTGCGTAATATCGTCTAAACATAGCTCGAATAACATATAACACACGTCGCTGGTACTCAAAGGGTTAATAATTATGCTTAACTCTTTATCATACCTTCAGTATATCTGTAGTAATACTATAATATGTTTTACTTCTTATTTTCCTTATAACCTATTTTCACTTGCGTTTATATTTGTGTATTTATTCATTAATGTATTTATTTTGCTTGTTAACAATCAGAAAAGGGATGGGAAGCAGGTCAAATACTGCATCGGATCTTCTAAGGGTATGATGTAGGATGAATGGGGCCGAATGGATACAAGCCAAAGAGAGAGGGAGAGAAAGATTTACAAAAAGCGAGGTGGGCTCCCTTAACTCCTTCTGTACCGGCGATGTCTATTTTATTATATGCTGGCAACTATTAGACGATTTTATTCAGCATAAGAAGGACGTCTAGCCATTATAAGACTACACACTATCTCAATTATATAATCCTATTAGCTCCCACATATCCTTCCTAAGCTTCATAAAATCGTCTAAATATAGGTAAAATAAAATAGAATAGAGACGTCGCCGGTACAGGAGTTAACCCTTTCACGCACATATGACGCAGAGGTTGTCAGATAAGCAATACGAAATAGAGTTCTCTCACTCTTATAATTACCTCTCCATTAGTTTTCTGCCCACAGCTAACTCAAAGACAACTGCAGAGGTTGAAGTAACTAAACTAAAGGTTTCTAAATACCCCTGATGATAACAAAGGCTTTAAAGTATCCCCAATAGGCTCAAAATCGCGTCATATGTCGGAGAGGGTTAAGGGAGCCCACCTCGCTTTTTGTATCTTTCTTTCCCTCTCTCTTTGGCTTGTATCCATTCGGCCCCATTCATCCTACTGTTTTAAGACGTTTACCCTTATCCAGGTGTCAATATTTTCCTGGGGAGCGACAGCGAGCCAGCATATATCAATTTTTGTTTTGACAGCAAGCTAAATTTGTACATTTTTCTATCGAAAAATGTCTCCGGTGAAGCCGGATTTCTCCATACAATGCTGGCTCGCTATCGCTCGCCAGGAAAAAATCGACACCTGGATTGGGATAAACGTCTTAAAACAGTTGGCTGAATGGGGCCGAATGAATACAAGCCAGGGAAAGAGAGAAAAGGAGAGAAAAACAGCCGTTGACCCCCCTTAAAGATACAGTATATAACCTCAGAAAATGTATGTTGCCCAAAACACTATTATAGAGGAAGAACATATAAGTGAGGAAAGGGTTGATACTAACTAGTCCTTGCTGGCGCCGCAGTATACGCAACACCAAAGAGGAAACCAATAATAAAAAATACAACCAAAACACTCTTTATATAGATGTAACTGTCTTGATAGCGTAATGCATACGTGCGCGGAATTTCGGTGTGAGTGTCCTAGGTTCGAGTCCTTGGAGTGCCACATTTATTTGATGATTTCATTAATTGAGTTTAGAAGTGAAGTTGGTTGGTGAAAAAGTATAATCCATAGGAATTGGTTGGCGTCAAAATGCTAGAGACTAAACAATAAACGAGGAAAGTAATACCCAGACACTATTTAGAAGCAAAATACAAAGTCCAGGAAATAGTTGGCGCCAAAATACTAGAGGCTAAAGGAATAAGTGACGACAATAACACCCAAACACAATGTACAAACAAATTACGAACCCCATGAAATCATTGGCGCCAAGATGCAAGAGCCTGAAAAATGGGTGAGGAAAGGGTTGATGGTAAAATCTTCCCCATTGGTGCCATAATTTGCCAAAACACAAGACAGGAAAAATAAATCATGAAAGGAATAAAACCTAAACGCTACTTAAAAGCTAAACACAAACTCCAAGAAATTGTTGGCGCCAAAATGCTAGAGACGAAACAATAAGTGAGGAAAATAACACCCAAACACAATTTACAAACAAAATACAAACTCCAGGAAGTAGTTGGTGCCAAAATACTAGAGACTAAAGAAATATGTGAGGAATATACCACTCAAACACAATTTACAAACAAATGATTAACCCTAGGAAATAGTTGGCGCCAATATGCAAGACCCTAACAAATATATGTGAGGTAAATAACACCCAAACACAATTTATAAACAAACTACGAACCCCAGGAAATCGTTGGCGCCAGAAAAAAATATGTGAGGAAAGGGTTGATGGTTAAATCTTCCCCGTTGGCGCCAGGGTGTAGAGGCGAGGCGGGGTTAGCCAAGTGTGAGTTATGTCTCTATCGCTACCGGGGAAGAGGAAAGAGGACGGGGAGGGGGGAGGGGGGGGGGGGGGGTTTGGAGTAAAAGAGGTTGAATTAGAGAGAGAGAGTTACACAGAGTTACGCAGATACTCAGACCACACAGACCTTGCGGTCCCAACTAGGTGGTCCGGCCTAAATACTACTAGACAGGGATATTTTATAGTGGAAGAATAGAACAGTAAAGTAGAAGGTTCTCTCCCCACCCTCCGCTCCCTCCGGCTAAAAAGCCGTACCGGAAAATAGGATGAAGTGTAACCTTATGGGTCAGGAAATGCCCACAAGGAAAGTGTTTATATATATTATAGGAAGAAATTAGTTTGAAAAGGAATTTACACATGCCTACTGATTAATCCATATTAATCTAATCTTCATTAGATGATCGTCCAGTCTTTTCTTAAACGTATCAATAGAATTACTGTCGACCACCTCCCTTGGTAAACTACTCCACTCTTTAACCACATTGTATGTGAAGACATTTTGTGTCACATCTAAGGATGCCTTTTTTCTAATTAATTTAATTCCATTACCTCGGGTTGCAGCATTATTATTAATCGTGAACAGTACACTCATATCTACTCTGTCAAAGCCCTGAAGTATCTTAAAACACTCGATAAGTTGGCCTCGCAACCTCCTTTTCTTTAGCGAGAACAAATTAAATTTCTTTAATCTTTCATAATATGGCTTGTGTTTCAGAGAGGGAATTAGTTTAGTTGCTCTACGCTGCACAGATTCGAGTTTTTTAATGTCCTTCTTGAGATACGGGGACCAGAACTGAACGCCACATTCAAGATGGGTCTAACAATGCTTTTGAATAACGGCAAAATAATACTTTCGTTTTTATAGGTAAAATTTAGTTTGATAAATCCCAAGGCTTTGTTAGCTTTATTTGCCGCAGCCGCACATTGCTCTGAGGATTTTTGGTTTTCTGATATTATAACCCCGAGATCTTTAACCTTAGAGTTTGCTATGATTGTTTGGCCTTTCATTTGATAATCATACTTCTTGTTTTTTTAACCAACGTGCAAAATTTTACATTTGTCAACATTAACGGGCATTTGCCACTTTTCTGACCAATCCACTATTTTGCTTAAGTCGGACTGTAAGCTATATCTGTCTTCCTCATTCAAGACTATGTTCCCTATCTCTGTATCGCCAGCAAATTTGGAGATAAAGTAATTCAGACCTACATCAATATTATTTATATATATGATAAATACAATCGGACCAAGGACCGATCCTTGAGGCACACCGCTGGTAACAGGCACCCAATCTGATTCTACGCCATTAATAACAACTCTTTGCTTTCTGTTTGCAAGACAGCTTTTAATCCATTGATATATATATATATATATAATTATATATATATATAAATATATATATATAATTTATTATATATATATATATATATATATATACTGTATATATATATACCTAGAATGAACGAACTATAGCCATTACAGCTCTCCTAATCATACGGCTAACCTTACCTTTGCTTTATGTGATATAATTCGTGAAATTCGCGACACACATAACTTCATATAACATGCATATATTTACCCCTTCCATTAGTATATCAACTTTTTAAGGGGACCGACCTGTTTTTTATCTGTGGGTCTTATCCATTCGGCCCCATTCAGCCTACTGTTTTAAGACGTTTCTCCCCCTTCAGGTATCGATTTTTTCCTGGCGAGTGATAGCGAGCCTATAATTATAAAAGGAACCACCGAAAAATGTACAAATTTATCTTGAAGGGGTGCCCAGGGGTTGTTTTTATAAGTTTGAGGGAGGTCTAGCGAGGAAACTAAAACATAAATTGATAAATTAATGAAAAAAAAAAAAAAAAAAAAATCCTAACTAAAGCTAAGTAGATATTAGCTACTTGAGTCTTACAATGATTTCCAGAGCATTAAGGTATTCAGTGTCCAATCTGGCAGTTACTGTAATAATACTTAGGACGCCTTAATTAATAGGAGGAGGAGGGAGGAGGGGGAGGAGGGAGGAGGGGGAGGGAGGAGGAGGTGGGAGAGAGGGGGAGGGAGGAGGAGGAGGGAGGTTGTTATTGTTGTTGTTGTTCCCCAAGCTGCCTGGCCGAACAGCCCCAAGGCCCCGAACAAGGCCAAGGCCATAACCGAGCGCCCCCACAGAACCCTCCCTGCCGACTACAATAAAGCCCGGGTGACCGAAGCCACTCCATGGCGGGGAGCATTAGCTATGGCAGTATATTGGGGACACCCTCTCCACGGAGCCTACCTGCTTCCGCGGAGGGTCCAAGGTCCACGTAATTTTAGAGATCGACTATGAAATGTGGATATTTAAGTTAATTACTCGGTTTTAATACATAAACAAGTGTATAAAATTACAAATTATTTTATTTTCATGCATTAAAGTAGAAAATATTACTAATAAATAATATTTATAATGGTGAAAATAGCGTTTAGCGTACGTCGTCTGCCGAGTCTTCGCCATGTAAACAAAAGATTTGGTCAATGACTTCTTGACTATTATGATCTAAAACACATAATCCTCCCATATTAGTGCAAAGGAACTGTATTTTAGTATATACAAGAGGTTACCTTCGAATAATTATTTACAACTTTAGTTATTGTAGCATGAACAGTGCTTCATTCAGTAGTTACGTAATAAGAACATTATTTCGCAAGTTCGGAGACAACTTTGGGTAGGCCTAACATCGAATTTCACAAAGTGTCACACAACCTTGACATTAATGTAGGGTAGGCCTAGTAGACTTAAAGTGGTAGTTATGTATATTTTGGAAAAGTTTAACACAATTGTTTAATACAAGGAGTGGGCCTAGTGAAACTTTATGAATAGGCCTAGCCACCTAAGCAGGCTGTGGACTTGGTTGAGGTTTACATGTAGGGTAGCCTAACCTTTTAGTTATAAGATAGGTCTAGCAGTAGGCTAGCTAACTTAAGTTGTAGCCTATAGTAGATTAGTTAATGAATTAGTACTCCTAGTGTTATAATGTTTTGGTAGCCTAGTTAGGCTATGTACCGGTAGGCTATATTTTGGAAACTTTTTCCGAAATTGTTTAGTACAAGGAGAGGACCTAGTGAAACTTTATGAAAAGGCCTAGGCCTAGGCAGGCTGTGGACTTGGTTGAGATTTACAGGCTAGCCTAACCTTTTAGTTATAAGACAGGTCTAGTCTAGCAGATTCTGCTGCAGAAGGCCAGCCTAACTTAAGTTGTAGCCTATAGGCTAGTAAATTAGTTAATGAATTAGGCCTAGTATAATAATGTTATGGTAGTTAGCCTAGGCCTAGGCCTATGTATATTTTGGAAACTTTTATGAAATTGTTTAATACAAGGAGGGGGCCTAGTGAAACTATGAAAAGGCTTAGGCCTAGCCGCCTATTATAGGCAGGCTGTGGACTTGGGTGAGGGTTACAGGCTAGCCTAGCCTAACCTTTTAGTTATAAGATAGGTCTAGCAGTAGGCTAGCCTAACTTAAGTTGTAGCCTAGGTTATTCTAAATCTGTATATGCACCAAAAGAGAGTTCAGTAAGAAGGAACACAAGGTCAACATAACAGCCTATAGACCTAGTAAATTAGTTAATTAATTATTGTAATAGGCCTAATGTTATTGTATACAATTTCCGTAATGCTGTTTGGCAACTTTGGTGACATTCTTAATCTTTACACTTGTGACTTGTGCCTTCCATTTTTTTTTGCCTTAAACAAATAATTGGTAATTAGCCTAGGCTATAGGGAAAAGGCTCGCACTCATAGTTTTCATATTTGTTCAGTAAATAGGCCTATCCAGTTTAACACTGGGGTCTGGGGATGATTTTTACAAGTAGGCTTTCATCTATTTGTTTTACCTTGTTTTGGTTATTTATAAGTGCGTTATTTTTTTAACCCCGTCGGAAATTGTAAAAAAACACATTATGGGATGGATGTAGATTCCGGGCGTACATAAAGCGATCGCCGCGGTTAACTTCGCGTCTATTTTGACGGCGATTTTTTCGGTTATATGCCCCCTGCTGGCAATATATATGATGATGGCAATATGTCATGGGTGAGTGAGGGGGGGCGAAGCCCACCCTCAACATATTATTGTATCCAATGGCATTCTAAATAGATGGGAACATGATTGCAAAGGTTCGACGCCTCCCCCGCCGCCGCCATGTTTACATTTGTCGATCGCCGTGGTTAAGTTCGCGTCTATTTTTATTTTTTCGGTAATTTGCCCCCTGCTGGCAATATATATGATGATGCCAATATGTCATGGGGGGGGGGGGGGGGTGAGGGGGGGCAAAGACCCCCTCAACGTATTATTGTATCCAAAGGCAGTCAAAAAGACGGGAACATGATGGCAAAGGTCCGACGCCACTACGCATAGTGTAAACAAGGCTGGCGATACGCCCGCACTTAACATTCGTGCCAACATTATCCATCAATCTTAAGACACCAAAGCAACAACACCTCCCCGTGGTGTAACGGATAGCGCGTCTGGCTCACAACCAGAAGGTCCCGAGTTCGAGACCCGGGCAGGAAAGAGACATTTGGGCAAGTCTCTTAACGGTGTAGCCTCTGTTCACCTAGCAGTATAAATAGGAACCTGATATAGGTGGACGAAGTTGTGACGTCCCATCTGGGGTTGGTGATCGGTTACAAGGTGAGATGGGTATCGTACTGGTCAACCTAAGCTACTGGTCAACCTAAGCCTTCGAGTGAGACTGGTACCGTAGTGAGAATGGTACCGTACAGATTAACCCTAAGCCTTCGTTTCCAAATGTCGTCAATTGGCTAAAATACAGACTACACACACATCCACAGCCATTCCAACGATACATAAAACACTTAACATGCATTTCACGCAATACATTCCCAGTTAAGGAGGCGCGATAATAATGAGCTTAGCTCGCATTGCGTGGATTCCCCTTGACGAACAAGTGAGTGAATATCATATTCGCTCGCTCGTGACCACATTCCCGGCAATTTTGACTGCCGTGGGATACAAAAATAGGTTGAGGTTGGCTTTGCCCCCATCAACCTCTCATGGTTTATTGTCATCATTATATATATTGCCAGCAGGGGGTAAATATCACAATAAAACAAAAACAAAAACGAAACCGCTAGCGTACGACTTATGTAAACATGACGACCGTAGCCCGAATACTACAGTACAGTACATCCTTCGAATTTTGTTAGTGATTTAGGGAGTACAGTACCAGTACTGTATATCATAATGAATTACCGATGGTTTCTACATAATATATGCCAATGAAGTAGCCTGCATGATATAACTAACATATACCGGTAAGCCTAAATAATATATCGATGGTTTAAACCCGGTGTTAAACTAGAAAAATTCTGTTTTTTCCTCTAGATTTTGAGAAACAAGTGTTTCCATATTTCGGGTGAATGGGACTAATTGCCTTAGTCGGCAACCCATCTAGGGGAGACAACCTTATAAAAATCCGGGTGGATGGGACTCGTCAGCCTCGGTCGACAACCTGTCTAGTGGAGTAAACCTGATACAAATTGGTACCGTACCGGTACTGCTTACATAAGGGTGAAGCAGGTTAGTGGATGGACTAGCCGAACACCACTCTAGAAAAATAGAGCTAAAAAGATACATAAAGGGCCTCGGGGTCGGACAGGTCCTAAATTGAGTGGTCAATCCTGTAAGTCCTTCAGTAAACTGGCATTGGGTTGTCCCTCTTACAGGGGATAGGTCCACTTGGGGGCCTTCTTTGTATGGCCACCCTTATTAAGGGGAGTATACAGACGTCAGGCAATAGATAGATAGATAGTTTCCATGGTCTTAGTAATAATTCCAACATAGGATACATAGGATTTAATTTCCTTCTTTGAGGACAGTTAGAGGCATATATTGTGTAGTTGAATCACAAATCCTATACTGTACTTGTGGGATTACCTTTCTTCGGTCCCTCAGCTGCAGCATTATCCCATCTCCAACCAGATGACTGAGATATATACAGTACAGACTTTGCCGTGAAAAATATCCATTTCTCTTCGGTCTCCAGGAAGCATGGACATTTCTCACAGCATTAACATCTTCCACCACATCTACTAGTTTAGGCTTACTATTAATCTGTGGTACATTTATATACATTGTGTATGTGGGTGTCATTTTCTTTATTCTAGTACTGTATTTCTTTAGGCCACATTTCATCTGAAAGAATAAATTATCCTTGTCATAATCCACTGCCATCAGAATAATTTCTTGTCATTGCCATCCAAACCTGCACCATACAAAAGTTTCATTGCAAATACATGTTCTAGTACAGTATTGACATTTTCTGTTCTTTAGCTGACTAACCTTCCTGTCAAATTCTGTGAGATATACACACATATCTATATACTGTATATGTTCATAGAGTAACTCAAAATGAGCCACACACTGCACCCAAATAATCTTTCTGGTAGGTTTTATCTAGTTCCTTAAAAAAAGTACCTTGAAGAAAGTTTATATGGCAGCAACAGAACAGCTGGCCATCGTCCTGGTCCCCGCTCTCTTAGCATAAAAAACAAACAATAACACAGTGATACCCACAAGCAATACGAAAATATAAACATTAGAATACGGTACATTAATGTTTGTCTAGGTTATTGAGATAGGGGAGAAAAACAAAGGAGGAGATGGAAGCACCAGTACAAAAGCAACTCCTGTCACCACGCCGCCAAGACAAGAGGACACAAGTGCCTCCTCACCCCGGCAGGTTCGGGTCGCCACCATCACCTCGCCACTTCCCCCGACACCAGGAAAAGATCTAACTGTGAAGTTAACCTCCAAGACCACCAGCAAAACCAAAGAAGGCCGACAACAACATCCAGGAGAGAAAACCTTCCATAAACCTCAAACCACCACACGCCCATCTTGCCCGGAGACTCGCCACCGCCGTGGCGCAAGTTCCGAGAAGGGATACCACCGTCGAACACACCCTCCTCCTCGCACAACCGCCCTTATAGATCCGAGATGCGCAGCCGGAAGGAACGACGGAATTAGTAAGACATCCCCAGCCAAATCCAGAAGCAGTACAGTTGGAAAGATATACTAAAAGGCACTGGCTGATAGTTATCTGGAAGACTTGGGATTATCTTTACCGAGAAATTGCCTTGAGGGAGTAAGACACTGGTGGAACTACTTGACGCATTTCTCGAAAGTACCTTGGATTTGCTCGTACTTTTATTAAACAACACTGGTGACCTTCTAACATTTTTACATTGCTTTGGTATGGGACTTTGCTATAATTAGAGTATGCAGCACGGAGCAAGTGCTCTATTTTTAGTAAACCCACAAACATAGGAAGGCTGGTTGGAAGAGCGTAAGACACTGGTGTAACGGCTTCTTTCTCAGTCAGGACTTGTAGTGGAGGGTGTAAGACACTGGTATATAAAACTCCCTACTTAGTTGTTACGATACAAGAGCGTAAGACACTGGTGTAACGGCTCGTATTCGTAACAATCCCAAGATTCCATCATGTAAGTTCCTCTAGAGACTCACATAGAAGTCTAAGTCTGGATTGTAAGAGAGAGCGTAAGACACTGGTGAAACGGCTCCTTACTTTAATCCCATGATACGAGAGCATAAGACACTGGTGTAACGGCTCGTTTTCATGTAAGACCCTCACCTCTACAGTCTTCAGAGATCTACAAGGAAGTCTTCAACTACCTGCTGAAGTCTAGGTCTGGATTATAAGAGAGAGCGTAAGACACTGGTGAAACGGCTCCTTACTTTAATTCCTTGATACAAGAGCGTAAGACACTGGTGTAACGGCTCGTTATTCAAGTAAGACCCTCACCTCTACAGTCTTCAGAGGATCTACAAGGAAGTCTTCCCCTAACTTTTGTCACCGTCACACGAGAGGACCACCCCACGGACCAGGACGTCATTGGGAATACCAGCCAGCAACGTCTTCAGAGATCTTCAGAACCTGCCTGTATCTTCCCCTTGAGATGCCTAGATGATCCTCTATCGTGCTGCTATTTAAAATCTATCCCTGTCTTATGTAACATTGCACCTTTAACCATATGATTTTGCGTGAATAAGAATAACCTATGTTTGTACTCTGTGTTATATTATTCTCTATTACCTTCGTGTTTGTGTTCTTGTGTGTTCTCATCTTCTCCAGCCAAGTAAGAACCTACCTAATAAGCTAATAACCTCAGTAAAAACCTGGTATAGCATCTATATTCAACACATAGGTGCCTATGGAGCAGATAATGTGTATATGAAAACAGGTGAATATGTGTATTTTCAATGTGTATAATGTTATTATTGCATACCGGTACATAGAAAATGCATGTATTCACCTCTCTTCACACACATATTCTCTACTCTTTGGGAGACTGGGGATGGTAACAGTTTTATCTGACCATCACTGAAATAAATTACCAATTTACAAGTGTAGGCTACAGATACTATACTTGATTTTTGAGGAACTCAAAATTGCACTTGTGGTGCATTCCATGAACTTTGTTTGTACTGTAGTTTGTAATAAGTACTGTACTGTACTATACTGTATATAGCTACAGTACAATACAGCTATAATGGTTATGGCTAATTATCAAATTGCAGTTCATTCATACATTATTGCAATTCAAAGGAAATTGCATTTTTTAGCATACATTAGTGGCTGGTTAAAAGTACAGTACAATACTGTAAAATGGGGTGACTTCGGACATGGGTTGACTTGGACTATAATAGGACAAAAGTTGAGATGGCAACAAATTGTTGAAAGTAGTAGAAAGCAAAGTGTCTAAATATCAAGTTTTAATATTGAGATAACTTAATCTTAGAAGTCAATAATCAAAAACATACATTTTTGCAAAAAATCAAACATTAACATAACATATCCTACATAATTATGATCACATGTCACTTGAATGGGAACATGTCAAAAACTTCATTCTACATAGTGATTTTGTACTTGTCTAGGGTAGCCTAATGCTGTGTCTTTCACAAATATTTGTTTATTTGTTTTAAAGAGGTGTAAATAGTAGCCTATACTTTGCTTTATAGGCATATTCCTTTATATTCTATATATTGCCATATGCTATGAATGAAATGCCTTCACTATGCTCCTCTAATATATGTCAGTCGTTGCCCTTCCTTCACCCAACACCACTTTTATTCATATCTTTCTCAACTCCATTCTTTTTATTTCAAGGTGTTCCTCTTCAACACTCTCCAGCACATCCACATCACATTGTTCTTGTAATTCCTCATGCATTTCTCAAATAACTAATTTGCACCCCTCTCTGTCTTGATATTTGTCTTTCCTACAATGTCCATTGTCCATACACTACATTTAGTACATTATCAGTATCATGCAGTGATTTCTTTAGTTCCATACTTATCACCCTATTCCTTGTCACTGCCTTTAGCATACCTACAACCCTCCTCCCCAGTTGTACCCTCTCGCACTTCACCCTTCAAACTCCCATCTTGACTCGTCATGCCGCTCACATACTGTACTTACAGTAGTGAGCTGACATTTTGTATTATCTTACCATTTAATCTCACTTCATACTCTGTGGCTGTATGCCTCTCAAAGACCATAACTTTACTATTCATCACATTGACCTTCAGGTTACATTTCTCACAGAAACAAACATACTTACTAAAAGCATGTACACATTCCTACTGTTTCAAACCTTCAATCTTTCAAATTCCTCACTTCTCAGTTTATTTTAAACTTCTTCTCATGTAGCTACTTGGCTTTATATTTTATAATTTCAATTGTTTTCCTCTTAAATATTGTTATTGGTACGCTAGTTTTCCCTACATTGACAATTAACTTCTGCTATTTGCACACCATCAGTCAGTGACTATAGTCTATGAAGTTCATTTCAACTTACTGCCAATAGGGCAGCATTATTTGTAGGCTAAATAAGCATATTAATATCTTTACCTCTATATATTTTCACTCCAGCCTAGCTATTCCGCCCATTGTTCTCATCCTCCATTCTCGGATAATTTCATCTATGTACGGTATATACTGTACAGTACTGTATTTAACAGCTGTGGTCACATGACATACAGTATACCTGCCACATTCGTACGTTGACCTCAAAACTTAATAATTTATCTCCCACCTTCACATTTTACAATGCATTCATGTAAAATTATATTATTGTCATTAGCAATTTCCTTTCCACACCAATGCTGTCAACACCTAAACACAGACACATTGTTAGGTGAGGAGTTGGATGTCCATCATCCACATTCTGTGGCCAATGCATCAGTCAGAAAATGCAAGCTTTGTTAGAAAGTGTATTGATTCATTGATCTGTTACATTTTCCAGCATCATGTCAAGGTGTTTGATAATATAGCTCAGGGCCCCAGTAAGGATGTGTGAACCTGTAGTTGGGAACAGTGTTCTGGGTGGCACTGCAAGGTGGGCTGCGGATTGTGGCCCGGGGGTGCAAGCCCATGGGCTGATGTTTTCCTCCCCCGCTGCTCTCTCAGAGACAGATCTCATCTCTCCCTGGCCCCTTCGGGGGCTCGAGCATCAGGATGGCTTCAGTCTAACAGACTCGGACTGCTCGGCCGGACAGTCTGGGGAACTACAAGAACAACAACAACATCTCTCCATTTGCATCTTTCACCGACTCTTTCCTCTTGTGTTTTCCTTTCCTTACTCTATTTTTGTTTTCTATGTGTGTGGAGGAGACAAAAGGCAGGTTGCTTGTAGCGAGTGTCCCCCAAAGTTAAAAGAATGACAGAGCCAAATTCAAAGGACGTTGGAGTCAAAATGCCTGGACACTCGAAGTTTAAGTCTTAAGTCATAGGATGAAGGAAAGATTGATTGAGGGAGAGAGTTCCAGAGTTCACTTGTTGAGTAGAAGAAAGACAGAAAATTTGCCAATTCTTGAGTTGGAGAGCTGGACAGAATAGGGGTGGCGGGTGCCTCGCACTTGCTGCAAGGGAGGGGGTATAGCTATACAATGAGAGAGCTCAGAAGAACACTGATTTTTGAAACAGCGATAGAAGAGTGAAAGAGATGCAACATTGCAGCATGTAGACAGAGATTGTAGGGAACTAGTAAGAGGAGGCGAGTTGATGAGGCGAAATGCTTTTGATTCTACTCGTTCGAGAAGTGCGGTATGGGTGGATACCCTCCACACATGCGAACAATACTCAATACAGGGGCTCACTGTGCCCTGATACAGAGCAAGAAGCTGTGCAGGGTTGAAGAACCCACGGGGACGGTTGAGCACTCCTAACTTTTGGGAAGCTGTTTTAGCAAGAGTGGTAATATAATCTTTCCAAGAAAGGTCAGGTGAAAAAGATACACCTAGAATGTTGAGAGAAGATGAAGGGTTAAATTGTGTGTTGTTGAAGAATAGTTGATAGTCTTGTGGAAGATTGTGATGGAGAGATAGGGAGAAACTGGGTCTTGGAGGCATTGAAAGTAACAAGATTTTCTCTGCTCCAATCATAAATAATAGCAAGACTAGAAGATAGGCATTCTATGGCCTCGCCACGTTTGATTAGGAGTGCTTGCATGCTAGGTTGATGGGAAAAACTAGTTAATAGTGTAAGGTAGAGTCATCAGCATATGAGTGGATAGGACTAGAGGTACAGTTGAGGAGATCATTGATAATATTAGAAAGAGAATTGGAGACAGGACAGAACCCTGTGGAAAACCGGAGTTGATAGGTTGAGGAAGTGAACGATGGCCGTCCACAACTGCAGCTATGGAGCGATCAGAAAGCAGATTAGAGACAAAGGCACATATAGAGGGATAGAAACCGAAGGAGGGGAGTTTGGAAATTAAAGAATTGTGCCAGACTCTATTGAAGGCTTTCGATATGTCAAGAGCAATAGAAAAAGTCTCACCGAAGTCTCGAAAGGAGGATGACCAAGAGTTAGTAAGATAAGCAAGAAGATCCCCAGTAGAGCGGCCCTTAAAGAAACCGTACTGGCGATCTGAAAGTAGATTATGGGAAGATAAATGCTTAAGAAATGTTGAGTTAAGAATAGTTTCAAAAACTAGAGATGCAAGAAATGAGAGCAATTAGACGATAGTTGGAGGGTTGAGAGCGGTCACCCTTCTTTGGGACAGGATGAATAAGAGCAAACTTCCAGCATGAAGGAAAGACGTTAGGAGGATAGAAAGAGACGAAAGAGTTTGCCTAGGCAGGGATTCACCATGGAATAACAGTTTATGAGTACAATAGGAGGAACACCATCTGGTCCGTACGCCTTCTTATAAGTATTAAGTCCAGAGAGGGCCGAGAGTACATCTTTAGCAGAGATTATATTAGGCATAAGAAAGTGGAGTTTTTAGCAAAAGTTTGAGCAAAGAGTTCAGCTTTGTCAGAGGAAGAGGTGACGGTGATACCGTCAGAATGGAAGAGGGGAGGAAAAGACGAGGAAGTGAAGTTGTTGGAGAGGTATTTGGCTAGATGCCAAAAAGCTTGGGAAGAGCTAGAGTTGGAAAGTTCAGAGCATTTATTATTGATGAAAGAGTTTTTGGCGAGTCGAAGAACAGAATTGGCTTGATTCCGGGCGTAGACAAATAAAGTACAAGATTCTTGAGTTTCAAGGGGACGGTACCGTTTGAAGGCTTTCTTATTGCGGACAGCAGTAGAACAAGCGTGAGTAAACCAAGATTTTGTGAGTTAGACTGAGAGAAAGAGAATGGGATGTATGCTACCATGCACGAAAGGATTACCTAAGTAATGCGCTCAGCACTCTCTTAGGATCCCAGGCCACGAAATCATACATCATTCCATGGTAAATCAAAGAAGTACTGCCGTAGAGCCTCCCAGTTGGCAGCGTCAAAGTGCCACAAGTGCCGCCGGCTGGGGGGGTCAGAAGGCCATACTGGAGAGACAGGACAGGTGACAGAGATAAGGTTATGATTGGAGGAGCCCAACGGAGAGAGAAGGTTTACAGTTTAAGCAGAAGGATTAGAGGTTAGAAATAAGTCAAGGATGTTGGCCGATCTCCAGGGTGGTCCGGGATATGGGTGGGTTGCTGAACTAACTGCTCTTAGATCATTTAGGATAGAAAAGATGTAGGCTTGTTCACCATGTTGATCAATGAAATAAGAGGAGAGCCATAGGTGGTGGTGAACATTGAAGTCTAGTCTACTAACATGGAGATTTCAAAGAAGGGAGAGATGGATAGAATGTTTTCTACTTTAGAAGTAAGATACTGTAGTCAAATTGTTTTGGATAGTCAGTAGAATTAGGGGAGAGATAAACAGCACAGATATATTTAGTGAGAGAGTGACTAGATAACTTAAGCCATATAGTTGAGAATTCAGAAGAGTCAATGATGGGAGCAGAAGAGCAAGTAAGATTGTTGCGTATGTACACGCAACATCCACCCTTGGCTTTGAATTGAGGATAGAGATAGTAGGAGGATATAGAGAAGGGTTTGCTGTCTGTTGCCTTAGACAGCTGAGTTTCGGTGAGGAAAAGTAAGTCTGGTTTGGTAGAAGAGAGATGGTGTTCCACAGAGTGGAAGTTAGAGGAAAGGCCGCGAATGATACAGAAATTGATAGATAGAACATCTTAAATACGTTCCTCAAAATTCTCACTCAATCTTTGGCCCCATCTTTCATTTACACTGTTCTTCGCTTCTCTAGTCTTCCATTTCGCCTCTCTCCTTTTTTCCTTGTAGGCTACATCTCCATACCTCAACACTACCATCCTGCAAAACCTTCTCAATCCACTGTCTCTTCTCCTCAACTGCCTTTCTCACCGTATAATTCCACCATTCGCTTCCCTTATACCTCTGCCACCTATTCTCCTTTTACCACATACTTCCTCTGTGCTTGCTTTCACTCCTTCCTTAAACTGTTGCCTTTCATACTCTATTTCTCTCTATTTCATTTCTCTCACTTCCATCCATTTCTCATTTAGCCTCTTCAGGTACTCCCTCGACTCTTTTGTACTTTTCTCCATCTCACCAACTATTATTTCCTCTCTTACTTCTTGATTGTCTCGCATTCTCCTGTAACTCCTCACTCTCAGCTTTCCCTCCACAAGATAATGATCAGACATACCCTCAGCCTAACCTCTCAGCACATTCACATCGAGCAGTCTACACATTCTTTCCCTGTCACCAACACTAATACAATCTCTCCCCTCACAAGTCTATGCCATGTATACTTATGCATACGTCTCTGTTACCTACACCCATTCTGCACTCTGCATAAATCAATAATTCTTTCTCCACTCTCGTTTACAACGCCACACCAAAACTATCTTATCACTCCCTCAGTAGATTCATTGCCCACCCTAGCATTCAGGTCCCCTAAAACTAACACATTATAATTTTCCTCAAACCCTTGTAGACAATCCCTCATATTTTCCCCCCCAAAAATCCCCCTCCTCTACCGTCCTTTCACTTCCTGGCCCATATGCACTCACAAATACCCACCTTTCACCATTAAACTGTATTCGCACCCACATTAGCATTGATCACACAATCATCTCTCCACTCTTTTATAAACCCTCTTAGCTCTTCTTTCACAATAATAACCATGTCCTCTTTCGCTCTGACTCTCTCAACTACTCCAGACTTTCTACCTTTCACATTTCCAAAATTCACTTCACCCTCTCCTTTCATCTTCGTTTCACTTAGCGCAAGCATGTCATACTTTCATCTTTCAAACAACCTGCCAATGTCCTCTCGCTTCTCATATATTCCACAGCCATGCTCATTTAAAGTAACAGTTCTTAGGTTCCGGGACCACTTTCATGTTCCCTTGCCCGTATCTCTGTCTTGTCTAGTAGGTAAATTTTACAAGGAGAGGAAGATTCCTAGCCCCCCCGCCCCTTCCCCTTTCAGCCTCTTTTATGCCTTGCAGGGAGTATGGTGGTGGAAGTTCTTTCCCCTCCACCACAGAGGAGGCTATCTGCACCAGATAGTGGCGAGCGTTGGGGTTGTCACATCCCTACATCATTAGAAATGTAGAAAGAGATAAGGATGGAAAAGGCTATGGGAAGTAGAGGACACCAACTCTCACTCTGACAAAGAGTCAGCCCACCACCTGAAGCAGTGAGACAAATGAGAGTGGGTAAAGCAGAAGGTATGGATGGTATTGCTGTGGAGGGTATTAAGAAGGGTGGAGATGTGATAATAGATTGGTTGATGAGACTATTCAATGTTTGCTTTGTTGTATCAATGGTACCATTGTGCCTTTGTCAAAGGCACAATAGCGGCCCTTTGTACAAGAGAAACGGAGACTGGCAGGAGTGTTTAAGTTATAGAGGCCTTAGTTTATTATTAGTTGTTGACACTGATTGGGAGTGGAATCAGTTGCTGTTTGCTGGTGACATAGCACTGGTGGCGGATTCTGAGGAGAAGCTGCAGCGAGTAGCCAAAGAGTTAGGTGTGTTATGTGGGAGGAGGAAGCTGAGGGTGAATGTCAATAAAAGTAAAGCGATAGTGTAATACAGATGCTTGTAGGGTAAATCTAAATGTACGACTGGATGGGGAAATGCTGGAACAAGTGGAGTGTTTTAAATATCTAGGAGGAGTGATACGCAGAGACGCAGGTGTGGGAATGGAGGTAAGACAGAGAGTTTGTGAGGGAAGGAAAGTTTTCGGAACAATGGGAATTATGTGGAAGGTGAGAAGTCTCGGAATGAAAGCTAAAAATGCAATGTATCAAGGGATAGTTGTACCAACAGTGATTTATGGAGCTGAGACATGGAGTCTGAATGTACAAGAGAAATGAAGCTTGGAAATAATTGAGATAACTTGCTTGAGGAGTATGTGTGGAGTTTCGAGGAAAAGACAGATTGAGGAATGATGAGGTATGTAGGAGAGTAGGATAACAAGATTCCTTATCGGTCAGAGTGGAAAAATAAGGAAAGGGAAAGGAGACTGGCAGAACTGCAATATCTATCATGGTATCACACTGCTCAGTGTGCCAAGAATGGTCTTTGGCCATATTCTACTGATGCAAATCTGAGGTCACCTGCTAAAGGAGCATAAACCTGAGCAATCCAGATTTACACCTAAAAAATCTACAATTGACCGGATTCTGGCACTCCAGGTTTTCGTGGAGCACCAACTTGAGTTTTAAATAGGGCTGCTTGCAGTGTATGTTGATCTCAAGAAGGCATTTTACTCTGTGTACCGAGAGCCACTCTGGGCAGTACTACGACTACGTGGAATCCCTAAGGTGATTATTGACCTGGTGTCTGGATTTTATACAGGACTAGAGAGTGCTGTCAAGTGTGGTGGAGGAGCATCCTCTTTCTTCCCTGTGAATTCAGGTGTGAGACAGGTGTGTGTTCTAACACCTACACTTTTCAACACTTGTATGGACTAGTTACTGGGCCGGACAGTTGGGCAGAGTTGCTGTGGAGCAGACGTTGGCAATTACAAGAACACTGATTTTGATTTTGCAGAGGACGCAGTGATCTTAGTGGTGACGTTGGATGTTCTCAGATTGGCCCTCGAGACACTACATGAGGAGTCAGAACCGCTGGGCTTAAAGGTTCCTTTGACTAAGACTTGAGTCCGGCTATGATGTCAATCGTCACCTCGGTTTAGCATATGGGGTTATGGATTCACTCAACAAAATATATGGCGTTGTCGATACCTGTGCAGAATAACGAAGCTACGGATCTTCAATGCACTGGTGCTCTCTGTCTTATTATATGGATTGGAGACATGGACACTTAACTCGTAAAATGCAGTAGGACATGTTTCTGACTGGTCCCCAGTGCGGCTGGTTTATGCTTGATTCGGAAATAATTTGTTATATTTACCATATAAAGCAATATCACGGTACTGTATGTGCATATTATACTTGTATAATGAACATTTGAATATTGAAGAACCAGAAAATAGGTATAAAGAGCAAATATCCTGTGAACAGAATGTGTTATTGTGACGGGAGGGTGACTAATGCATTTTTTTTTTTTTTATGAAGGAGACATCAGGCAGGTTGCCTGTAACAATTAAGTGTCTCCCCAAAAGCCAAAAGAGCGACAGAGAGTAAAATTCAAGGGACATTGGTGTTAAAATGCCTTGACACACTAAGTTTCAACCAGTTTAATTATTTAAGTCATAGGATGAAGGAAAAATTAAGTGAGGGAGAGAGTTCCAGAGTTCACTTGTTCAGTACAAGAAAGTGAGAAAATTTGCTATTTCTTGGGTTGCAAAGCTAGACAGAATAGGAGTGGGACTGTGTTGAAAGGCGGGTGCCTCCCACTCGCCGCAAGGGAGGAGGTATGCACTGAGAGAGCTTTAAAGAACACTGATTGTTGTAATAGCGATAGAAGAGGGAAAGAGATGCAACAATGCGGCATGTATAAAAAGATTGTAGAGAACTAGAAAGAGGAAGTAAGTTGATGCGAAATGTGTTTTACTACTTTTTCGAGAAGTGTGGTATGGCTGGAACCTCCCCACACATGTGAACAATACTTGATATATTGGGTGCACTGTGACCCTGGACAGAGCAAGAAGCTGTGCAAGGATGAAGAATCCACGAAGACGGTTGAGCACATCTAACTTTTGGGAAGCTGTTTTTGCAAGATTGGTAATATGATCTTTCCAAGAATGGTCGGATGAAAAAGATAAACCAAGAATATTGAGAGAAGATTAAGGGTTGATTGTGTATTATTGAAGAGTAATTGATAGTCTTGTGGATGATTGCGACGGGTAGATAGAGGGAGAAATTGAGTTATGGTGGCATTGAAAGTAACAAGATTACATTTTCTGTCCCAATTAGAAATAATTGATAAATCAGAAGATAGGCGTGCCATGGCCCTGTCTCGTGAGGTTTGTAGTGATTATATGCTAGGTTGTTGTGAAAAACTAGTTGAATAGAGTAAGGTAGAGTCATCAGCATATGAGTGGATAGGACTAGAGGAACAGTTAAGGATATCATTAATGAATATTAGAAAGAGAACTGGAGACAGGACAGAACCCTGAGGAACAACAGAGTTAATAGGTTGAGGAAGTGAGCGATGGCCATCCACAACTGCAGCTATGGAGTGGTCAGAAAGGAAATTAGAGACAAAGACACAGATAGAGGGATAGTCTAGAAACCGAAAGAAGGTAGTTTGGAAAGTAGAGATTTGTGACAGACTCTATCAAAGGCTTTCTATATGTTTATCGCAATATATAAAGTCTCACCAAAGTCCCGAAAGGAGGATGACCAAGAGTTAGTAAGATAAGTAAAAAGATCACCAGTAGTGTTCCTTAACCCCTACTATACCAGCGACGGCGCAAAGCCGTCAGTAAAAAGGTGACTCACCAATACTAGCGACGGCTCTCATACATCCTGCTAGTTCTGCTAATACCTAGCTAGAGCTGCTAACATGACTTAGAGGAAATGCTGGGAGGAGTTGGCAGTACTTCTCATGCTCCCTCTCAGCTACTCTAGGCCGGCTGGCTCCGTTACCCACAAACTCTTGAGCTGAGAGGGTGTTGTCTCGTTGATTATGGCAACAAGTCTGGTACTGGAGGGTACACATTTATCTACTATGATATGGTAAAGTAGGGGTTAAGGAAACCACACTGGCAATCTGAAAGTAGATTATGGTTAAGAAATTTTGAATTAAAAATAGTTTCAAAAACTTTAGAGGTGCAGGAAATGAGAGCAATTGGATGATAGTTAGAGGTTTGAAAGCAGTCACACCTTCTTTGGGACAGGTTGAATAAGAGCAAACTTCCAGCAAGAAGGAAAAACGTTAGAGGAAAGACAGACACGAAAGAGTTTGCCTAGGCAGGGAGTCAACACAAAATAAAAACAATTGAGTACATCAGGAGAAACACCATTCGGTCAGTGTGTTCTGCCCAGAGAGGGCAGAAAATACATCCTTAGAAGAGATTATGATATTGGGTAAGTGAGAGGGGGGTGGAGAGGGAGGAGTAACACCAGAAACATCCAAGGTAGAGCTTTTAGCAAAACTTTGAGTGAAGAGTTCAGCTTTGTCAGAGGAAGAGGTGACGGTGGTACCATCAGAGTGGAAATGAGGAGGGAAAGACGAAGAAGATAACTTGTTGGCGAGGTTTTTTGGCTAGATGTCAAAAAGCTTGGGAAAAGCTAGAGTTGGAAAGCTAAGAGCAATTGTTATTGATGAAAGAGTTTTTGGCGAGTCTAAGAACAGATCTGCCTTGATTCTGGGCAGAAACATATAAAGTACGAGATTCTTGAGTTTGAAGGCGATAGTAGCGTTTGAATTCCTCCTCCTTGTTGCTGACACCAATAGAATAAGCGTGAGTAAACCAAGATTTTTGTGAGACACTTTGAGAGAAACAGAATGTGATAAATGCTTCCATGCCCAAATGCCCTCAGTAATGTGCTTAGCATTCTCTGAGGGTCACTGGCCACGGAAGTAAAAATCATTCCATGGGAAATCAAAGAAGTACTGCCATAGAACCTCCCAGTCATCAGCGCTAAAATGCCACTGTCGTCACTGGCTGTGGGGGTTAGAAGGCTGTAATGGAGAGACAAGACAAGTGACAGAAATAAGGTTATGATAGGTTAAGCCCAACGGAGGGAGAAGATTTACAGTACAGTATTTATTTGTATTTAGTTTTTTTATGGGGGGAGGGGGAACCGAGATTAAATATGGCTTGATATAAAGCAGAAAATTAAGGACATACATTTTTTTAGTTTGAGTATAGACGTGGGATCACATACTCTGGTTCGATCTCAAAATAAAGAACTTGAAAACAGAAGTAGCCCTTGACAGGGTCGCCTGGAAAGCCGCCATTTAGGACATGAAACTGTAACCACACTCTCTGTAGACCAAACTGTCTTTAAACTTGTATTTATGTGTATGTATGGAATGTCTTAGTATAGCATTAGGATAAGCTCTACTTTAGACCAAGATTGCGTAAAGGTTCCTCCCAAGGAAAGTAGAGGAAACACCTGCTATGCATTCCCAATCACAGTAACAAGGTGAAAGTTAAACTACAACTGGTACTTTAGCAGTATCAAATGACAAATTTAGTCGCTCTTCAGAACTTAAGTAGGTTAGGTTAGGATTGCTTGATAAATAAACTGTGTACCTGTATACAGGTCTCCCTCACTATCAGATGCCCTGATTTACGATATTATTCTTGGTTTTTAGGTGTTTGGGTTTGTGTTTTGGCTGGTCCGAGAAGGCATCCACATTTACTCCATTAATTTTAGGGTTTGCGATAAATGTTTTTAAATTTAAGATCAGGTTTTAAGGAACTTAACCAAATCGTATATCGAGGGAGACCTGTACAATACCGTATACTGTACTGTATATACTGTATATATATATATATATATATATATATATATATATATATATATATATATATATATATATATATATATATATATATATATACTGTATATATATATACTATATATATATACATACATACATATAACCTACATACTTACATACATTTATGACTATGATCTACATGTGACTAGGTCAGTCTCTTTTTTTCACCTAAGGGCGGCATTCCAGGCAGCCCGGTCTTTGGCATCCCTTTTGGTTTCACACACTTCTGACCTCCTGATCCCCACCTCCTCCTCCCCTAATTCTCTTCTTCTCCCTTCCATACCCCACCCAACTATGTTTGCTGGTCCTTCATTCCTTAAATTTAGCAATTCGTTGAAGTACTCCCTCCATCTTTCGACTCTCGCTTGCTTCTCGGCTATATATATATATACCGGGTGTCCCAGGAGGAAAGGGCATAACTTTGGGAAATGATAAACAAAATATTCTAAGCTTAACATTTTCTATACAAAATATTCCAAATCTCAAACAGTGAAGAGATATTGCATGTTGAAAATGGCATTTTCTTAAGTATTTCCCCATAAGGCTGGCCTAGCTGTCCTAGTGCCTAGCACACCTCCATCTAACTGCAATAATTTGACTATGTTATTGTAAAGATATTATAATTTTGTAAGTTGCAAAATGATTATAGATATATTAGCTCACTTTGGACCAGTTGAAAACTATCTGACATGAAAGAGTTCAATATCTTTTTAACGGTTGAGATTTGGACCTTTTGTTATAGAACATTTTAGGCTTAGAATACCTTGTTTTATCATTTCCCAAAGTTATGCCCTTTCCTCCTGGGACACCCTGTATATATATATATATATATATATATATATATATATATATATATATATATATATATATATATATATATATATATATATAGACTATATATATATATATATGTGAGTACGGTAGGTCAGTCTCTTTTTTCACCTAAGGGCGGCATTCCAGGCAGCCCGGTCTTTGGCGTCCCTTTTGGTCAGTACTTTAGCTGCGAGATCGGTTTGTACCACCTGATCCCACATCTTTCTTGGTCTACCTCTCCTTGCGACTCCCTCCACGTTCATACTTTCTTTTCTTAACCAAATGATTCTCATCCATCATTTCCACCTGTCCATACCATGTAAGCCTACTCCTACGCATCTCCTCACTAGTGCTCTCAATTCCCAAGCGCCCTATGAGTTCCACACTGGGGGTTCTGTCTCTCAACGCGGACCCACATGTACATCTCACCATGGACCAGGCGGTACTCCCAGGGAGTGTTACAGGCAGCTGATAAGGACGGCTGGAACTCCTGTTTCACCACCTAGCCTCCCTTGCTGATCATTTCCGTGCCTCACCAATATTGAGGGCAACCCCAGTCTGCCCTCCAAAACACGTTCTCTTTCTATTGATACATTATACCACAAACACATTATATACTACACTATCTATTCAAAATATAAAACCAAAACAAATATCACAAACAAACGACCACCTCGCAGTCCCCAGTGGGGGACCAGAAATGCCCCCAGTGGTCTGGCTTATGATACCGACCGTCAAAATGCTCTGGACCGTATATAGTTTCCACTTGTACTACATATTTCTGCAACATTCGTTGCCTTCCTTCTAACTCCCACTGTTGAACACCACCTCTCTTCCGCCAACCCTGACCTTCTTTCTCACCGAAAATCAGTTGTCTAAGGCAACAGACAGAAAACCCTTCTCTATATCCTCCTACTATCTAATTCCTCAATTTAAAGAAACAGGTGGATGTTGCGTGTTCGTACGCAACAATCTTACTTGCTCTCATGTTCCCAACTTTGACTCTTCTGAATTCTCAACTATCTGGCTTAAGGAATCTTGTAGCTCTCTCACTAAATACATCTGTACTGTTTATCTCTCACCTAATTCTACTGACTATCCAAAATTCTTTGACTATGTTACTTCTAAAGTGGAAAACATTCTATTCATCTCTACCTTCTCTGAAATCTCCTTCCTAGGAGATTTCAAAGTTCACCATCACCAATGGCTCTCCTCTCTTTTCACTGACCAACCTGGTGAACAAACCTACATCTTTTCTATTCTAAATGACCTAGAACAATTAGTTCAGCACCCCGCCCGTATCCCGGACTGCCCTGGAGATCGGCCCAACATTCTTGACTTATTTCTAACCTCTAATCCTTCTGCTTATACTGGAATTCTTCCTCCGTTGGGCTCCTCCGATCGTAACCTTATTTCTGTCACCTATTATGTCTCTCCAATATACGCCTTCTGAGACCCCCAACTGGCGGCGCTCCTTTGGCTCTGCCGACTGGGAGGCTCTACGGCAGTACGGTACTTCTTTGATTTCCCATGGAATGATCTTTGCTTCCATGGCCGGGGACACTCAGAGAGTGTAGAGTGCATTACTGGGGTACTCCTTTCGAGCATGGAAGAATCCACCCCACTGTCTTTCTCTCAGACTAATATCTTTATTCAGCACACTGCCCAGATGCTTAAATGAGCTGACAATCTAAGCCTGACCGTTCTACTTCACCTCACACTCTGTGGCTTCACCCTTTTCGAAGACCATAACCTTGCTCTTCCCCGCATTTACCTTCAGATTCCGTTTTTCGCACACTGTTCCAAACATATATACCAGACCCTGCAACTCCCATTCATTATCGCTCATCAGAACTGTAGGCTATCATCAGCAAACAGCAGTACAGGTAACTTACACTAGTTTCCCTCCCTTATCAGCGATACGCCAACATCCACTGCTCTTCCTTGTATTTCTTTCATGACTCCATTCATATACTGTATACAGTAAACAACCACGAGGACATCACACACCCGTTTCAACCCAACATTCAGATCAAAGAACTCACTTTGCTCATTCTCCACATGTACTGCCGCCTTTGCACCCTCATACATGTTCTTCATTGCTTTCAGCAACTTGCCATCTACTCCATATATTCTAAGTACTTTCCACATACCTTCTCTATCCACTCTGTCATACGCCTTCTCCAAGTCCATAAAGGCAACATACAGCTTTTGTTGCTCCTCCATATATTTCTCCACAACACATTTCAGGGTAAAAATCTGATCTACACATCCTCTTCCCTCCCTAAACCCACCCTGCTCGTCACCTATCCATTTGTCCGTTCTCGCTCTCACTCCCTCAATCACTACCCTACTGTACACCTTCCCTACTACGCTTACAAGACATATTCCTCGGTGGTTACCACACACTCAGGTGCACTCCCTTTCTCCCATGCTAGTTTGCACATTTTCCATACCCATTCCATCAGTATCTCGCCAATATTTCCCCACACACTCCATCTATTCCTGGTGGTTCCCCAACTTCACTCTTTTCATGGTTTCACACATTCTGACCTCCTGATCCCGACCTCCTCCTCCAATACTTTTCTTCTCCCTCCAATACCCCATCCAACTATGTTTGCTGGCACTTCATTCCTTACACTCAGCAATTAATTGAAGCACTCCCTCCATCTTTCGACTCTCTCTTACTTCTCGGCTAGCACTCGCCCAATCTTATCTTTCAGACCCTTACTGTTTCCCTTGCTACCTTCCCTAACTTTCTTGACTTCTTCCCAGAATAGTTTCTTACACTCCCTACAATTTACACTCAGATTCCTTCCAAATTCCTCATCTACTCTTATCTTACTTTCCTTCACTGCTCTCTTTTTCTCCAAGTACCTCGCTCTTTTCTGTCTCTCCAAATCTGCATTCCCTCTACTGTACTACCCAACCACTTTCTATAAGCTTTCTTCTTGTCTTCCACAGGTATGTTTACCTCTTCTGTCCACCATGCTGTACCCTTCACTCCCCTCCCTCTTCTCCTTACTCTACATATCTCCTCACATGCTGCACAGATCTCTTCATTAAACACTTTGCTCACCTTCTCCATACCTTCCAGGTCAAATCTACCTAGTCGTCTTTCTACTGCTCTCCTGAACTCTTCCTTGATTTCCCCCTCCTGCAACCTAACCTGTAACCTAACTAAATTTATCTTAAATTTGGTGTTATTAGGTACTGATACCGGTAAATTTCCTAATTATTTTCTTAAGTCTTCTGAACAAGTCCGAAACTCAATGGGGGCTTACGTTGCGGTGTCGCTTAGCTGCACTCACTCTCCAACTCCATTCCCGTGCGTCTCTTCAGGTGAGTTCCCAAGCCGTGATTCGGTCCACCCCAAGCAGCCCACAACATGAATGATTGTCTTTTCTTAACCATGAATCACATGGTCTTTGCCGAGGTATTCTCCACTCAAGGTTGTCACCCACCAAAACCACCGCATGAGCAGGGTTGACTTCAAGGGAGTTGGGCCTTGTGCCCATATAGCCAAAGCTGGCATTCATGGATTACGCATCAAGAATATCTTGAGTAAGTTTGAGAGTATGTGCTGGTATGATACGTGGTCGTACCAGCGGTACCCCATGATCATGCGTAAACACTTGGTACCAAAGAAGCAAATGCGTCTTTCCAAATGACCGTTAAGTGTCCATGTCTTGCAACCATATATAGTCCTTCTATTTTGTAAAAGCCGTTTGGGCGTTGTCAGGTCAGGTATCTGATAAAGGCAGACTTGCCAAATCTTAAATTCTTAATAACAAATCTCACATTTTAAGCTATTAACAACTTAGAAAGGGGTTATCAATACTCTGTATAGATTAAATAAAATAAAAGCTGTATGGTTTTAAGAATGTGAAAAAAAAATTTAAGGATAAATGCAAATAATTTGTATAAAAATGGCAACGTTGCTTAGGCGATGTTGCTACTGGTAAATGGATTGACCTGACCTAGGGTACGAGTGTACCCGAGAAAGTGTCCCATTATCTGGTTATCCTAAACGTGACAATTCTGCCTTTATCTGATGCCCCAAGTGGACCACACCCAAATGACCCTAATAAAATAGAAGGACTATAGCAAGACAGGGAGCACCAGTGTTTTGAAGATCCTCAAATTAATCCTTCTGCACATGTATCGCAATAACCATATAAACTTGTTGAGAGAATCCATAACACTGCATGCTTGGCCGATGCGATGGACATTGTGGCCTGATCCAAACACCATTATGAATCTCCCTACCAAAATAAGTTAATTTATCCAAGACTTCTACATTCTCGCCGCATGCTTGTACAGACTGTACTGCTTCGCCCAACAAGTCACTGAAAGATTAAACTTTAGTCTTAGACCAAGAGACCCTTAGACCGAGGGGCTCCGACTCCTCAGGTAGTGATTCGAGAGCTAGTATGAGAATCTCAAGCGACTCCACCAAAATCACTGCATCATCAGAAATGTCAAGGTCAGTGATCTTAATATTGTCGATCGATGCTTCAGTATTAACCATGACTAATTGTCCGGCCCATTATTTAATCCAGACAAGTGTTGAAAAGTGAGGGTGCCAGCACACATCCCTGCCTCACTCCTGAGTTTACATTGAAAGCGGGGGAGGCCTACTAACCACACTTGACGCCAGTTCATGTAGGAAGTTCGAACACCAGATCAGTAATCACTGCTGGTATCCTACGAAGTCTGTTTAGGAACCTCAATTTTACACCATACTATTTTTGCTAACTCTACAACTACTGTACTTTTATGACTATTTACAATTCAACCTATACACCTAAACTTTGTTACATACAGTTCGAAATGATCCCCCACAATGTTTTTGTGGAGTGACCACCAGGACGGTCCAGGATTCGAACCCGGGTCCCCATGCTCACTAGGGGAACACTCACCACTAGACCAACAAAAGTACAGTACTCCACTTGGGCTATAATTATGCTCAAGTGATTTTCTGCATTGTATTTCCATTGAAGTAGTTGCCAAAACTGCTGGCAATACAAGGGAGAGGTTCTCACAGTGCTTCCTGATGCACAGAGTCAAATGCCATTTTGAGATCGACAAATAGACTGCAAGCAACCCCTCTTGAAACTCAAGCTGGCGTTCCACAAGGACCTTGAGTGCCAGGATTCGGTCAATCGTTGACTTCTTGGGTGTGAAAGCAGATTTCTCATGTCTCTGACTTTTAGGAGGGGACTCCGAATTTTGCTCAGTAGTATATGAGCCAAAAATGGCCTAGCACACTAAGCAGCGTGACCCCACGGTAGTTATTGCATTCCTGTTGGTCCCATTTTCCTTTCCAGATAGGGATGATCAAGCCCCTTTTCCAGTCAAGAGGAATGGTACCAGTTTGCCAGACAGCAGACAGAACTGCATGCAACTCATGGATCAAAGCCACGACCCCGGCTTTCAATAGTTCTCCAGATAGGCCAGATATCAGGAGCCTTCCCACCCTCATCCTAACCACAGCCTCACCTCCGTAAAGGAGGGCGAGTCTTTGTTGATTGGAGGATCTGGAACCAATGCCTGTTCATTTACTGGTTTAAATTGTTACCACAGTTACCCACAGAACTTCTGTTCCTCTCTGTGATTTTATATATGGAAATATAATGCATATGATTAAATTAAGAGTGTAGTTTCTTATGTAGTGATTAACTCATCTGATTAGTCAACTAATGATAAGAAAAACCACACTTGCAATTCATTCTTACTAATTTTACTTTCATACCTTAGATTAAAACAAAGAACAGAACTTAACTGAGCAACTGTGCAACTGCTTTAAGTGCTTAACCCAATGGGCCCTACAATCATTACCATCCGATGTGATTGTGCCGTATGCCATTCAAACCAAGCTCAAAAAACCATGGTAGAAGTCTGAAAGACTGGGGAAATTGTCTGAAAGATGGTATAAAGATATTTCTCTCTTTTTGAAAGAAAGCGTCAATTTCCGGACTATCACTTTGATTTTTGTCAAGCAAAGAACAGAAAAAACTGAGGTGAGGATTGTATTTATTTAATTTCCAGACTGGGTGGCTATACAGTACTGTACTGTACTGTATTTAGTACAGTATTTGTTTTTTCCCTTGTGAATAAGGTTACCAATACTGTCATTATCAAGTACTAGTATGTAACAGTTATACATGTTACCTTTCTACTCTAACCTAACCTACTGTAAAATGGATTAGACTTGGTTAGATTCATTACTGGTTGAATTTCCATCATAATTCAATTTCCATTGTTGCAGGATTAATTTTATTATCGGTTCCTAATACAGTATTAACCAATATGGTTGTTGATGTTGTTGTTGTCGTTCCCTAAGCTGCCTGGCCGGACAGCCCATAGTACCTAAGGAAGGCCATGGGACGGGCTTTCTCACAGGGCTCTCAAGGAGTGTAGATTGTTGTTGGCGTAAGTGATTATGTGAAATGCAGTCTTCTACAATGTGTTTAATAGTATGGGGTGCTGTGTATGTGTGAAATGCAGTCTTCTACAATGAGTTTAATGGTATGGGGTGCTGTGTTACAACCCGGGCAGATGTCGTCGACGGAGTCGTCCCGTCTCTTCTGATAGCTCAGAAGAGCTGGATGGTGCCCACATCTCAACCTGGCGAGGTGGACTCTGTCCTCGCGAGGAATAGAGGATTCAGAAGGATGGATTTTGGGAGGTCGTGCCTGCAGATACGTGTTGTCTAAGAGTGATTGGATGGAATGGCGAGAGATAGGAGGGGATGGATGTAGTTCCCGGGCGTACGGTAGTCATTTTTACATAGGGCGATCGCCGCGGTTAACTTTGCGTCTATTTTGACGGCGATTTTTTCTGTTATTTGCCCCCTGCTGGCAATATATATAATGATGACAATATATCATGAGGGGGTGAGGGTTTGCCCCCCCTCAACATATTATTGTATCCAATGGCATTCAAAATAGATGGCAACTTGACTGCAATCGGCCGACGCCTCCCCCGCCGCCGTCATGTTTACATTTGTCGATCGCCATGGTTAAGTTCGCGTCTATTTTGATGGCGATTTTTTCGGTTATTTGCCCCCTGCTGGTAATATAGCCTATATGATGATGTCAATATGTCATGGGGGGTGAGGCGGGGGGGCCTCAACATATTGTATCGAAAGGCAGTCAAAATAGACGGGAACAAGATGGCAAGCGTCCGACGCCACTCCGGGTAGTGTAAACAAGGCTGGCGATATACCCGGGAACTACATCCTACCCGATAGGAGTATAGATGTGCTTCTGGAATCTGGTTTAGGGTGGGCAGGGAGGGAGAGATGACAGTATTTGTGTATGATACCGTGTGCTGGGTGTTGTTTTGATATTTCTTGGTGTCTGTGGGTATGTTGCCATGTAGTGTACTGGGTGGTGTTGGTTTGTGGAGACTGCAGCCAGGAATTGAGTAGGCTACCTCTCAGGTATAGGTGGTCTTTGACTTTGAAAACTTTGTTTTTTTTACTTAAATGATCTGTAGACATTTGTTTCTACCACCGGAAATGCATTTCATGTGCAATACATAAAGGACTGTAAAAATAAAAAAAAAAATCTCCCTATTGTTGGCGATAAAAATCAGGATGGATGTAGTTTTCGCGCGTACAGTCGTCATGTTTACATAGGGCGATCTCTGCTGTAACTTCGCGTCAATTTTGACGGCGATTTTTTTTCTGTTATTTGCCCCTTGCTGTCAATATATATCTATCTATCTATCTATATGCTCAGGCCCAATCCCCATTTTGGGGGTAGCCGACTCAAGACAGAGCAAGAACAGGGAAAACACAAAAACAACATAAAACAACAAATAAACACAGATAAAAAGCACAAACTCACACACATCCAGGTCACCCAGGAGAAGACCCAGAGACCTGGGTCAATATATATGATGATGACAATATGTCAGGGGGGGGGGGGGTGAGGGGGGCAAAGCCCCACCTCAACATAGTACTGTATCCAATGGCATTACAAATAGACGGGAACATGATAGCAAACGTCCGACGTCACCGCCACCGCCGCCGTCATGTTTACATTTGTTGATCGCCATAGTTAAGTTAGCGTCTATTTTGACGGCGATTTTTTCGGTTATTTGCCCCCTTCTGGCAATTTATATGATGATGATAATATGTGAATGCCCCCTCAACATATTGTATCGAAAGGCAGTCAAAATAGATGGGAACATGATGGCAAGCGTCCACTACCGCTCCGCATAGTGTAAACAATGGTGGCGGTACGCCCGCACTTAACATTCTTGCCTAAAAATCTTATTAAGCCCATTACTGGCAAAATAGATGCTGATTTCAATAAGTCATGGGGGTAACGCCCCCCCTCAACCCATCCTCTATCCCGAGGTAAATTTGTTTTTGTTATTTTACTCTGAAAATGACATACATCAGAGTGTTTCAAGATTGTTGAATAATGGGAGAAAAACATTTTACGGGGATTAAAACTAATTGGGTAGAATGTAGAGTTCGGGCGTACCGTCAGCCTTGTTTACACTACGCGTAGTGGCGTCGGACCTTTGCCATCATGTTCCCGTCTATTTTGACTGCCTTTGGATATAATATGTTGAGGAGGGACAAAGCCCCCCCATGACATATTGTCATAATCATATACTGTATATTGCCAGCAGGGGGCAAATAACCGAGAAAAAAATCGCCGTCAAAATAGACGCTAAGTTAACCGCGGCGATCGCCCTATGTAAACATGATGACCGTACGCCCGGAATCTACATCCATCCCAACTAATTTTATCTAATGATGAAAATTATCTAAAACCAATATGAAAAACCATGGGAAGCTTAGCAGTCAAATCTTCCGTTTTTATTTTAGGGGGGAGGGGGGGGGGTGCGGGGGGGGGGGGGAGAACCAGGTTTGATATTGGAAACAGGTGTCTGAAGTTCCGCATCTAGCCTGGCCTATAAATTTGCGAGTGCAAAACATAACCTAGAGCTCCTAGCCTAAGCCTAGGCTATGTCATTGTCACTGGTCGGGATCGGGAAACTATTATTGATAGCCTTTCTAAAACAGTGGAGGTGGTCTGAAGCTAGAGTCAAGCCACTGCCTAAATGGTAACATTCCAGTTTTACACGGGATGATTTTTACAAGTACCGGATAGCCTATTTTATATTTGTTATCCTTGTTTTCAATTTTTGTAGGTGTGTCATTGGCAAGAATGTAGTTACCGGGTGTACCGCCCGTCTTGTTTACACTACGCGGACGCTCACCATCATGTTCCCGTCTATTTTGACTTCCTTTGGATACAAAAATTAATTACCCTAACCAAACAACTAACCTAGTATTATAGATTTATAAGTATTTATTTTATTATAAGTATTTATAGATGATTTATGTTGTATGTTGGTAGTGCTACACCAGGTAACTACATCCATCCCGTGTAATTTTGTGAACCCCGTCAGAAATTGTAAAACAAACATTATCCATCAATCTTAAGCCACCAAAGCAACAACAAATATTTGCACGCTCGTGATCACGTTCCCGGCTATTTTGACTGCCGTGGGATACAATAATAGGTTGAGGGCTTTGAGGGCCCCCCTCATCCCCCCCATGACATATTGTCATCATCATATCTATTGCCAGCAGGGGGCAAATAACAGAAACAAAATAAAAAAACGTGAGCGCACAATTTAAGTAGGCCTAGCCTAAAGTTGTAAACATGACGACCGTGCGCCCCTACCCAATTTAATTTTATTGATTTAGGGAGTAGGCCCTATAGGCTAATTATCTAATATAGGCCAAATTAATTACCAACGGTTTGAACATAGGCTAGGCTAGGCCTAGGTCCTATGCCAATGAAATTATGAAGTACCGGTATATGATATATCATATAATTTATATAACGAATAGCCTATAGGCTAGGCCTAAACCTAAATAATAGATCATAACTTCGACCCAGTGTCAAACTAGAATAATAGGCCTAGGCCTCCCCTATAAATTTGACAAGAAGGATATTAGGCTAGCCCAGCCTAATCTAGGGTAGGTTAACCTATAAAATAAATGTTGGCATAGGCCTAGGCTAGTAGGCTAAGGTCCCATACAGTAGGCTACCTGGCTACACATTATAGGCTAGGCTAATAAAAAGGTAAGTAATAATAGGCCTATTATAGCATTATGTATGTTCATCTGTTGGTTGTTTTGGAATTTTTGTAATATATTCTGAATTCCGATTCTTGATAACAGGTGTCCCAAGAAATCGGAGAATCCTTGGCGTAGCGTAGAAAGAAAGATTAGGCCTAGGCTAGGCTTATCTATAGCCTACCTTGTCCATTCTTATTATATAAAAGCAAACCAATATAACATCTTGTAGACCTATACACCTAAATACAGTTCCTTTGCACTAATATGGGAGGATTATGTGTTTTAGATCATAATAGTCAATAAGTCATTGACCAAATCTTTTGTTTACATGGCGAAGACTCGGCAGACGACGTACGCTAAACGCTATTTTCACCATTATATATATTATTTATTAGTAATCTTTTCTACTTTAAGGCATGAAAATAAAATAATTTGTAATTTAATACACTTGTTTGTGCATTAAAACCGAGTAATTAACTTAAATATTCAAATTTCATAGTCGATCTCTAAAATTACGTGGACCTTGGACCCTCCGCGGAAGCAGGTAGGCTCCGTGGAGAGGGTGTCCCCAATATACTGCCATAATTAGCCTTAGGAGGGAGGTTAGCCTGCATTGTGTACACGATATGCAGTGTGGGAAAAGTACTGAGAGAGAGAGAGATTTGCATAGATTTACATAGATACACTGGCCACCCAGACCTTCCGATCCAAACGAGGTGGTCAGGACTTAATTCTAGTAGAAATGGAATATCCCATAGAAAAGGAAAGTTGAAGGAAAGGATAGAAAAGGAGAAAGCACAAAGAGAGAGAGAGAGAGAGAGAGAGAGAGAGAGAGAGAGAGAGAGAGAGCGAAGGGGAAGGAGAGGGGGATTGATTGAGAGAGGTATTGTAAATAATGTGGGAATAGGGTGGAACCAGCATATGCATACTGTACTGTATATTAGGCCCTTTGAAGGGAGCCCACTCCGATTGTTTTCTCTTTCTCTCCCTCTCTCTTTGGCTTGTATCCGTTTGGCCCCATTCAGCCTACTGTTTTATGACGTTTACCCCCATCCAGGTGTCAATATTTTCCTGGCAAGCGGTAGCGAGCCAGCATATATATTTTTTGTTTTAACAGCAAGCTAAATTTGTACATTTTTCGATAGAAACATTTTTCCGGCGAAGCCGGATTTCTCCATACAATGCTGGCTCGCTATCGCTCGCCAGGAAAAAATCGACACCTGGATGGGGATAAACGTCTTAAAA
This sequence comes from Paralithodes platypus, assembly GCA_032716605.1. Lineage (NCBI taxonomy): Eukaryota > Metazoa > Arthropoda > Malacostraca > Decapoda > Lithodidae > Paralithodes > Paralithodes platypus. The sequence continues at coordinate 25,409,994 of CM064529.1, read as the reverse complement.
CAGTTGGCCGAATGGGGCCGAAGGGATACAAGCCAAGGAAAGAGAGAAAAGGAGAGAAAGATAAAAAGAAAGCCGGTGACCCCCCTTAAGAACAATTATATCCCATTCAGTACCGGTGACACTCTATTTAGTACATTCTGGCAATGCATTATCAATTGTATTCAGCTTTGGAAGGACGTCTACCCATAAAAGACTAGCTCAATTGATTCGTTTAGCTACCATATATCCTTCTAAAGCTTCATGCAATCGTCTAAATATACCTTGAATACAATAACAAAAGACGTCGCCGGTACAGAACGGGATATGCAGAACAAGTAGCCTATGGAGAATAGATTACGAATTTTTGATGCTTATGAACATTCATCCATCCATATACTCAGGCCCAATCCCTACTTTTCCTATTTGTTTTTCTTCCGTTTTTGTTTTTGTTTTGTTTTTTTTTGGGGGGGGGAGGGGGGGGGGGGGACGACTCAAGACAGAGCCTGAATAGGGACAACAGAAAACACTGAACACACACAAACAAAATACAAATTCACACACATCGAGATCATACATTTCAGAAATAAGAAGATATGAATACTGAGATTACCAAGTCCATTATTTTTGGTATTTATTCATATATTTATTTATATATTCACTTTGGCGAGGGAAAACGGGAGGTGGAGTGAGGGTCTTGGGGATTTATACTGGATCGTTTGAAAGGTATAGTCGATTTCTTCCTGGCGAGCGACAGCGAACCAGCATTGTATGGAGAAATCCGGCTTCGCCGGATACATTTTTCGATAGAAAAATGTACAAATTTAGCTTGCTGTCAAAACAAAAATATATATATTATGGCTCGCTACCACTCGCCATAAAAATATTTACACCTGGATGGGGGTAAACGTCTTAAAACAGTAGGCTGAATGGGGCCGAATGAATACAAGCCAAAGAGAGAAGGAGAGAAAGAGAAAAAAGCGAGGTGGGCTCCCTTAGCATTCCTCAGGTACAGTCGGGCTAATAAATGATGTCTCGGCACCAAGTATGTTTTGATCAATAGATGGTATCGGCAATATCTAAGCTCCATTTCTTCATATCAAGTGAAATATACAAACATGTTCCTACACTTACCCACCCTATTCAACATCTGACAGACATTAATACAGCACAGAGCAAGCCAAACGTAATGACAACTGAGACATAACTTATTAGCGCGACCGTACAGTCACTCATAAACAATCGTGGACCTCTCCTATTTCTAATTAAGGAAGTTGATCTCTTGAAACGATTTAACCCTTTAAGGCGGGATGGTTCACTTTTTGGGCGATTTTTGCATGTAGGCTATTCATTATTTGATTTGTTTCCTCCCTAGACCTCCTTCAAATTAAAAAAAAACATCCATTAGATCCCCCTTCTAGATTAATTTGCAAATTTTTCGGTAGAAAAATGTCCCGGCCGAACGCCAGTTCTTCCAACATTACAGGCTCACTATCGTTCGCCAAATAGCACGAAAGGTCTAAATATTGACGACGAAATGGGCGAAAGGTGACGACTAACTAATGGGGCAAACATCTTAACATCTGAAAACTAATGGGGCTAAACATGAGGGAGAAAGTGGTCCTGAAAACCAGCCCAGCGACGTGTGTTAAATTATATTCTAGCTCTCTTTGGATGATTGTGTGCAGATTAGGAACGATGTGTGGTAGCTAAAAGGACTAATTGAGATGGTCTGTAGCCTCGTAATGAATAGTCGTCCTTCCTAAGCTATATAAAATCGTTTAATAGTTGCCAGAATAGGCTGAAAAAGGGCGTCACCGGTACTGTACGGGTTAACCCCATGAAGCTCTGACGCGTTTTATCAGTTTATTTTGGTTATAATTAGACGATTTTATGCAGCATAGGAAGGATCTGTGGGTATTAAAAGGGTAAATACTATCTCAATCAACCCTTTAACTTCCGTATACCGTTATTAATCGGAATGAAATCGTCTAATACTAGCCAGAAAATATAACAGAAATGCGTATTGGAGCTTGAAAGGGTTAACGAATATGCTTCTATACATCAACTACAAAGCCGTGTATACTATCTAATAATAAGCAAAGTCTAAAAAAAAAAAAAAAAAAAAAAACATAGGGGGTGCAGGAATGCCTATGAGTCGATTAGAGACTATAATGGTATCCGAGTGTACCTGCAGGGAGATTAGAGACTATAATGGTATCCGAGTGTACCTGCAGGGAGATTAGAGACTATAATGGTATCCGAGTGTACCTGCAGGGAGATTAGAGACTATAATGGTATCCGAGTGTACCTGCAGGGAGATTAGAGACTATAATGGTATCCGAGTGTACCTGCAGGGAGATTAGAGACTATAATGGTATCCGAGTGTACCTGCAGGGAGATTAGAGACTATAATGGTATCCGAGTGTACCTGCAGGGAGATTAGAGACTATAATGGTATCCGAGTGTACCTGCAGGGAGATTAGAGACTATAATGGTATCCGAGTGTACCTGCAGGGAGATTAGAGACTATAATGGTATCCGAGTGTACCTGCAGGGAGATTAGAGACTATAATGGTATCCGAGTGTACCTGCAGGGAGATTAGAGACTATAATGGTATCCGAGTGTACCTGCAGGGAGATTAGAGACTATAATGGTATCCGAGTGTACCTGCAGGGAGATTAGAGACTATAATGGTATCCGAGTGTACCTGCAGGGAGATTAGAGACTATAATGGTATCCGAGTGTACCTGCAGGGAGATTAGAGACTATAATGGTATCCGAGTGTACCTGCAGGGAGATTAGAGACTATAATGGTATCCGAGTGTACCTGCAGGGAGATTAGAGACTATAATGGTATCCGAGTGTACCTGCAGGGAGATTAGAGACTATAATGGTATCCGAGTGTACCTGCAGGGAGATTAGAGACTATAATGGTATCCGAGTGTACCTGCAGGGAGATTAGAGACTATAATGGTATCCGAGTGTACCTGCAGGGAGATTAGAGACTATAATGGTATCCGAGTGTACCTGCAGGGAGATTAGAGACTATAATGGTATCCGAGTGTACCTGCAGGGAGATTAGAGACTATAATGGTATCCGAGTGTACCTGCAGGGAGATTAGAGACTATAATGGTATCCGAGTGTACCTGCAGGGAGATTAGAGACTATAATGGTATCCGAGTGTACCTGCAGGGAGATTAGAGACTATAATGGTATCCGAGTGTACCTGCAGGGAGATTAGAGACTATAATGGTATCCGAGTGTACCTGCAGGGAGATTAGAAACTATAATGGTATCCGAGTGTACCTGCAGGGAGATTAGAGACTATAATGGTATCCGAGTGTACCTGCAGGGAGATTAGAGACTATAATGGTATCCGAGTGTACCTGCAGGGAGATTAGAGACTATAATGGTATCCGAGTGTACCTGCAGGGAGATTAGAGACTATAATGGTATCCGAGTGTACCTGCAGGGAGATTAGAGACTATAATGGTATCCGAGTGTACCTGCAGGGAGATTAGAGACTATAATGGTATCCGAGTGTACCTGCAGGGAGATTAGAGACTATAATGGTATCCGAGTGTACCTGCAGGGAGATTAGAGACTATAATGGTATCCGAGTGTACCTGCAGGGAGATTAGAGACTATAATGGTATCCGAGTGTACCTGCAGGGAGATTAGAGACTATAATGGTATCCGAGTGTACCTGCAGGGAGATTAGAGACTATAATGGTATCCGAGTGTACCTGCAGGGAGATTAGAGACTATAATGGTATCCGAGTGTACCTGCAGGGAGATTAGAGACTATAATGGTATCCGAGTGTACCTGCAGGGAGATTAGAGACTATAATGGTATCCGAGTGTACCTGCAGGGAGATTAGAGACTATAATGGTATCCGAGTGTACCTGCAGGGAGATTAGAGACTATAATGGTATCCGAGTGTACCTGCAGGGAGATTAGAGACTATAATGGTATCCGAGTGTACCTGCAGGGAGATTAGAGACTATAATGGTATCCGAGTGTACCTGCAGGGAGATTAGAGACTATAATGGTATCCGAGTGTACCTGCAGGGAGATTCGTAGAGATTAAGAGGGGTCACCGTTTTTTTGTTTTATCTTTCTCTCCTTTTCTCTCTTTCCCTGGCTTGTATCCATTCGGCCCCGTTCAGCCAACTGTTTTAAGACGTTTATCCCCATTCAGGTGTCGATTTCTTCCTGGCGAGCGATAGCGAGCCAGCATTTTATGGAGAAATCTGGCTTCCCCGGAGACATTTTTCTATCGATACATTTACAAATTTAGCTTGCTGTCAAAGCAAAAATATATATATGGAAAATATTGGCACCTGGATGAGGGTAAACGTCTTAAAACAGTAGGCAGAATGGGGCCGAATAGATACAAGCCAAAGAGAGAGGGAGAGAAAGAGAAAAAAGCGAGGTGGGCTCCCTTAATGGTCAGAATTACGCAAGCAGTGTCCTGTAGGAGTGACTGTACGGTCGCTCTAACAAGTCATGTCGCAGCTGTCATTACGTTTGGCTTGCTCTGTGCTGTATTAAAGTCTGTCAGATGTTGAATAGGGTGGGTAAGTGTAGGAACATGTTTTGGTCGCGCTAATAAGTCATGTCCCAGCTGTCATTACGTTTGGCTTGCTGGGTGCTGTATTAATGTCTGTCAGATGTTGGGTAAGTGTAGGAACATGTTTGTATATTTCACTCGATATGAAGAAATGAAACTTAGATATTGCTGATACCAATGCTTGATCAAAGCATACCTGGTGCCAAGATCATCACTTATTAGCGCGACTGTACTTGGGGAATGTTGAGGGAGCTCAGACGGTATTGTGCAGCATAATTTACTGGTTCGGCTCAATGGCTTAAGGAGGGGGTTAGTTTGCTCTCTAAACCTCCATCAAACTTGAAAGAACACCCACAAGACCCACCTTCGATTTAAATGTGTAAATTTTTCGGTAGAAAAATGTCTTATATAATTACACTTATATAATTACAGGTTCGCTATCGCTCGCCAGGAAAAAATCGATACCTAAATGGCACGAAAGGTTAAATGTTGACAAATAAATGGGGCAAAAGGTCTAAAAATCGCCAAACTAGTAGAGCAAATTTCTTGAAATCCCATAACTAATAGGGCTAAACATGAGGGAGGAGGAGGACTCGAAAAACCAACTGCCTCCCCTTAATAGTTACACATTTATCTGGTCTAGTCATTCGGAGAGGAATAATAATGTGTTAGAATGACTGGGGAAGTTAAAGGGGGTGACCTTTTTTCTTTTCTTTTTTTATTTATCTCCTTCTCTCTCTTTCTCTGGCTTGTATCTATTCGGCCCCATTCAGCCTACTGTTTTAAGACGTTTACCCCCATCCAGGTGTCAATATTTTCCTGGCGAGCGGTAGCGAGCCAACATATATATATATTTTTGTTTTGACAGCCAGCTAAATATGTACATTATTTGATAAACAAATATCTCCAGCGAAGCCGGATTTCTCCATAGAATGCTGGCTCGCTATCGCTCGCCAGGTAGACATCGACACCTGGATGGAGATAAACGTCTTAAAACAGTTGGCTGAATGGGGCCCATTGGATACAAGCCAGAGAAAGAGAAAACACGCAGGTGACCCCCCTTATTAAAAGTTGAGTATCACCGAATTAGTATGATACGTGTGTTAAGGGAGATTTATTTATTTTATTTTATTTTTTATTGTTTAAAGTTTTTTTCCCTTGACTTCCATCATGCTTTAGAATATTATATCCAAAAGCCCTCCCTTCGAAATAAAATTGTGCATTTTTCAGTAGACAAATGCTGGTTCCTTCCTAAATTGCGGAAAGAAATTGACACCTACATGTGTTTATCTATGTGAATTAAGGGGGGATGGTTCACTTATTGGGCGATTTTTGCATGTATTCATTATTTTTCTCCCTAAACCTCCATCAAATTAAAAAAACAAAACATCCATTAGATCCCCCTTCTAGATTAATTTGTAAATTTTTCGGTAGAAAAATATCCCGGCCGAAGGCCTGTTCTTCCAACATTACAGGCTCACTATCGTTCGCCAGAGAATTAATTGACACCTAAATAGCACAAACGCTCTAAATATTGACGACGAAATGGGGCGAAAGGTCTTAAAATCTACTAACTAATGGGGCAAACCTCTTAACATCTGAAAACTAATGGGGCTAGACATGAGGGAGAAAGTGGTCCAGAAAACCGGCCCATCCCCCCTTAAGGCGACAAAAGGCAAAGCTTCCTCTAACAAGGCACGAAAGGTTTTAATTAAAATGAATAAATCAATGCATCGAGCCAAACTAATGAGTAGAACGTCTTAAAATGTCAAAACTAATGGGGCTAAACATGAGGGAGAAGAGAGTCTGGGAAAACACCCCCTTAAATATAGTTGAGCTTGACCAGTTCAGTACGATGAGATCATTTTTCATCTGATTCTTTTCGTCAATAGAAAAATGTATCCAAATTTGAAATACCTTGTGAATGCTAACAAATATATTATTCGTAATATGATAACAATGTTATAGTGCATTAACCAGAATGAAACGAGAGGGTTCAAATGGACTGTTTGAGTAGTGCCCGCGAAGTGATTGATCAATGTCTCCAAGTGATTGCTGAACGGAATTAAGGGGGGATGGTTCACTTTTTGGGCGATTTTTGCATGTATTCAATATTTTTCTAGTTTCCTCCCTAGACCTCCATCAAATTTAAAAAAAAAAAAAATTAGATCCCCCTTCTAGATTAATTTGTATATTTTTCGGTAGAAAAATGTCTCGGCCGAAGATTCTTCCAACATTACAGGCTCACTATCCTTCGCCAGGGAAAAAATCGACACCTAAATAGCACGAAAGGTCTAAATATTGAAGAAGAAATGGACCGAAAGGTCTGAAAATCGACTAACTAATGGGGCAAGCATCTTAACATCTGAAAACTAATGGGGCTAAACATGAGAGAGAAAGTGGTCCAGAAAAGCAGCCCATATCCCCTTAATTAACCAGAATGAAAGGAGAGGGGTTAAATGGACTGCTTGCGTAGTGGCCGCGAAGTGATTGATGAATGTCTCCGAGTGATTGATTCACGGAATTAAGAGGAGGCAGACCGTTTGTTTGGTCTATTAATTCACTTATTCATATATTTTTTTTAGTTTCCTCCCTAGACCTCCACCAAGCTTAGAAAAACACCCCCTAGACCCCCTTTCAAGATAAGTTTGTACATTTTTCGGTAGAAAAATTTCCCGGCCGAAGGCCGGTTCCTCTTAAAATTGCAGGCTTGCTATCGTTCGCAAGGAAATATTCGACACCTAAATGGCACGAAAGGTCTTAAAATTGACAAAGAAATAGGGCGAAAGGTGTTAAAATCGCCAAACTAATGGGCTGAACGTATTATTATCTCAAAACTAGTGGGGCTAAGCATGAGTGAGAAAGTGGTCCAGAAAACCGGCCCATCTCCCCTTAAGTGGACAACAGACCGTGGCTAGGTGTGTTATTGGATAATGTTAATAGGTGTGCGTTTCGTCTGGCTTAAGCCGGTATCACACGAGAGCTTTTATAGTCAACATTTTTCTGGCAACATTTCTGGAATATTGTTCACTGGTATCAGAAACTAGACTGACGATAGATGAATTTACGTAACAGAAATATTTGACATGATGACTTCGTAAGCTGCCAGACCAGTGTTAAGGATGAATGTTGATGGAAAAAGCGCTCGTGTGATACCGGCTTTAGTCATGTGGATAGGATGGTACAGGAGAGAATGATCACGGGCGATAATGAACGTAAAGCTTAACTATTTCAGAGCGATGAAGTATTTGTGTCAGTAGATTATCATTGATAAATGTAATATAGTTTTGAAAAGAAAAAAAAAATAATAATAATAAACAAGAGGCTGCTGGAAATATATTTTGACCCAGTAATTTTGTTAGGCAATTCTATACCCAGGTGGCAGGGAATGAATGAAAGGGTTGAGGGAAATAAGGTGAAAGAAGCAGTGAAACAAATGAGAGCAGGAAAAGCAGATGGTTTGGATGGTATTGCTGTGGAGTGTGTAAAGAAGGGTGGAGATGTGATAATAGATTGGTTGGTGAGACTTTTCAATGTGTGCTTTGTTGTGTCAATGGTACCAATAGACTGGAAGAGTACATGTATTGTGACATTGTATAAGGGGAAGGGAGATCGGCAGGTGTGTTCAAGTTATAGAGGTATTAGTTTATTATCAGTGGTTGGAAAGCTGTATGGCAGGGTGTTGATAGAGAGGATAATAAATTGTACGGAAGTTGCAATAGGAGAAAAACAGTGCGGTTTTAGGAGGGGAAGAGGGTGCGTGGATCAGATTTTTGCAGTAAGACAGTTATGCGAGAAGTATTTAGAGAAGCATAAGGAGATATTTTGGGCTTTTATGGATTTGGAAAAAGCGTATGATCATGTGGATCGTGGAAGGTTATGATAAAGATTAAATTCAACAGGGATAAAATTAGTTGGATTTGGACCCTAGTATAAAATGTTGAGAGGTGTCCTATATCTTAATTGTCTTTGGGTTGCAGTGGTCGATTAAATGGGTCTGCAATGATGAAGAAAATGGGGTGAGGTGAAGGGGGAGGGGGAGAGGGGGTAGGGAGAGGGGAGAGGGGAGGGGGAGTGAGGCAGGGGGTACAAGGGAGGGTGACGCAGGAGAAAATGTGGGGTGCTTAGACGGAGAGATAGGAGGGAGGCGGGAGGCGGGGGAAAATAAGGGGAGAGAAAGAGAGAGAGGGAGGGGGGGGGGGGGGTTGCAAGGGGGGAAGAAGGGTGGCATTGTCCGTGGTTGCAGAGAGGGTAAAGTGGGCGCTGCGGGGTGCTGGGAGGGGAGACAACACACCAATGGGGGATCAACACTACTATTATAGCATGACATCTTAACCCTATGTGATAGAGGTTTGTTTCGATTACCCCCCCCCCTTGCTCCCTTGTTTTGCCCCATTTGTTTAGTGTTTATAGGACATGCTTTTTTCATTTATTATACGGTATATTTTATGTTTTTGTATTTATGTTTATTGATTTATATAATATAATTATTTGTTTTGTTGGCGGGGGGATGCCAGCTTTGGCCGAAGAAATCTCTCTACCGAAAAATGCATAAATATAGCTTGAAGAGGGTCTGGGTGGGCGTTCTTGTTTAGCTTGAAGGTGGTCTTGGGTGGGTCTTTTTGTTTAAGGGGAAAACAAAAACCTAATACAAATATATTACTCGTTAACCCCTTCTGTACCGGCGCTGTTCTTTTAACTTTAGTATGGCTACTATTAGACGATTATAATCAGTTTAAAAGCGTCTCCAGCAATTAGCAGGCTTCGAACTATCTTACTTAACCGGTCTTACTACCACAGATCCTTCTTAAACTGCACAAAATCTGTTAAATATAGCTAAAATATAATTTAAAAGACATCGCCGGTACAGAAGAGTTAAGGGAGTTCAGTGTGACAAATTTGAATAATGACTCTTTATCTTAATTTCATCTGAGACTGCAACAGCCAGATCACCCTCCCCCCTCTCTCTCTCTCTCTCTCTCTCTCTCTCTCTCTCTCTCTCTCTCTCTCTCTCTCTCTCTCTCTCATTATTGCATATGCATTTCTCGTTATCCGTGATATTAGATATAAGGCCGCGTCATACAGAACTCCAATCCACCAGAACCCACTGGAATCGAACTTTTCACCGGAATTGACGAGAATTACGCGGCCTTAATCGAGTGTGACTTCAGAGTAGAATGCGACCCATCAATGACCGGAATGTAACTCGAACGTAACTCGATGGACTCGAATGTAACCCAAATATGAGTCGATGTTAACCAGTAAGTGACTCGAAGGAAACCGGATGTGGAAAGAAGACTATTCGATCCCAAGTCGAATGCAACTCGAATGACCATAATGAGACCGGAATGTCAGTCTATCATGACCAGAATTACATGAAGTTAAGTCGAACGTAAGTGGAACTAAGTTGAACGTAACTCAAACGTAAGTGGAACGTGACTCGAATAGGCAGAAGGTGACTCGATGAGGAACCTTTTAGTATATAAAGGGAGGATTGGTTCACAGGCACACCAGTAGTAGCCTATGTGGACATAAATGTTAAGTTATCTGTTCAATACCTTTGCATTAAAATTTACCCAGGTCATGTAATTTATTTTATTCAAGTTAATTGGTTCATAAATGTGCAATTTATATGATATTACTATCATGTTTGCATGTGACCTAAAAGTGTCCAAAGAAATTTCATTCCAATGACATATACCACACTACACTCGATGGCATTTTATAAGTTTCCAAGTCTTTTCATAGATCTCTTGTAGACATAATTGCTATGACATGTACCATACACAATTTGAACCCAATTTTATAAGTGTCAAAAGATTTCTAAGTTCTCTCTTCAATATAATTGCAATGACATACATTTGTTTATAAGTATCGAAAATATTAAACTTCTCTGTTGAATATACCTGCAACGCCATATAGGCCACACAATTTAAGCCCAATTTTCTAAGTGTGTGGACATAAATGTCAAGTTCTCTGTTCAATACCTTTGCATTAACATATACCCATGTCATGTCTTTCCTTTGATTCAAGTTAAATTGTTCATAATCTTCTATTTATAAGATATTGGTATCATCTTTGCATCTTACCTACTCGATCACATATTTCTACTTGACATTATTTGTATTGTGGCATTTCTTGAAATTTATTGTATTAGTTATAATTTCATTAGTTTCACAATTATATTACTGATAGCTGTTTCATCTTTTATATAAATATAATGGCAGTTTAAAAAATTCCAACAAGATTAAAATTATATTTAGGAGAAATCACCACACAATCATACAAATCAAAATATACTTTATTTAAATATGGCACATAAGTTGAATTCAATATTAACAAAAAAGAGGTAGAGTGTGGTAGAGAGGTTGAGATGTTATGGGTGGAAGGTTTCGATGATCCTGTCCACAAAGCCAGGTGAAACGTCCACCAGGTTGCCGGCCCTCCCATGCTCCACGGGCGTGGCCTCCGGACGTCCCACTGAAGGACCATAGCTCCTCCAGTTTCGTGGTGTGCCGGGGGCTTGGTGTGGTTGTTTGCCACCATGGTAGTAGGAAGGGCCAGCAACAGAAAGGTTTTAGAGTATGTAGGGGTTTGGCGTCTGTGCTCGTCGCGTCGTAGGTGGATGTTTGGGGGACTCGTGTTGAATGGGGCCGAAATGGAGCATGGGTCCTTCCCCCCCGGCTGTGTGCCATCATAGCGTTTGTGTACCGCATAACCTCCATCTCATACTGCTCCACGAGTGCAGGCTTCAGGTCAGTGAGGTTCTTCTGCACCAGTTGGTGGAAGATCTTGAGCGAACCGACGGCTGGGCTGTCTATGTTGCGGCTCCTCTCCCACTTCCGGTACAGCTCCTCTAGGTCCTGCTCCCCCTGTCGTAGCTGTGTGTCAAACATATTATCGTTACAAAATGAGCAATACAACTTTTAGTACATAAACATTACTCTGCCTTATTTACAACAATGTGTTGCAAGTTAACATTTTTAATATTAATAGTGGTTAACAAAGTGTAAGAATTCGGTTATAATTATCTGTAATGTAGTAAATCTTTAATTTCTAAACTACCCTCCTTCGGTTTCTATCCCTCCATCTGTGCCTTTGTCTCTAATTTCCTTTCCGACCGTTCCATAGCCGCGGTTATGGACGGCCATTGTTCACTTCCTCACCCTATAAACTCCGGTGTTCCTCAGGGCTCTGTCCTATCTCCTATTCTCTTTCTATTTTTTATAAATGATCTCCTTAACTGTACCTTAATTCCCATCCATTCATACGCAGACGACTCAACCTTACACTACTCCATTACTTTTTCAGAACGCCCCAGCCAGCAATCCCTCAACGACAAACGTAATGAAGCCATACAACTCTTAAATTCTGATCTAAATACTATTTCCAATTGGGGCAGAGAAAACCTTGTTAACTTTAATGCTTCCAAAACCCAATTTCTCCATCTATCTACCCGTCAGGATCTCCCAGCGGACTATCCCTTATTCTTCAACAATACAAAAATCAACCCTTCATCTTCTCTCAATATTCTTGGTGTCTCTTTTTCTTCTGCTCTCATTTGGAAGGACCATATTACCAGTCTTGCTAAGGCAGCCTCCCAGAAGCTGGGTGTGCTCAACCGCCTTAGGGGGTTCTTTTCCCCTGCACAGCTTCTTGCTCTGTACAGGGGCATAGTGCGCCCTTGTATTGAGTATTGTTCACATGTGTGGGGAGGTTCCTCTCACACCACTCTCCTAGACAAGGTTGAAAGGAAGGCCTTTCGTATCATTAACTCCCGTCCACTCACCAACTCTCTGCAATCTCTCTCTCTCCGCCGCAATGTTGCATCTCTCTCGCTATTCTATCGCTACTATAATAATCAGTGTTCCTCAGAGCTATCCCAGTGCATACCACCTCCTTTACGTAGGGCACGTGGTACCCGTCTTGCAACTCAATCCCACCCTTACTCTGTGCAACTCTCCAACCCAAGAGTGAAACGTTACTCTCAAACTTTCTTCTACTCAACATCTGAGCTCTGGAACTCTCTCCCAGAATCAGTTTTTCCCGCTTCCTATGACTTAAATTGCTTCAAACTCCGTGTGTCCAGGCATTTTGGCTCGAACGTCCCTTGATTTTGGCCCTGTCACTCTTTCAACTATGGGGGAGGCACTCGCTATAGGCAGTTATGCCTTTTGCCTCCCTCAATCACATAGAAAAAAGAAAAAACATGTCTGGCAAATGTATGTTCTAAATAGACTTCAATTTTCGTTCAAAGTTAAGGGGGGATCAGCCGGATGCGTAATCTCAGATGATCCTCAGGGGATTAGAGTGTTGAGCCTATAATTGGGCTTTGTAATTTGGGTTGGATGGGACAGGGATCTGCCTTGCTTAGGCCAATCGGCTTTCTGCATACTCCCATTTTCTTATGTTTTAATGTTCTTATATATACTCAAAGTTTGACGTAAATGGAAATTTAGAAAAATAAAAAAATCGTGTCTCTAATTAACATTGACAAAGTTAATGATGATGGCATGTTAATAACTAATAACTGGTTGTATTCCAGTTACCTTCTAGTTGGATTCCACTTGTATTCTAGTACTTCTAGTCATGTTAGAGTCGACATCCAGTGTACACTCGATTCATCAAGCAAGTATGCAGTCATCTACCAGTCATATTCTAGTCGGCATCCAGTTGTATTCTTCTTAATTCGGGTCATATTCAACTCTCATTCCATTACATTCAATTTTAAAGTGGAATAATCAACTTGTCATCCAGTTGACTTCCGGTCATTATCGAGTGGCATCGAGTTACATTCAAGTAATTCGAGTCGGCATCGACTATAAAAATTACATCAGAACATGACCAGAATAGGTAGAATGCGACTGCAATGCAACTCGAATGCGACCAGAATAAGACTAGAATGTAACTCGATAATTTTTAACGGATTTTCACTCGATAAATCGTAGAAAGTTAAAGGCCGCGTCATACAGAACTCTAATCCACCAGAACCCACCGGAATGAATTCAAAAATTCAAATTTTAGCCACTTCTTCCCCATTCTGGTCTATTCTTGTACGTGTTCTGGTTAGATTCTTGTCTATTCTTGTGTTTCGAGTGATGTTCTAGTCGTCACTCGATTGATCGAGTGAGTGAGCAAAAAGTTAGTGCACGCGTTAACTTTCTACGATTTATCGAGTGAAAAAAACGTTAAAAATTATCGAGTTACATTCTAGTCGTATCCTGGTCGCATTCGAGTCGCATTAGAGTCGCATTCTACCTATTCTGGTCATGTTCTGATGTAATTTTTATAGTCGATGCCGACTCGAATTACTTGAATGTAACTCGATGCCACTCGATAATGACCGGAAGTCAACTGGATGACAAGTTGATTATTCCACTTTAAAATTGAATGTAATGGAATGAGAGTTGAATATAACTCGAATTAAGAAGAATACAACTGGATGCCGACTAGAATATGACTGGTAGATGACTGCATACTTGCTTGATGTATCGAGTGTACACTGGATGTCGACTCGAACATGACTAGAAGTACTAGAATACAAGTGGAATCCAACTAGAAGGTAACTGGAATGCAACCAGAATATAACTCGACTAGGTGCAGCCCCAAATATATAACGGATTGAAAAACAAACAAACAAATAATAATAAATAAAATAAAATATAAAATCGGCCCTATACGAGGCCATTGTATTTCAAGTAGTACCTGGAATCAAACTTACTCATCTAACTCTCCACACCTTAACTTCGGCTTCCCCTCAGTTGTGTCTACCAATGAAAAGTGTTCTTCCTTCACCCCAGCTGTGTGAGTTAAGGGGGTAGGGTTACTTTTTGGTCTATTTTTTATTTAGCCTATATATATTTTTTTGTTTTTACTTTCTTCGCTATACATCCATCAAAGCTTAAAAAACACACTCAATTCGAGATTAATTTGTACATTTTTCGGTAGAAAAGTGTCCCAGCAGATGGCCAGTTCCTCCTAAAGTTACAGGCTCGCTATCGCTCGCCAGGAAATAAACCTATGCCTAAATGGCACGAAAGGTCTTAATATTAACAAAGAAATAGGGCAATTTTTTTTATAACCGCCAAACTAATGGAATCAACGTCATAACATCTCAAAAACTAATGAGGCTAAACATGAGAGAGAAGGGGGTCCAGAAAACCCCTTTCCCCCCCCCCCCTCCCCTCGTGTACGTGTATGTGTGTATGTGATTGAAAGTGCTTATGTTGCCGTGGTGAGTGCCTGTTACTACTGGTGTGCCTGTGAACCAATCCTCCCTTTATATACTCAAAGGTTCCTCATCGAGTCACCTTCTGCCTATTCGAGTCACGTTCCACTTACGTTCGAGTTACGTTCAACTTAGTTCCACTTACGTTCGACTTAACTTCATGTAATTCTAGTCATGATATACTGACATTCCGGTCTCATTTTGGTCATTCGAGTTGCATTCGACTTGGGATCGAATAGTCTTCTTTCCACATCCGGTTTCCTTCGAGTCACTTACTGGTTAACATCGACTCATATTTGGGTTACATTCGAGTCCATCGAGTTACGTTCGAGTTACATTTCGGTCATTGACGGGTCGCATTCTACTCTGAAGTCACACTCAATTAAGGCCGCGTAATTCTCGTCAATTCCGGTGAAAAGTTCGATTCCAATGGGTTCTGGTGGATTCGAGTTCTGTATGATGCAGTCTTAACGCATGCACTAACTTTTTGCTCACTCACTCGATCAATCGAGTGACGACTAGAACATCACTCGAATCACAATTATAGACAAGAATCTAACCAGAACACGTACAAGAATAGACCGGAATCGGGAAGAAGTGGCTAAAATTTAAATTTTTGAATTCATTCTGGTGGGTTCTGGTGGATTCGAGTTCTGTATGACGCGGCCTATATAATGAACCAAGCCAGCAGGAGCTTTCTCACTTAATGGGCCGGTTTTCTGGACCACTTTCTCCCTCATGTTTAGCCCCATTAGTTTTCAGATGTTAAGATGTTTGCCCCATTAGTTAGTCGATT
The DNA here is from genome assembly GCA_032716605.1 of Paralithodes platypus. Taxonomy (NCBI): domain Eukaryota; kingdom Metazoa; phylum Arthropoda; class Malacostraca; order Decapoda; family Lithodidae; genus Paralithodes; species Paralithodes platypus. Next base: position 25,394,415 of record CM064529.1, on the reverse strand, counting down.
TTAAGACCTTTAACCCTATTTATTCGTCAATATTTAGACCTTTCGTGCTATTTAGGTGTCGATTTTTTTCCCTGGCGAACGATAGTGAGCCTGTAATGTTGTAAGAACCGGCCTTCGGCCGGGAAATTTTTCTATCGAAAAAGGTACAAATTAATCTAGAAGGGGGATTTAATGGATTTTTTTTTTTTTAATTTGATGGAGGTCTAGGGAGGAAACTAGAAAAATAATGAATACATGCAAAAATCGCCCTAAAAGTGAACCATCTCCCCTAAATAGGTTTTAACCACCATTATTGTCACTTAAACAACTGTCATCATTATGGCATTGAAAGACATCAAAGACAAGCAGTCATATTTATTTACTGGCAAGAGTCTAATTATTACCTTAATACCCAACTCATTATACCATTTCTGGGATAATTAAACCTTCAACTACTCAGTCAAAGCCTATACAGCCCTTTGTTTTAGCGGCTGTAGTACATATTATATAAAGCCTGTGATATGAAACTTTCAAAGCCTCAAACGCTTCCCTGTGATGTGGGTCGGCGATCATAGAGTGTCTGTATGAAAGGGTAGTGTCAGTTGTATATGTGGAAGCCATTTTGTTTCTATTTCACGCTTTTATCCCATCTTGCGTCATTTTATATATTCATAATTTTACAACATGCTTAATACAATATACATAATTTCCTTGGCTTCCTAGATGTGTGTGAATCTGTATTTTTTTTTGTATTTATTTATTTATTTATTTATTTTTCATTTTATTTTGTTGTGCTGTCCCTGTTCGGGCTCTTGACTCGAGTCGGCCACCCCGAGCTAACAATAATATTAAATATATAAATAAAAAAAAAATAAATAAATAAAAAATATATATATATATATACCGGTAGCCTATTTACGATATATATATATATATATATATATATATATTATATATATATATATATATATATATATATATATATATATATATATATATATATATATATATATATATATATATATATATATATATATATATATATATATATATATATATATAAATGTATATATATATATATATATATATATATATATATATATATATATATATATATATATGTATATATATATATATATATATATATATATATATACTGTATATATATTAATTAATAAATAGAATGGGGTATGTGCCTGAATATATAGATATATAGAATTTTCAAGTTTATATACCTCACATGTTTCTATATGTATCTATTTTTGTTCTCTCTTGCACTTCTATGTATACCTTATTTCTATGTCACTCTCCATTATTCTACATTTATCAAGGATCTTGGGTCCCAAGACGGCATATTGTTCCTGACTCCGGAGTATTTCTTTTTAAAATATCTTGGGACGATTCAATCGCATCACATTTTTTTTTTTTTTTTTTTTTAGCTACCTTTACAATAATTATACAAGACATTGTATTTATTTTATTTTATTTTGATAGATTAGCCTTGGTCAATGAGCGCTTATGTAAGTTAATAGAGTTTATTGAAATGTTGACCCTCTTAAAGCTGTTTTTCTGGTCACCCTTCTTCCTCATGCTTACCCCCAATAGTTTTCAGATTTTATGACGTTTGGCCCATTAGTTTGGCGATTTTAATACCTTTTGCCCCATTTCGTTGTCAATTTTAAGACCTTTTGTGCCATTTAGGTGTCAATTTTTTCCTGGCGAGCGATAGCGAGCCTGTAATCTTAAGAGTAACAGGCCTTCGTCCCGGATATTTTGCTGCCGAAAAATGTACAAATTATTATAGAAGGGGGATCTGATGGATGTTTTTTAAGTTTGATGGAGGTCTAGGGAGGAAACTAAAGAAAATAATAAATAAATTAAAAAATCTACCAAAAAGTGAACCATCCCCCCTTAACCCATTCAGCACGAGGACAACTATTTAGCCCCTGATTCTGGCTAACTGTAGACGATATAGGATGCAGCTTAAGAAGGACTTGTATTATTCAGAGGGTTTGTTGAGATCGTATTTACCCTTTTAGACGATAGGATGCAGCTTAAGGAGGGATGGGCCGTTCTTCGGGACCATTTTCTCCCTCGTGATAAGCCCCATTTGTTTTCAGATGTTAAGATGTTTGCCCCATTAGTTAGTCGATTTTAAGACCTTTAATTTCGCATCATTTCTTCGTCAATATTTAGACCTTTTGTGCTATTTAGGTGTCGATTTTTTCCCTGGCAAACGATAGTGAGCCTGTAATGTTGGAAGAACCGGCCTTCGGCCGGGAAATTTTTCTACCGAAAAATTTACAAATTAATCTAGAAGGTGGATCTACTGGATGTTTTTTTTTATTTGATGGAAGTCTAGGGAGGAAACTAGAAAAATAATGAATACATGCAAAAATCGCCCAAAAAGTGAACCATCCCCTCTTAAGAAGGACTTATGTTATTCAGAGGGTTTGTTGAGATCGTGTTTACCCCTTTGAATCCTAGAGCTAGATTATAAGCTAAGCAAATCGTCTAATGGTAACTAGAATATGATGAAAATTACGTGATCGTGTCAAAGGGGTTAAATGTCACCCTTTCCTGTGAATACGGGTTCTAGCTCACCGACTAATATAGAGGTACGGTTCCTGGACATCTCAACCAGAAGACCATTTCAACCATTAGCTCTCAACCAGTACCATATCAACCAAGACCAACCAAATCAGTGCCAAAATATAGTACTAACCTAATCGTATTGGTTGATTTGGTACTGGTTGAAATGGTCTACTGGTTGAGTTGTCCGGTCACCTAGAGGCACACTCGGCTCGCGGTAACAACACAAAGATTAAAAGCCCAAGAAAATCGCCGAATAGTAACCAGAATATGTCGAAATTACGATGAGAGGAACGAGAATACGTCGCCGTTTAGCCCCATTAGTTTTCAAATTTCAATACGTTCCGCCCACTAGTTTGGCGATTTTAAGATTTTTCATCCCATTTATTTGTCGATATTAAGACTTTTCGTGTCATTTAGGTGTCAATTTTTTCCTGGCGAGCGATAGGGAGCCTGTAAGTCAAGAGAAATCGGCCTTCGGCCGGGACATTTTCTACCGAATAATGTACAAATTTATCTTGAAGGAGGGTTTGTGGATGTTTTCTTAAGCTTGATGGAGATCTAGGGAGGAAATTAAATAGAATAATGAAAAGATAGATAAAGAAGCAAATATAATAGCTCATCCCTCCTTACTACACAGAGGCACACCGGGACCCCAAATGTCGCCACTCTTTATATAGCGGCACACCAGGCTAGCGGTGTGGTCTTAAAATTAACAACGAAATGTGTTAAAATCGCCAAACTAATTGGCAAAACGTCTTAAAATCCCAAAACTAAAGGGGCAAAACACGAGGGAGAAAGGGGACCAGAAAAAGACCCACCTCCCCTTAATACACAGAGGCACACCGGGACCCCAAATGCCACAACTTTCTACATAGCGGCACACCCATCTACCGGTGACAACACAAAGCTTCACCGCCGGCGCTTTATCCGAGTAACCTCAAGAGGGAATTATCGGGGGCCCAAAGGCACAATAAGGCTTCCGAGGGGCGGTAATTAGCCTCTCCCTGTCTCAAGCGCCGCACCGTCAAAGGACATCCGCGGACAACTCCCTCCAAGGTGATATCAGGGTATTACGCCGTAGATTTTGTGGCGGTTGGCTCTGTCTTGAGTCACCCCACCAACTCCCCCCCCCCCAAAAAAAAAGGAAACGTGGGGATTGGGCCTGAGTAAATAGATAGATAGATAGACTTCATAACACATTTTCACATTTACGGTTGGTCTACTTGGAAATAAACTTGCCTCATGAATCAAAACTATGTTTTATTGCAGAACAGTCTTAGAAGACTATTATTATGTATAATAATCACTGGTCTTCGGTTTATCTATTCATATGAGAACACATGAACGATTACAACACCATTTAGATTTTAGAGTAGGCTATGTCTACCATATTTATTACAATTCAATGCTCTCTCTCTCTCTCTCTCTCTCTCTCTCTCTCTTGCACAGATACATCAACCACACACAATGCACACTGTCTATACAACCCGACAATGCAGTTTGCTACACGACCTGCGATCAAGCTGTCAATTGTTATGGATCATCCGCGGGAGGAATGTATAATTTTCCGATAATATCTATGGTGTGCATATGCCTGACACACACACACACATACACACACGCACACGTACGCACGCACACACACCACCGACGAGACAACACCTCCGCACCCACGCTCCCGAAAATCAGCTGATCTAGCAAGCTGTTTACAGCGCTCATCAAATAAACTCACCTAAACTTCAGTATAAGGATATTTTGTGTTGTCCTGTATTAAAATGCAGTATTAAAATAATTTGAGATTAAAAACAAGTGAGGATATTTCGAGTGATAAAAATAATTTAAGTAATTGTGAATGCGAGTGGATGTAAACAAATATGGCTGACTTTGATGGATTTGAAGTCGGTGAGACCGAGGGCATTCTAGGGAAAATTATACGTGAGCTGAATGACATTAAAAGGTGGAAGGAGGATATGCAGGAGTGGAAGGTGAGTGTTAGTTCACAGATTGAGGCTATATGTTCAATATGTGGTGCTCAGGCTGGGGACATCGAGCCTGGACAAGATTTGAGTCGGGCTAGCCTAAAAGATATTCAAACTCATATGGGGCAACTCCAGGACGAAAATGAAGCTTTAAGATTGCAACTTGAAGAATACAAAGGGCAAACCAAGGAAATGAAAACACATGTGGAGGAGATTAAGGAGAAACACAATAAATGGGTTAATGACGAAGGAGGAAAAGTGAAGGAAGTGGCAATGAAGGAAATCATGGAGGAACAAAAGAAACAATCAGAAAGGGAAAATAGAGATTTAGAATCAGTGGTAGTAAACGCTATGAGGAGAAATGAACAGGTCCTGCGTGAAACAATAGATAGAAATAAGTGTATTATTGTATTTGGGGATATAGAGGAGCACATTATTGAGAGGAAAGCTAGGGATAAGGAAGAAATTAATAAGGTAAAAACATTGATCAAGCATGTCGATGAAGAAGGAAACAACTGGAGAGATGATATTGAAGAAGTTAGGAGAATGGGTAAATATAGTAAGGGAAACACAAGGCCAATGAGAGTGCAGTTTAGGTCTAGGGTAACAGTGGATGCAATAATGAACGTAACATGGAGACTTAACTTGACCAGCAAGTTTAAGAAAATTACAATTAGAAAAGATATGAGTATTGAGGATCGAAACATAAGAAAGGAATTGCAAACCGAGGCAAATGTAAAGAATGGAGAAAGGACGAAAGAAGACGAAAAGAAGTTTTTCTGGAGAGTGTGGGAGGGAAAACTAAAGAAATGGTATATAAAGCGAAGGGACGAAGTAGGGAGGGAAAGGGAGATGGTGCGGGTGACGGGGGAGAAGGCAGAGGGAGGGGAGGTGGAGATGGAGAGAGAAACAGTCCAAGTGGAGGCAGAGGGAGGGGAGGTGGAAACGGAGCGAGAAACAGTCCAGGTGGAGACAAGAGGAGAGGAGACAAGCTAGGAAATAAATTGGGAGGGGTACGTACAAAAAAGAAAGGAACGGGCAGGGAGAGAAAAATAGGGAAAATACTGGAAATGCTAAGTTCATGTATACAAATATTGATGGGTTAATTTCCAAAAAGATTGAGTTTGACGAATATGTAAAGAGAGAGAGGCCCGGGGTAGTATGTTTGACTGAAACTAAGCTTAACCAGGAGGTAGACACGAATATAATTAGTTGTGCAGGATACAGTACATGGAGAAGAGACAGGTTAGGAAAGCTAGGAGGAGGAGTGTTGATCATGGTAGATAATAAAATTACTGCTAAAGAATTAAAACTTGGTGATAGCATTGCTGAAGTGGTAGCAGTTGAAATTGAGGATAATGATAGGTCAAAATTGGACATCGTATCAATGTATTTACCTCCTAAGACTAAATCTTGGAGCAATGATGAATATAATGAATTAATTTTGGAAACCTTGCGTATGTTAGAAATTATTTGTAAAAGGAAAAATAGGCTTATTCTTGCAGGGGACTTTAATTGCGGGGAGGTGGATTGGGAATGTTTGGATGCGGGTTCAAATGAAAATACTTGGGGTAGCAAATTTCTTGAACTAACAATGGGGTATCTATTAACACAACACGTTACGGAAAATACAAGATTTAGAGGAGGTGATGAACCATCAAGACTTGACTTACTATTCACCAAAGACCCCCAAGAAATAAAGAACCTAACATATTTGAGTCCCATGGGAAAAAGTGATCATGCTGTGATTGAATTTGAATTGACAGTGGAATTTCTGGAAGGCAGAGAGGAGGAACATAGGGAATTTAGACTAAATTATAGTAAGGCGGATTATGAATCATTACGAGGATACTTTGCAAATATAGATTGGTCATTTATTGAGCAAGAACAGAATATTCAGGTAAAATACACCATGTTACTAGACATTTACAGGGAGGGGGTAGATAAATATGTACCAACATTTAAGGATGGAAAGCTGGCTAAGGAGAAAGAGTGGTTTAACATGCGATGTCACATTGCCCAGAACAAAAAGGACTCTGCATGGAATAAAGTGAGAAGGAGACACACTGAGGAAAAATGGGATGAGTATAAGAATGCTAGAAACAACTATGTCAAGACTATAAGAGAGGAGAAAAAGAACTTTGAAAAAGATATAGTAAACAAATGTAATAAAGAACCCAAACTGTTCTATAGTTATATCAACGGTAAAACTAAAATAAAGGACAAAATAACAAAGCTTAGGGTAGAGGGTCAATTATATGAAGACACAGTGGGTATGTGTGAAATTATGAATCATACATTAACATCCGTGTTTGTGGAGGAGGATGACTATGTAGAACCTGTGGTGGAATTGAATGAGATACAGGGACTAGAGTCGATAGAAGTCAACAAGGATGAACTAAAATCATTGTTGGAAGAATTGGACGTGAGAAAATCTATGGGCCCAGATAACATTGCTGGATGGGTATTAAGAGAATGTTCTGAACAACTAGTGAGACCTATTTTTAATATTGTTCAATACTCATTAAACAAGGGGGAGCTTCCCTTAGAATGGAAACAAGCAAATATAACTCCAATATATAAAAGTGGAAATAAAGAAGACCCGCTAAATTATCGACCGGTATCCTTAACGAGTGTTATATGCAAGCTTTGTGAAAAGATTATTAGAAAAAGATGGGTGGGTATGTTGGAGGAGAGGGAAATAATTTCAAGCAAGCAGTTCGGGTTCAGAAAAGGTCATTCGTGTACCACAAATTTGTTGAGTTACTATGATAGGGTAATTGACATTGTACAAGGGAGGGAGGGGTGGGTAGATTGTATCTACTTAGATTTCAAGAAGGCATTTGATAAGGTGCCTCATAAGAGATTGTTGTGGAAGCTCGGGACTGTGGGGCGGGTTGAGGGAGTATTATTAAAGTGGATGGAAAACTATTTAATTGGGAGGGAAATGCGAACAGTAATAAAAGGAAAGTTCTCCTCGTGGAAAAGGGTAAAAAGCGGAGTGCCTCAAGGATCGGTGTTGGCCCCAATCATGTTTTTGGTTTTCATCAACGACCTTCAAATGGGAATAGACTCATATATATCTATGTTTGCTGATGATGCAAAACTAATGAAGCATATTACAAGTAGGAGTAGTTGTGAAGAATTACAGAGAGATCTAGATAAGTTATATGAGTGGAGTCAAACTTGGAAAATGGAATTCAACACGAGTAAGTGTCAGGTTCTTGAGATGGGAAAAAGTAAATATAGACCTTCTTGGGGATATAAAATAGGAGATGAAATAATTAGTAAAGCTGTGAAAGCAAAAGACCTAGGGGTAGTTGTGGCAGACAGCTTGTCACCTGAACAGCATATAAATAAAATAACTGGTGAAACCTATGGAGTGTTGACTAACATGAGAATAGCTCTGAATTATTTAGATGAAGAGATGTTAGCAAAAATAATAGGGACAATAATACGACCAAGACTGGAGTATGCAGCAGTGGTGTGGTCTCCACACCTTATAAAACATAATAAAAAACTGGAAAGAGTTCAGAGAGTTGCCACTAAGATGATAGCTAGCCTTAGAGACCTACCTTATGAGGAGAGATTGGAGAGGCTAAAGCTGCCAACGCTGAGGGAGAGGAGAGAGAGAGGTGACATGATCATGATGTTTAAGTGTGTGAAAGGTTTTGAGAAGATCGACAAGGGAGATTTTGTGGTGAGGGATGAGGGAAGAACCAGGGGTCATGATTGTAAGTTGAGGAAAGTTATATGTAAGTCTGATGTAAGAAAGTTCAGCTTCCCGTATAGAAGCATTGAGTGTTGGAATAAGTTGGATGGGGAGGTGGTGGGAGCAAGAAATATCCAAACTTTTAAAGCAAAATTGGATAAATGTAGAGAGAGAGACAGGACAACACGAGCTTAGGCTCAAATCCTGTATACTACAATTAGGTGAGTACAATTAGGTGAGTACATACATACATACACACACACACACACACATACATACACACTCGCACACACACACACACACACACACTAGACAGAGTTTCCCCATATTATGATTGTTAGAGCCCTCTGACTCCTCGAGAGCTCTCCTAATATATAAACAATAAGTAGTCTAACTGAGAGAAACAAATTACATAAACATTGCCATTTAATTGGAGTGGTTAAGCAATATACATTAAGTGAGGAAATTTCCCCACAACACTCATTAAAGGGGGGGATGGTTCACTTTTTGGTCGATATTTTCATTTATTTATTATTTTTCTAGTTTCCTCCCTAGATATCCAACAAGCTTAATATAATCACCCCCTAAACCCCCCTTCAAGATAAATTTGTAAATTTTTCGGTAGAAAAATTTACCGGCCGAAGGCCGGTTCCTCCTAAAATTACAGGCTCGTGATCGCTCGCCAGGAAAAAATCGACACCTAAATGGCACAAAAGGTCATAATATTGACAAAGAAATGGGGTGAAAGGTCTTAGAAATATCAAACTAATAGTCTGAACGTCTTAAAATCTAAACACCAATGGGGCTAAACACAAGGGAGAAGGGGGCCACAAATATCGGCCCATCTCCCCATAAGCAATATACATAAAGAGAGGAAATGTCCCCACAACGGCCTTTAAAACAGTGACCGCGGAACAAAAGACTTACTAAATGGTGCCTCTTGAAACAATGTATAATTAACAATAGTGACCTTATGAAATCCTGCAGTAATAGGACAGGACAACTACAGATATTTCGTGTTTTGGGCAATTATTTTTACTGCATTATTTGATTATTTTTACTGCATTATTTGATTATTTGATTATTTTTACTGCATTATTTGATTATTTTTACTGCATTATTTGATTATTTTTACTGCATTATTTGATTATTTTTACTGCATTATTTGATTATTTGATTATTTTTACTGCGTTATTTGATTATTCGATTATTTTTACTGCATTATTTGATTATTTTTACAGCATTATTTGATTATTTGATTATTTTTAATGCATTATTTGATTATTTTTACTGCATTATTTGATTATTTTTACTGCATTATTTGATTATTTGATTATTTTTACTGCATTATTTGATTATTTTTACTGCATTATTTGATTCATATTATATTGCACTTAACTGCATCTGTACCGGCAACGTAATTTTAGAAGGAAGAGGCCTTCGGCCGGGACATTTTAATACCGAAAAATGTACAAGTTTGGCTTGAAAGGAAGTCTACGGGGTGATATTTTAAGCTCGATGTAGGCCTAGCGAGGAAACTCAATAATGTATGTATATATATACTGTATATACTGTATATATATATATATATATATATATATATATATATATATATATATATATATAGAGAGAGAGAGAGAGAGAGAGAGAGAGAGAGAGAGAGAGAGACCAAATACATCCACTACCCCCTTAAAGCTGGTACATAGTCAAGTTTATTTTCCTTGTTATGATTTTATTGTTCTAAATGTGAGAAGATGTCAATTAGTGTTCTCATTCCCAAATTCAAGTTGTTCTTTAGTGACTGTTGATGGCTTATTTTCACAGAGGAGCTGCAATGTACGTGTATTTTTTTTATAACAAATTTAAGTTTTCACTACTTAAACAACAATGTCATGGAATACAGAGGATTACAAAGGAAATCAAGCAGCAACATACCTGCTGACCGTCACTAGGAGGCTTATTGAAGAGTAAGAGTTGGAACAAATACATTAAATTGCCATTATTCGAGCATAAACGCAATGAGTTGGGGATTTGAGCCGATATATATGTCTATGTGACCTCTGAGTATTTAGACTCGTTATCCCTTTCAAGATCCGATTACGCATTTATTTTTTGTTTTCTGGCTGTTATTAAGGAGGGATGGTTCACTTTTTGGGCGATTTTTGCGTGTATTAATTATTTTTCTAGTTTCTTCCCTAGACCTCTATGAAATAAACAAAAAATCCATTATATCACACTTCTAGATTAATTTGTACATTTATCGGTAGAAAATGTCCTGGCCGAAGGCCGATTCTTCCAACATTACAGGCTCACTATCGTTCGCCAGGGAAAAAATCGACACCTAAATAGCACGCAAGGTCTAAATATTGACGAAGAAATGGGGCGAAAGGTCTTAAAATCGACTAACTAAGGGGGCAAACATCTTAACATTTGCAAACTAATGGGGCTAAACATGAGGGAGAAAGTGGTCCAGAAAACCGGCCCATCCCCCTTAAACGCTCTCATTCAGATTAGGAAAGTGATATGGAAGTCAAAGGGTATTCGGTACCGCAAACTTTACAATCATAATCCAACTTCCATTCCTTCATCCAGCCTCCTTCCTTCACCGCCCATCAAGTCGTCATCATTAAGGGGGCCCACCTCCCTTTTTTCCTCTTTCTCTCCCTCTCTCTTTGGCTCGTATTCATTCGGCCCCATTCAGCCTACTGTTTTAAGACGTTTACCCTCATCCAGGTGTCAATATTTTCGTGGCGAGCGGAGCGAACCAGCATATTTATATTTTTGTTTTGACAGCAAGCTAAATTTGTACATTTTTCGATAGAAAAAATTCTCCGGCGAAGCCGGATTTCTCCATACAATGCTGGCTTGCGGAAGATATCGACACCTGGATGTGGATAAACGTCTTAAAACAGTTGGCTGAATGGGGCCGAATGGATACAAGACAGGGAAAGAGAGAAAAGGAGATAAAGATAAAAAAAAAACGTGACCCTCCTTAGAACGAACTATATACCCTTCCACCTCTGCTTACGAACAGACAATCAAATCATAATAACTGTTACAACAATATGTCTATACTCGGTGTCAGCGAAAATGTAGGTCCACTTATATGGCAATAGTTAACTTTCCAGATTATTGACTTGTGCGACCGTGATTGTTAAAATATTTGTTAAGGATATATAATCACTACAGTATAAGACATTGGGCACTGGGTCAAGAGTCGGTCATCTGGCATTATTGATATATAGGCGTGTCGTAATGTTCTCAGAGTCGCTATCGCAAAATGTACAATCATAATCGACCTCTCATTCCTTCACCCAGCCTCCTTCAAAATGTCGTCATCATAAAACCCAACCATATAAAGTAGTACCCCATCACCACCATCACTATCGCCGATTTTCTCTATTGCCAATATTCCGTTTATCACCTCGTGTAAACCGGGATGCCGCGAATATCCGACGGGCATTACAATATAAGTTTACGGTGCATAACAAAGATGTCAAAGTTGTGATGGGTAGGGAGATGTTAGTGTGTGTGTGTGTGTGTGTGTGTGTGTGTCTGCGTGTGTGTGTTTATCCTGTCACAACGGAAGTAGAAGCATAAGGTTAAGCTTGCATTCCTGTTATTTGGGTAATATTTTCTTATGTACAGCTTTAGTAGGCCTAGGATAAATAAATAAAAGGGGTTTAAAGGGGGTGATCTGCTTTTTTTATTTTCCTCCTTTTCTCTCTGTCCCTGGCTTGTATCCAATCGGCCCCATTCAGCCTACTATTTTAAGACGTTTATCCCCATCCAGGTGTCGATTTCTTCCTGGCGAGCGATAGCGAGCCGTCATTGTATGAAGAAAACCGGCTTCGCCGGAGAAATTTTTCTATCGAAAAATTTACAAATTTAGCCTGCTGTCAAAAACTTCTAATAAAATATGACACCTAGATGGGAATAAACATCTTAAAACAGTAGGTTAAATGGGGCCGAATGGATACAACCAAGGGAGACAGGGAGAAAGAGAGAAAAAAAAGAGGTGAGCCTCCTTAAGCAATAGCGAGAAAGGGAAAGAAATCTGCAGGAAAAGATAGAGGATAACTAAAGTAATCGAATACAAGAGAACGTAAAGGAGAAAATAAGAATAACAAACTAAAATATGGATATAACATGCAAATTATGGCGGATATTATAATGAGAGAGAACAATGAAAAGGAATATGAAAGGCTGATGTAAAAAAAAATGTAATTTTTTTGCATATATATACAGCATACTGTATATACTGTATATACAGTATATATATATATATATATATATATATATATATATATATATATATATATATATATATATATATATATATATATATATATATATATATACTGTATATACAGTATATATATATATATATATATATATATATATATATATATATATATAAATTATATATATATATATATATACACATATATATATATATATATATATATATATATATATATATTATATATATATATATATATATATATATATATATATATATACTGTATTTACAGTATATATATATATATATATATATAAATATATATAAAGCGGGACAAGAGAGATGAAGCACAAAAGAAAGATAAAAGTGTGACTAGGATACATGAAATATAAATAGAAAACAAAGAAGAAGGAAAGGAAATTAAGAATGCATATCATCACAAACCTACCAATTAACTTACAAATAATCCTAATTAATGAAGCCAATGAAACTAATGAATACATGCGGTACTCCAAGGATTCGACCCAGGATATTCACACCGAAATTCCACGCACTAACCATTAACACGAGATCAGGACTTGAGAGACTCCACATTATCTTACATCAATTTTCCGCTGCATTCGTGGTTAAATTAAGGGGCTATTGGCCGGTTTTTTGGTCTAGTAATTAATGTATTAATATATTTTTTAATTTCCTGGCTAGACCTCCATCAAGCTTAGAAAAAACATCCCCAAGACTCCCCTTGAAGATAAATTTTTTCAATTTTCGGTATAAAAATGTCCCGGCCGAAGGCCGGTTACTTTTAAAATTACATGCTTGCTATCGTTCGCCAGGGAAAAATCGACACGTAAATGGCACGAAAGGTTCGAATATTGCCAATAAATGGAGTGAAAGGTCTTAAAATCGCCAAACTAATGGGACAAACGTCATAAAACCACAGCACTAATGGGACTAAGCATGAAGGAGAAGGGGATCCATAAAAAAAAATCGTAAGTGGAAAATCTCCTCTTAAGCGGACGACATAAAGGCACCCTAGACCAGGTTATATTCAGCCATTCCACCATCTTAACCCTTAAGCGGACGACATAAAGGCACCCTACACAAGGTTATATTCAGCCATTCCACCATCTTAACCCTTAAGCGGACGACATAAAGGCACCCTAGACCAGGTTATATTCAGCCATTCCACCATCTTAATCCTTAAGTGGATGACATAAAGGCACCCTAGACCAGGTTATATTCAGCCATTCCACCGACGACATAAAGGCACCCTAGACCAGGTTATATTCAGCCATTCCACCATCTTAATCCTTAAGCGGAAGACATAAAGGCACCCTAGACCAGGTTATATTCAGCCATTCCACCGACGACATAAAGGCACCCTAGATCAGATTATATTCAGCCATTCCCCCATCTTAACCCTTAAGCGGACGACATAAAGGCACCCTAGACCAGGTTATATTCAGACATTCCACCATCTTAACCCTTACGTGGACGGCATAAAGGCACCCTAGGCCAGGTTATATTAAGCCATTCCACCATCTTAACCCTTAAGCGGACGACATAAAGGCACCCTAGACCAGGTTATATTCAGCCATTCCACCATCTTAATCCCTTAAGCGGACGACATAAAGGCACCCTAGACCAGGTTATATTCAGCCATTCCACCATCTTAACCCTTAAGCGGACGACATAAAGGCACCCTAGACCAGGTTATATTCAGCCATTCCACCATCTTAACCCTTAAGCGGACGACATAAAGGCACCCTAGACCAGGTTATATTCAGCCATTCCACCATCTTAACCCTTAAGCGGACGACATAAAGGCACCCTAGACCAGGTTATATTCAGCCATTCCACCATCTTAACCCTTAAGCGGACGACATAAGGCACCCTAGACCAAGTTATATTCAGCCATTCCACCATCTTAACCCTTAAGCGGACGACATAAAGGCACCCTAGACCAGGTTATATTCAGCCATTCCACCATCTTAACCCTTAAGCGGATGACATAAAGGCACCCTAGACCAGGTTATATTCAGCCATTCCACCATCTTAACCCTTAAGTGGATGACATAAAGGCACCCTAGACCAGGTTATATTCAGCCATTCCACCATCTTAACCCTTAAGCGGACGACATAAAGGCACCCTAGACCAGGTTATATTCAGCCATTCCATCATCTTAACCCTTAAGCGGACGACATAAAGGCACCCTAGACCAGGTTATATTCAGCCATTCCACCATCTTGACCCTTAAGCGGACGACATAAAGGCACCCTAGACCAGGTTATATACAGCCATTCCACCATCTTGACCATTAAGCCGACGATATAAAGGCACCCTAGACCAGGTTATATTCAGCCATTCCACCATCTTAACCCTTAAGCGGACGACATAAAGGCACCCTAGACCAGGTGATATTCAGCCATTCCACCATCTTAACCCTTAAGTGGAAAACATAAAGGCACCCTAGACCAGGTTATATTCAGCCATTCCACCGACGACATAAAGGCACCCTAGACCAGATTATATTCATCCATTCCACCATCTTAACCCTTAAGCGGACGACATAAAGGCACCCTAGACCAGGTTATATTCAGCCATTCCACCATCTGAACCCTTAAGTGGACGACATAAAGGCACCCAAGACCAGGTTATATTCAGCCATTCCACCATCTTAACCCTTAAGCGGACGACATAAAGGCACCCTAGACCAGGTTATATTCAGCCATTCCACCATCTTAACCCTTAAGCGGACGACATAAAGGCACCCTAGACCAGATAACTTTCACTTTAAAGTTTACTAGTAACGAACCAAATAGTAGCATCGAAAAAGTCCCTAATTTCAAGAAAGCAAACTTCCTTAAACTTAGAGCTATGTTTAAAGAAACTGACTGGAGCTTTTTAATTAACAATAACGACATAAATACATCTTGGAAGTTATTCGAAACCACTTACCTAAAAGCAGTGCAAGACTGCATACCATCGAAAATACGGCGTCCAGGCCATAATAATAAGCCCAAATGGTGGAATAAAGATATTTCAAACTGCCTGCTTGCTAAAAAATTTGCTAATGATAGATTAAAATCCTCACAAAATGACGAAGAACGGGTGAAATTTGTAGAGCTACGACGCAAAGCCAAAAAGTTAATTAAGCAAAGTAAAAAGACCTTAGAGTTACATATTGCGAATCAAAGTAAAACAAACCCGAAAGAATTCTATAGTTATATCAGAAAGAAAAAAGTAGTTACTTCAACTGTTGGACCGTTAGTCGATGAAAAAGGAGAATACACCAAAGACGAAGTACAAATGAGTAATGCCCTCAATACCTTCTTTGCAACAGTTTTTACAGCAGAAGACCTCAGTGATATCCCTACACCATCGCCGATTCAGATTGATAATTCAGATGTTCTAAGCAATATCACCGTTACAGAGAGAGAAGTATTGAATTGTTCAGATAAACTCAAGGTAAATAAAACGCCAGGACCTGATACAATCTCGCCTAGAGTTCTAAAGGAAGCTAAGAATGAGCTCTCCAAACCACTGACATTACTATTCAATAAATCCTTGCAGTCTGGAACTATGCCTGATCAGTGGATGCTAGTCAACGTAACACCGATATTCAAAAAAGGCAGCAAATCCCTACCCAGTAACTATCGTCCAATTAGCTTAACCTCAGTTGTATGTAAAATGCTAGAAACGGTCATACGAGACAGACTCGTAAATCACTTAGAGGAAAATAACATACTTAAAGATACTCAACACGGCTTTCGTAAAAAACGTTCCTGTTTAACAAACCTCTTAGACTTCTTCCACGATATCCTCAACCTCTACGATGAAAGTAAAGCTGTAGATATTATATACCTTGATTTTCAAAAGGCCTTTGACAAAGTTCCCCACAAACGTTTACTGCCAAAACTAAAAGCGCATGGAATACAAGACGGTGTGTTGAAATGGATAGAAAATTGGCTCCGCAACAGAAAGCAAAGGGTAGTCATAAACGGTAAGGCATCTAAATGGACCAATGTAAGTAGCGGGGTACCCCAGGGATCGGTACTAGGACCAATTCTCTTTCTAATTTACATCAACGATAATAGATGAGGGTCTCACCTGCACAATCTCAAAATTTGCTGACGATACAAAAATTGCAAATAGCGTACTCTCAAAAGAACATGTTGACGATATGCAACACAATCTAGATAAATTGTCATGTTGGGCCCAAATTTGGCAAATGAGTTTCAATGCGGATTAATGTAAAGTACTACATGTCGGATACCTAAATGAGAAAGCAAACTATTCGATGAATGGCACTCAGCTTAAGAATGTAAACAGAGAAACTGATCTGGGAGTAACAATATCGAGTAACCTAAAACCGAGTCAACAATGTTCAGAAGTTGTTAAGAAGGCAAACAAAATAATTGGCTTTATAGGCAGGTCATTTGAGCATAAATCCAAAGAAGTTATCCTAACCCTTTACAATTCCTTAGTCCGCCCTCTTCTGGAATACTGCATTCAATCCTGGTGCCCTTATTACCAAAAAGATATAAACAAGCTAGAACGAGTTCAACGTAGAGTTACCAAAATGATACCTAGCCTAAAGAACAAACCATACGAAGAGCAGCGTCTTAGAGAATTAAATCTATTTCCTTTAACCCAGCGCAGATTAAGAGGCGACTTAATTCAAGTGTTCAAAATCATCAAAGGCATCGACAATATGAACTGTAGTAAGTACTTCACTATCGACCAATCTAATTACACGCGGGGAAACGGTTGCAAATTTATTGGTAAATCTTTTAACTCGCACGAATCTAAGAATTTCTTCTTCAATCGAGTTGTCAACTTGTGGAATGGGCTTCCCCGAGACGTTATAGACTGCAGCACCGTTGATTTATTTAAATTCCGCCTAGACAAATATCTCGCATCAAACCCGCAACTGACTGCGTTTGTAAATGAATAACTTTATCCTCCCCTCAGTTACTAACCCATATGTCCCCTACTAACTTCCTAGTCCTGCCACGTTAGTGGCAGGGCAGTAGTTCCCTTTCCAATGTTCCCTTACCCACTCTAAACCACTGTTTGGACACTTGATCCTCAGTGTTTTGGAGGACAAGCAACCTAGAAGGGTCACTAGAACTGTTGTTGCTTGATTTCCTTTGTACTCCTTTGTACTCCTTTGTACTCCTTTGTTATATTCAGCCATTCCACCATCTTAACCCTTAAGCGGACGACATAAAGGCACCCTAGACCAGGTTATATTCAGCCATTCCACCATCTTAACCCTTAAGCGGATGACATAAAGGCACCCTAGACCAGGTTATATTCAGCCATTCCACCATCTTAACCCTTAAGCGGACGACATAAATGCACCCTAGACCAGGTTATATTCAGCCATTCCCCCATCTTTACCC
This sequence comes from Paralithodes platypus, assembly GCA_032716605.1. NCBI lineage: Eukaryota > Metazoa > Arthropoda > Malacostraca > Decapoda > Lithodidae > Paralithodes > Paralithodes platypus. The sequence goes on along the minus strand of CM064529.1, from coordinate 25,376,498 downwards.
TTAAGCGGACGACATAAAGGCACCCTAGACCAGGTTATATTCAGCCATTCCACAATCTTAATCCTTAAGCGGAAGACATAAAGGCACCCTAGACCAGGTTATATTCAGCCATTCCACCGACGACATAAAGGCACCCTAGATCAGATTATATTCAGCCATTCCACCATCTTAACCCTTAAGCGGACGACATAAATGCACCCTAGACCAGGTTATATTCAGCCATTCCACCGACGACATAAAGGCAGCCTAGATCAGATTATATTCAGCCATTCCCCCATCTTAGCCCTTAAGCGGACGACATAAAGGCACCCTAGACCAGGTTATATTCAGCCATTCCCCCATCTTAACCCTTAAGCGGATGACATAAAGGCACCCTAGACCAGGTTATATTCAGCCATTCCCCCATCTTAACCCTTAAGCGGACGACATAAAGGCACCCTAGACCAGGTTATATTCAGCCATTTCACCATCTTAACCCTTAAGCGGACGACATAAAGGCATCCTAGACCAGGTTATATTCAGCCATTCCACCATCTTAACCCTTAAGTGGACGACATAAAGGCACCCTAGACCAGATTATATTCAGCCATTCCACCATCTTAACCCTTAAGCGTACGACATAAAGGCACCCTAGACCAGGTTATATTCAGCCATTCCACCATCTTAATCCTTAAGTGGACGACATAAAGGCACCCTAGACCAGGTTATATTCAGCCATTCCACCATCTTAACCCTTAAGCGGACGACATAAAGGCACCCTAGACCAGGTTATATTCAGCCATTCCACCATCTTAACCCTTAAGTGGATGACATAAAGGCACCCTAGACCAGGTTATATTCAGCCATTCCACCATCTTAACCCTTAACCTGACAAGCGCGATATAGACGTAGGTGCTAGGGTAGTTATTTGTGCATTTCTAGCCCTGGATTCTGACAGAATTCGTTATATTTACAATATAAGCCATTATTTGTTTTCGGTATGCTTTTATTTTACATATATGATGTATATATGAACCTTCAAGAGTGCTAAAATAAGTGGGAAAAGCATTTGGGTGGTGAAAAACGAAGATATTGGCCACCCGGTCATAATCTCAGGCGAGAGAGAGAGACAGGCAGCCTTCCCCTCTCGCTGTCTGGGAGTCAACTGAGAAGAGCGGGGCGGTGTGTGCTGGTGTCTGGGTGTTGCATAACGATCTTTTATGCAACCCACTTGTGCTACATTATCGCGGGAGAGAAAAATAACCGATAAATGATGATAATAAGAGGAAAAATAGGTGATAATTGAGGAGGGGAGGGAGGGGGGAATAAGGTGGGGAAGGAGGGGAGGGGGGTGGGTGAGATCTACATGGATGAGTACTGGAGGGGAATTATCTCACCTAGAGACAAATTCCTTTGTTTTGATAGGCCCTTTTTTTTTATGGAAGGCTTTTTTTATGGTCCTGCTTCCGTGAGGCCTATCGCGTTCCCTATAGGAAGCCTTCCGTGAGGCCTATCGCGCTTGCCGGGTTAAGCGGACGACATAAAGGCACCCTAGACCAGGTTATATTCAGCCATTCCACCATCTTAAACCTTAAGCGGACGACATAAAGGCACCCTAGACCAGGTTATATTCAGCCATTCCACCATCTTGACCCTTAAGCGGACGACATAAAGGCACCCTAGACCAGATTATATACAGCCATTCCACCATCTTGACCCTTAACCCGTTGAGACCCAGCGTCGCACGTGTTGCGTCGGCAGTCTTTGATCACCAACTCCCAGCGACGCATCACGTGCGTCCGACATATAAAAAACACTTACGTGGCTCGTAAGGTAGGAAATGGCGGGAGAATAGGAGGGGGCGGTACCGTAGTGTGTGGGGGAGCCGGGCCAGTAGGTGTGAGCAGGCCGAGACAGCCGCGCGGCTGGTGGTGGTGGGCTTAGTGGGGATAGTTTACACCCCTAGTTTACCGCCACTTTGAACCTTCATTACTCCGGTCGTATGGGAGCTAGAGGCTTGAGATTTATGTGAGATACTCCTTAGGATGTATGCCGTACAATGCCATACTCAGTTTTTACCCTAGTGCTCCCGGGCGGGTGGTCATGCGGGGGAGACGAACTATTGAAACCCCCCTCCCCCCCGCCCCCCAAATGACCGAAATGAGTTTTTTTTTTATTTGTGTGTTCATTTCTCACCATTCTCTTCCATTTTGGCTCAACAAATTTTTTTGAAGCTCCCCCCCCCCCAACCCCCTACCGGCACCCCCCCAAAAAAAAAATGTCAGAGGTGATTTTTTTTTGTTTTTTTTTCATTTCTCATCCTTGTCTTCCATTTTAGCAAACAAACAAAAATAAGTGAAAATGGCTTGGGACTGGGGTGAACAAAATATTATAACTAGCCGGGGCTCAACGGGTTAAGCAGACGACATAAAGGCACCCTAGACCAGGTTTTATTCAGCCATTCCACCATCTTAACCCTTAAGCGGACGACATAAAGGCACCCTAGACCAGGTTATATTCAGCCATTCCACCATCTTAACCCTTAAGCTGACGACATAAAGGCACCCTAGACCAGGTTATATTCAGCCATTCTACCATCTTAACCCTTAAGCGGATGACATAAAGGCACCCTAGACCAGGTGATATTCAGCCATTCCACCGTCTTAACTCTTAAGCGGAAAACATAAAGGCACTCTAGACCAGGATATATTCAGCCATTCCACCGACGACATAAAGGCACCCTAGACCAGTTTATATTCAGCCATTCCACCATCTTAACCCTTAAGCGGACGACATAAAGGCACCCTAGACCAGGTTATATTCAGCCATTCCCCCATCTTAACCCTGAAGCGGACGACATAAAGGCACCCTAGACCAGGTTATATTCAGCCATTCCACCATCTTAACCCTTAAGCGGACGACATAAAGGCACCCTAGACCAGGTTATATTCTGCCATTCCACCATCTTAACCCTTAAGCAGACGACATAAAGGCACCCTAGACCAGGTTATATTCAGCCATTCCACCATCTTAACCCTTAAGCGGACGACATAAAGGCAGCCTAGACAAGGTTATATTCAGCCATTCCACCATATTAACCTTTAAGCGGACGACATAAAGGCACCCTAGACCAGGTTATATTCAGCCATTCCACCATCTTAACCCTTAAGCGGACGACATAAAGGCACCCTAGACCAGGTTATATTCAGCCATTCCCCCATCTTAACCCTGAAGCGGACGACATAAAGGCACCCTAGACCAGGTTATATTCAGCCATTCCCCAATCTTAACCCTTAAGCGGACGACCTAAAGGCACCCTAGACCAGGTTATATTCAGCCATTCCCCCATCGTAACCCTTAAGCGGACGACATAAAGGCACCCTAGACCAGGTTATATTCAGCCATTCCCCCATCTTAACCCTTAAGCGGACGACATAAAGGCACCATAGACCAGGTTATATTCAGCCATTCCCCAATCTTAACCCTTAAGCGGACGACATAAAGGCGCCCTAGACCAGGTTATGTTCAGCCATTCCACCATCTTAACCCTTAAGTGGACGACATAAAGGCACCCTAGACCAGGTTATATTCAGCCATTCCACCATCTTAACCCTTAAGCGGACGACATAAAGGCACCCTATACCAGGTTATATTCAGCCCTTCCACCATCTTAACCCTTAAGCGGACGACATAAAGGCACCCTAGACCAGGTTATATTCAGCCATTCCACCATCTTAACCCTTAAGCGGACGACATAAAGGCACCCTAGACCAGGTTATATAAAGCCATTCCACCATCTTAACCCTTAAGCGGACGACATAAAGGCACCCTAGACCAGGTTATTTTCAGCCATTCCACCATCTTAACCCTTAAGCGGAAGACATAAAGGCACCCTAGACCAGGTTATATTCAGCCATTCCACCGACGACATAAAGGCACCCTAGAGCAGATTATATTCAGCCATTCCACCATCTTAACCCTTAAGCGGACGACATAAAGGCACCCTAGACCAGGTTATATTCAGCCATTCCACCGACGACATAAAGGCACCCTAGATCAGATTATATTCAGCCATTCCCCCATCTTAACCCTTAACCCGTGGAGCCCCGGCTAGTTTTGTAATGTTTGCGCACCAGAACCCGGCCGGTTTTCAAAAAATGGTTTTATTCCAGAAACAATAGCGAATGGGTTAGGAATGAAGGAAAAACCACGAAAAACCGCTCAAAAAGCTTTAAAAATGGTCCTACAGAGCCCCCGAAAACGGATTTTACAAGAGTAAAAAATTGAAGGCAATTATCCCCAAAAAACAGGTTATTGCGCGCTCGCGCGCACGCACGTGGACTTTGAGAGTTTTCAACCATCGGCACGGTTGCGTGGGATACGTACACAGTTCCCATACAAATCTGAGCCCTCTTGAGTGGCTACACCTGAGGTTACGGTCGGCGCAATTAGGGTGACGCGTCAGGCGCGTCTCTGGGGCTGTGCGTTACATACATCGCCGACGCGTCAGACGCGTCGCTGGGGCTGTACGGGTTAAGAGGACGTCATAAAGGCACCCTAGACCAGGTTATATTCAGACATTCCACCATCTTAACCCTTAAGCGGACGACATAAAAGCACCCTAGACCTGGTTATATTCAGCCATTCCACCATCTTAACCCTTAAGCGGACGACATAAAAGCACCCTAGACCAGGTTATATTCAGCCATTCCACCATCTTAACCCTTAAGCGGACGACATAAAGGCACCCTAGACCAGGTTATATTCAGCCATTCCACCATCTTAACCCTTAAGCGGACGACATAAAGGAACCCTAGGCCAGGTTGTATTCAGCCATTCCACCATCTTAACCCTTAAGCGGACGACATAAAGGCACCCTAGACCAGGTTATATTCAGCCATTCCACCATCTTAACCCTTAAGCGGACGACATAAAGGCACCCAAGACCAGGTTATATTCAGCCATTCCACCATCTTAACCCTTAAGCGAACGACATAAAGGCACCCTAGACCAGGTTATATTCAGCCATTCCACCATCTTAACCCTTAAGCAGACGACATAAAGGCACCCTAGACCAGGTTATATATTCAGCCATTCCACCATCTTAACCCTTAAGCGGACGACATAAAGGCAGCCTAGACAAGGTTATATTCAGCCATTCCACCATCTTAACCTTTAAGCGGACGACATAAAGGCACCCTAGACCAGGTTATATTCAGCCATTCCACCATCTTAACCCTTAAGCGGACGACATAAAGGCACCCTAGACCAGGTTATATTCAGCCATTCCCCCATCTTAACCCTGAAGCGGACGACATAATGGCACCCTAGACCAGGTTATATTCAGCCATTCCCCCATCTTAACCCTTAAGCGGACGACATAAAGGCACCCTAGACCAGGTTATATTCAGCCATTCCACCATCTTAACCCTTAAGCGGACGACATAAAGGCACCCTAGACCAGGTTATATTCAGCCATTCCACCATCTTAACCCTTAAGTGGATGACATAAAGGCACCCAAGACCAGGTTATATTCAGCCATTCCACCATCTTAACCCTTAAGCGGACGACATAAAGGCACCCTAGACCAGGTTATATTCAGCCATTCCACCATCTTAAACCTTAAGCGGACGACATACAGTAAAGGCACCCTAGACCAGGTTATATTCAACCATTCCACCATCTTAACCCTTAAGCGGACGACATAAAGGCACCCTAGACCAGGTTATATTCAGCCATTCCACCATCTTAACCCTTAAGCGGACGACATAAAGGCACCCTAGACCTGGTTATATTCAGCCATTCCACCATCAAACCCTTAAGCGGACGACATAAAAGCACCCTAGACCAGGTTATATTCAGCCATTCCACCATCTTAACCCTTAAGCGGACGACATAAAGGCACCCTAGACCAGGTTATATTCAGCCATTCCACCATCTTAACCCTTAAGCGGACGACATAAAGGCACCCTAGACCAGGTTGTATTCAGCCATTCCACCATCTTAACCCTTAAGCGGACGACATAAAGGCACCCTAGACCAGGTTATATTCAGCCATTCCACCATCTTAACCCTTAAGCGGACGACATAAAGGCACCCAAGACCAGGTTATATTCAGCCATTCCACCATCTTAACCCTTAAGCGGACGACATAAAGGCACCCTAGACCAGGTTATATTCAGCCATTCCACCATCTTAACCCTTAAGCAGACGACATAAAGGCACCCTAGACCAGGTTATATTCAGCCATTCCACCATCTTAACCCTTAAGCGGACGACATAAAGGCAGCCTAGACAAGGTTATATTCAGCCATTCCACCATCTTAACCTTTAAGCGGACGACATAAAGGCACCCTAGACCAGGTTATATTCAGCCATTCCCTCATCTTAACCCTGAAGCGGACGACATAAAGGCACCCTAGACCAGGTTATATTCAGCCATTCCCCAATATTAACCCTTAAGCGGACGACCTAAAGGCACCCTAGACCAGGTTATATTCAGCCATTCCCCCATCGTAACCCTTAAGCGGACGACATAAAGGCACCCTAGACCAGGTTATATTCAGCCATTCCCCCATCTTAACCCTTAAGCGGACGACATAAAGGCACCATAGACCAGGTTATATTCAGCCATTCCCCAATCTTAACCCTTAAGCGGACGACATAAAGGCGCCCTAGACCAGGTTATGTTCAGCCATTCCACCATCTTAACCCTTAAGTGGACGACATAAAGGCACCCTAGACCAGGTTATATTCAGCCATTCCACCATCTTAACCCTTAAGCGGACGACATAAAGGCACCCTATACCAGGTTATATTCAGCCCTTCCACCATCTTAACCCTTAAGCGGACGACATAAAGGCACCCTAGACCAGGTTATATTCAGCCATTCCACCATCTTAACCCTTAAGCGGACGACATAAAGGCACCCTAGACCAGGTTATATAAAGCCATTCCACCATCTTAACCCTTAAGCGGACGACATAAAAGCACCCTAGACCAGGTTATTTTCAGCCATTCCACCATCTTAACCCTTAAGCGGAAGACATAAAGGCACCCTAGACCAGGTTATATTCAGCCATTCCACCGACGACATAAAGGCACCCTAGACCAGATCATATTCAGCCATTCCACCATCTTAACCCTTAAGCGGACGACATAAAGGCACCCTAGACCAGGTTATATTCAGCCATTCCACCGACGACATAAAGGCACCCTAGATCAGATTATATTCAGCCATTCCCCCATCTTAACCCTTAAGAGGACGACATAAAGGCACCCTAGACCAGGTTATATTCAGACATTCCACCATCTTAACCCTTAAGCGGACGACATAAAGGCACCCTAGACCTGGTTATATTCAGCCATTCCACCATCTTAACCCTTAAGCGGACGACATAAAAGCACCCTAGACCAGGTTATATTCAGCCATTCCACCATCTTAACCCTTAAGCGGACGACATAAAGGCACCCTAGACCAGGTTATATTCAGCCATTCCACCATCTTAACCCTTAAGCGGACGACATAAAGGCACCCTAGGCCAGGTTGTATTCAGCCATTCCACCATCTTAACCCTTAAGCGGACGACATAAAGGCACCCTAGACCAGGTTATATTCAGCCATTCCACCATCTTAACCCTTAAGCGGACGACATAAAGGCACCCAAGACCAGGTTATATTCAGCCATTCCACCATCTTAACCCTTAAGCGGACGACATAAAGGCACCCTAGACCAGGTTATATTCAGCCATTCCACCATCTTAACCCTTAAGCAGACGACATAAAGGCACCCTAGACCAGGTTATATTCAGCCATTCCACCATCTTAACCCTTAAGCGGACGACATAAAAGCAGCCTAGACAAGGTTATATTCAGCCATTCCACCATCTTAACCTTTAAGCGGACGACATAAAGGCACCCTAGACCAGGTTATATTCAGCCATTCCCCCATCTTAACCCTGAAGCGGACGACATAATGGCACCCTAGACCAGGTTATATTCAGGCATTCCCCCATCTTAACCCTTAAGCGGACGACATAAAGGCACCCTAGACCAGGTTATATTCAGCCATTCCACCATCTTAACCCTTAAGCGGACGACATAAAGGCACCCTAGACCAGGTTATATTCAGCGATTCCACCATCTTAACCCTTAAGTGGATGACATAAAGGCACCCAAGACCAGGTTATATTCAGCCATTCCACCATCTTAACCCTTAAGCGGACGACATAAAGGCACCCTAGACCAGGTTATATTCAGCCATTCCACCATCTTAAACCTTAAGCGGACGAAATACAGTAAAGGCACCCTAGACCAGGTTATATTCAGCCATTCCACCATCTTGACCCTTAAGCGGACGACATAAAGGCACCCTAGACCAGATTATATACAGCCATTCCACCATCTTGACCCTTAAGCAGACGACATAAAGGCACCCTAGACCAGGTTTTATTCAGCCATTCCAACATCTTAACCCTTAAGCGGACGACATAAAGGCACCCTAGACCAGGTTATATTCAGCCATTCCACCATCTTAACCCTTAAGCGGACGACATAAAGGCACCCTAGACCAGGTTATATTCAGCCTTTCTACCATCTTAACCCTTAAGCGGATGACATAAAGGCACCCTAGACCAGGTGATATTCAGCCATTCCACCATCTTAACCCTTAAGCGGAAAACATAAAGGCACCCTAGACCAGGATATATTCAGCCATTCCACCGACGACATAAAGGCACCCTACACCAGTTTATATTCAGCCATTCCACCATCTTAACCCTTAAGCGGACGACATAAAGGTACCCTAGACCAGGTTATATTCAGCCATTCCACCATCTTAACCCTTAAGCGGACGACATAAAGGCACCCTAGACCTGGTTATATTCATCCATTCCACCATCTTAACCCTGAAGCGGACGACATAAGAGCACCCTAGACCAGGTTATATTCAGCCATTCCACCATCTTAACCCTTAAGCGGACGACATAAAGGCACCCTAGACCAGGTTATATTCAGCCATTCCACCATCTTAACCCTTAAGCGGACGACATAAAGGCACCCTAGACCAGGTTATATTCAGCCATTCCACCATCTTAACCCTTAAGCGGACGACATAAAGGCACCCTAGACCAGGTTATATTCAGCCATTCCACCATCTTAACCCTTAAGCGGACGACATAAAGGCACCCTAGACCAGGTTATATTCAGCCATTCCACCATCTTAACCCTTAAGCAGACGACATAAAGGCACCCTAGACCAGGTTATATTCAGCCATTCCACCATATTAACCCTTAAGCGGACGACATAAAGGCAGCCTAGACAAGGTTATATTCAGCCATTCCACCATCTTAACCTTTAAGCGGACGACATAAAGGCACCCTAGACCAGGTTATATTCAGCCATTCCACCATCTTAACCCTTAAGCGGACGACATAAAGGCACCCTAGTCCAGGTTATATTCAGCCATTCCCCCATCTTAACCCTGAAGCGGACGACATAAAGGCACCCTAGACCAGGTTATATTCAGCCATTCCCCCATCTTAACCCTTAAGCGGACGACCTAAAGGCACCCTAGACCAGGTTATATTCAGCCATTCCCCCATCTTAACCCTTAAGCGGACGACATAAAGGCACCCTAGACCAGGTTATATTCAGCCATTCCCCCATCTTAACCCTTAAGCGGATGACATAAAGGCACCATAGACCAGGTTATATTCAGCCATTCCCCAATCTTAACCCTTAAGCGGACAACATAAAGGCACCCTAGACCAGGTTATATTCAGCCATTCCACCATCTTAACCCCTAAGTGGACGACATAAAGGCACCCTAGACCAGGTTATATTCAGCCATTCCACCATCTTAACCCTTAAGCGGACGACATAAAGGCACCCTATACCAGGTTATATTCAGCCCTTCCACCATCTTAACCCTTAAGCGGACGACATAAAGGCACCCTAGACCAGGTTATATTCAGCCATTCCACCATCTTAACCCTTAAGCGGACGACATAAAGGCACCCTAGACCAGGTTATATACAGCCATTCCACCATCTTAACCCTTAAGCGGACGACATAAAGGCACCCTAGACCAGGTTATTTTCAGCCATTCCACCATCTTAACCCTTAAGCGGAAGACATAAAGGCACCCTAGACCAGGTTATATTCAGCCATTCCACCGACGACATAAAGGCACCCTAGACCAGATTATATTCAGCCATTCCACCATCTTAACCCTTAAGCGGACGACATAAAGGCACCCTAGACCAGGTTATATTCAGCCATTCCACCATCTTAACCCTTAAACGGATGACATAAAGGCACCCTAGACCTGGTTATATTCAGCCATTCCACCATCTTAACCCTTAAGCGGACGACATAAAGGCACCCTAGACCAGGTTATATTCAGCCATTCCACCATCTTAACCCTTAAGCGGACGACATAAAGGCACCCTAGACCAGGTTATATTCAGCCATTCCACCATCTTAACCCTTAATCGGACGACATAAAGGCACCCTAGATCAGATTATATTCAGCCATTCCCCCATCTTAGCCCTTAAGCGGACGACATAAAGGCACCCTAGACCAGGTTATATTCAGCCATTCCCCCATCTTAACCCTTAAGCGGATGACATAAAGGCACCCTAGACCAGGTTATATTCAGCCATTCCCCCATCTTAACCCTTAAGCGGACGACATAAAGGCACCCTAGACCAGGTTATATTCAGCCATTTCACCATCTTAACCCTTAAGCGGACGACATAAAGGCACCCTAGACCAGGTTATATTCAGCCATTCCACCATCTTAACCCTTAAGCGGACGACATAAAGGCACCCTAGACCAGATTATATTCAGCCATTCCACCATCTTAACCCTTAAGCGGACGACATAAAGGCACCCTAGACCAGGTTATATTCAGCCATTACACCATCTTAACCCTTAAGCGGACGACATAAAGGTACCCTAGACCAGGTTATATTCAGCCATTCCACCATCTTAACCCTTAAGCGGACGACATAAAGGCACCCTAGACCAGGTTATATTCAGCCATTCCACCATCTTAACCCTTAAGCGGACGACATAAAGGCACTCTAGACCAGGTTATATTCAGCCATTCCACCATCTTAACCCTTAAGCGGACGAGATAAAGGCACCCTAGACCAGGTTATATTCAGCCATTTCACCATCTTAACCCTTAAGCGTACGACATAAAGGCACCCTAGACCAGGTTATATTCAGCCATTCCACCATCTTAATCCTTAAGTGGACGACATAAAGGCACCCTAGACCAGGTTATATTCAGCCATTCCACCATCTTAACCCCTAAGCGGACGACATAAAGGCACCCTAGACCAGGTTATATTCAGCCATTCCACCATCTTAACCCTTAAGCGGACGACATAAGGCACCCTAGACCAGGTTATATTCAGCCATTCCACCATCTTAACCCTTAAGCGGACGACATAAAGGCACCCTAGACCAGGTTATATTCAGCCATTCCACCATCTTAACCCTTAAGCGGACGACATAAAGGCACCCTAGACCAGGTTATATTCAGCCATTCCACCATCTTAACCCTTAACCTCTCCGTGGCGCACAGGGGGTTTTCTACAGGGTAAGACTGTGCGCACCTATGATGATTTTGGGACCTATTGCCAATTTCGATAAAAAGTACATCATCGTGTAGGGAATGTTTGCGTGCATCGGCCCATATATATTTGACCCCCCAAAAAATGTCTGGGGGGGGTAGGGGAACGGTCCGTAGTTGAAAAATGTGGAGCGAATGGCACCGCGCGGCTAGATTGTCATCGAGCGGCGAGATTTCCCTGCCGAATATTTACGCGCGCAGGGGATAGAAGGAGAGGGAGGAGGGGGTGGGTTACCGCGTATTATCACGTATATCTCCTTTTTCGAGCCCTTTTAGGCTATTTAGAGTATGTATACATGTGTAGGGCACCCATATAACAATGAATATGCCTCATAGTGACCAAAAATTACAATATATAAGGGAATTATAAGAGAATATTTAGGCGGGAATGAAGATGTGTTGGAGGTTTGGCGGCAATTTATGAGCTGAGAGTGTGGTTTACGCCATACATATCACGTATATCTTGTACGTAGAGCACTGTCACGCTATAATACAGACTTGTACGTATGTATACGTGCCATATATCAAAATATATACCGCATATAAACCAATTCATGCGATATTTACGCACATTATCAATGAGTTTCTATGCGTGAACCAAGGTGTGAGTGAGTTGTGGTGGGAATGAAAGGGGGAGAGGGTGTGTTACGCCATAAATATCACGTCAATCTTGTATTTAGAGCACTCTCATGCTATAATAAAGACGTGTACATATGTAGGCGTCCCATATAACAAGGAATATACCGCATATAGCCCAATTGATGCGATATTTACGCAAATTGTGAATGTGTTTCTAGCAGACGGAAGCCTGAAAGGGGAGGTTGGGGGTGGGTGGGTGGGAGGGAGGCATGCAGGGGTGCAGTGAGTGAGTGAGTCGTGGAGAGATGGAAGTCAGGCAGATCTCTAGATAGATAACCAGCTTAGTGATAATTGTGGAGGCGCCCCAGGCGTATTGATGTTTGGTATTTTGACCCTTATGTCTACCAGATGGCTGGTGTTCGTTGCCATCAACAGGTCTACAATAACATGAGTCAGGAATGGAGAGAGAGAGAGAGAGAGAGAGAAACTGAGACATGCGTATGTCGTACATATAAATGGGCTTCAGAATTGCATTTTTATGCAAGCAGACATTGCATTTTAGACACATGTGAAGTACCACAGAAACATGTAGGCCATTGACTGTAAATAAAGTACTATATTTATAGACCACCAGCGACGGTGCTGAGTCAACACAGGCAGATTGCCTGTTGTGATAGAGGGCTAAATATAGACTGGTGTCTCCTTACACCTGCGAAAGGGTAGATTGCCACCAGAGAAACGTTTACTTATTTATTTCGAAGTAATATGCAATCTAAATGTATATTCGAGACCTACTGCAATTATTTGTATGACAGTCATGACTATGTATAATCCAATATACGCGCGTAGGCGAGACATAAGAAAGCTGGTTGAGCAATTTTCGACACCCACACAGTTATTATTCATTTTTATTTACAATATTATACAATACAAATGTATTTGTGAAGAGTATTTTATCCATTATTGTATTTATACCAATTTTGTTCCCAGACAGAGCTGCTGTAGCTGGAGAATCAAGGAGCGGCAAGGGTCACCTCGTGACCGCCTGACCGTGTGAAAATGAGTGGAGTCACACTGAGAGGGGCAATTTTGCTGAGTGTTTGGGCAATTTTTGACAGAATAAAGTTATATAATTACTAATTCTTGACAGAGACAAACTATTATAAACCTTGGCATGATATAATTGATAATCCCATCAATTTACAAACGTAAATTGGTGGGATAATTCATTTTTTTTTGTATATTGTCATTTCGATTGTAGACACGAAGTTTTGAGTGATATTTGGTATGAGCTCCTGTGGCATGGTTGGTAAGGTCGCGGACTGGAAAACTCAAAGTGTCGTAGGGTAGTGGGATCGAATCCAGGAGGGGGTTATGGGGAAGGTTTTATATTGTCTAGAAAAAAATTTATAAATTTTTTTTTTTACAAGATCATGCCATTGTATTCAAACAATATGAAATATTCATAGAATATATCATATTGTAAGAATACAATGACATGACCTTGTTTTCTTTTTTTCTTTTTTTATTGTTTTATTTTATTATCATAGTAGGTTTGACATGATTTATTGAAACATATTTATTTTTGTACAATTCATTTGAGGTAAGAAAATAATTATATACACATTACTTAGGCTAATAACAAACATATATATTGATATACTAAAAAAATAAGGCATATTACATGTAAATCTTTGAAACTTATAAACTAAATAATGAAACATACAATTATATAATGTAAAAGCTATATCACAGGGACATCTTTGGAACTTATACATTATAATATATATGTTACATTATGAGGTAGCGTGATCAATTAGGTCAGGTCAGGTAAGGTAGGGCGCGAGTCCAGGGCAGGGCAGGGCAGGAGGCGAGTCCAGGGCAGGGCACGGGGCGAGTCCAGGGCAGGGCAGGGCAGGGGCCGACACTCAGTAGTTCTTGAAGGTGTGGTAGTCCCTGAAGCAGTCACCCAGGCAGAGTGCAACTTTGCACTCGGCGCACATTGAGGTGACTCTTTTGGTTACATGGGGTTTCCTCACACTGGAGCTGCAGACGGTGCACTGCACCTGCCTGTGACGAGTGCCAATCAGCTCGGTGTTGGTTGTGTAGTGTCTTTCGACACCCAGCTGGATGCGGTCAGGAACGTGATCCCCACGCCATGCCGTACGTCTGTGAGTGGTGGTGCCATACTTCTCCAGGAGTTGGTAGGAGACGTTGTACACGAACTCCCGGAATTTCAGCTTCTGGTTTGGGGCCATATCCTTCTTCACCAACCACAAGTTGTAGGCGTTCAGCATCGTTATGTCAACTAGGTGGAGGAAGAGCTTGTGATACCACTTCACAGTCTTCCTCAGACACTCAACACCTGACAGCTGACAGTCAGACTTGTCCACCAGGCGCATGTTTTTGGTGTAGTCCACTACCATGTCGGGCTTGTAGATTGTCTTCCTGGTTCGGTAGTGGATTTTGCCAGAATCCACCTGGGCACCTGTGTGGACGGTGGAAAGCAGGTGGACGTCTCGCTTATCCTTCCACTTCAGGGCTATCAGTTTCCCACACTTCTCGAGCTGCTTGTATTTCTGCCCCTTTCGTCGCCTTCTTCGCACATGCCTCTCGCGGTGTTCCTGGGCCAGGTCGTCTTCTGAAGGTGTGTCACTGGAGGAGGCATCTGTGAGAGGAATGACATCACCTGTGAACTTTGGCATAAACTTTCTTGTCTTTCTGACAGTCCCACATGACCCCGTTTGGTTGTCATAAAGAAACTGGCAGAGAGCAGGAGAAGTATACCAGTTGTCAGTGTAGATGATGTGGCCTTTGCCCAGGTAAGGTGCCAACATTTTCCTGACGATGGCACCTGACATGCCCATGGGGTCATTGGCAGCGGCTTTCGGTACGTCAATGTCAGTTCCTGTATACACGATCATGTCAAGCACTATTCCAGTTTCACAGTCGCACAACACGAAGAGCTTGATTCCGAACCTATGCCTCTTCAAGGGGATATACTGCTTGAAAACAAGACGTCCTTTGAAGAGCACGAGCGACTCATCAATCACCAAATTGAGGAAGGGGTAAAAGTATTTCCTATACCTCTCCAACAACATGGTGAACACATCCCGAACTTTCCATATCCTGTCAATCCTGTTAGGATTTTCGTTGTCTGCAAAGTGCATAAATCTTAGCAGCAACAAAAATCTGTCACGAGTCATGAACTTATTGAAAGTTGGGGTGGCGATGAGAGGGTCGTGCTTCCAGTAGTGTTGCAACACATGCTTCTTGATCAGAGGCATGAGGAACAACAAGGCAAAGAATGTCAGAAATTCTGCCACAGTCGTATCCACCCAGCCTCGTATTCTCGCTTTTGGAGAAAGGACGTCCAATCTGCCAAACACCCACCTGTAGTAGGCGTTTGTTTGGGCAACGATGTACGTCATTACCTCCATGTCGAAAAAAGCGAGGAAGAAGTCGCTTTCGTTCGCTTGATCATCACAGGGCCAGTCGTCAGTTGTTCCTGACGTCCCAGGATTGAACTGGGGCACGTCAGGTACAAAATTGACCCCGTCAGACCAATCGAACGAAGGCATGCCAGGGATCGGAATGTCGTCTGCGTCTGCTTCTGCGTCTGAAATATCGCTTCCATGGTCGCGATACAGCACTTCATCATCATTACCCTCCTCTTCACTTGACAGACGATGCCCTTCCTCGTTTTCGTCACCGACGTCGGACTCACTCCCACTGTCCACTCCCAAATCCCCCCACCCTTGGTCCCGTGCTAGGGCTTCGTCGTCGAAACCCGGGCTGCCAATGTCCTGCGAATCACCATCAAACAGCAGGGCGGTATACTTAGATGGTGTAAGAGTTTTCCGGGTCACTTTGGCACGTGCGGGAGTCTTATGGACAGGGACAGCAGAGGTGGTGGCAGGGGCGGCGGCAGGGGCGGCGGCGGCAGGGGCGGCGGCGGCAGGGGCAGCAGTGGTGCGTGGCCTTGATGGCAAGATGATGGTGGTGCCTGTCGCCCTTCTCTCTGTTCCTTGGGCAGGGGCGGCAGGGGCGGCAGGGGCAGCAGGGCAGGCAGGGACACCAGGGCCAGCAGTCGATTTCCCTCTCCCTTTCCCCTTCCCCTTTCCCTGTTCCTTGGGCAGGGGCGGCAGGGGCGGCAGGGGCAGCAGGGGCGGCAGGGGCGGCAGGGGCAGCAGGGCCGGCAGGGACACCAGGGCCAGCAGTCGCTTTCCCAGTCGCTTTCCCTCTCCCTTTCCCCTTCCCCTTCCCTGTTCCTTGGGCAGGGGCGGCAGGGGCGGCAGGGGCGGCAGGGGCGGCAGGGGCGGCAGGGGCAGCAGGGGCGGCAGGGGCAGCCGGGCCAGGGGCGGCTGGTGGTGTTGGTGGTGGTAGGGGCACTGTGGCTGGCGTACGGGTTCTTTTCCCTACGCCCGTGCCTTTCATTTTTCCTGCCCCCGCAGGTAATGCAGCCCTAGGGCGGCCTCCTGCGTCGCTGGTACCGGTGGCAGGGGTGGCAGGGGTGGCAGTGGTGGCAGTGGTGGTGGTAGTGGTTGTTGCAGTGGCCTGGGTCGTGGTGGCAGTGTCCCGAAAGACCAATGACCTCTGTGCCATTGCCCTGCTTGCACGTGTTTTACGTGCTTTTGGTGCTGGTGATTCGTCCTCTGAGCTGTAGGGCGTGTCGTACTGGTAGCTAGGGTCTTTGGCAGCCACCCTCTGCCTTCCACGGCGGCTAACACCACCAGAAGGAGGGCTGGTTGTGTCATCAGGGAGCGAGCGTGAGGGACGTGTAGGCTCCATGACTAGTGCGTGGTTACTGGTGCGGTGGTGCTTGCACGAGTGCGGGGCGAGCGTTTGGCGGGGTGGTATCGAGAGTTGACATGTAGTACTATACCCACACAAATTTTCAGCCGCCTGGCTATAAACGCGCGGTTTTGGTACGTGTTCAAAGTCTCTGCTCTTAAGAGTCTCCCCGCAGTGCGCCGGGGGAACTCTTAAGAGTCTCCCCGCAGCTCCCGGGTTAAGTGGATGACATAAAGGCACCCTAGACCAGGTTATATTCAGCCATTCCACCATCTTAACCCTTAAGCGGACGACATAAAGGCACCCTAGACCAGGTTATATTCAGCCATTCCACCATCTTAAACCTTAAGCGGACGACATAAAGGCACCCTAGACCAGGTTATATTCAGCCATTCCACCATCTTGACCTTTAAGCGGACGACATAAAGGCACCCTAGACCACATTATATACAGCCATTCCGCCATCTTGACCCTTAAGCAGACGACATAAAGGCACCCTAGACCAGGTTTTATTCAGCCATTCCACCATCTTAACCCTTAAGCGGACGACATAAAGGCACCCTAGACCAGGTTATATTCAGCCATTCCACCATCTTAACCCTTAAGCTGACGACATAAAGGCACCCTAGACCAGGTTATATTCAGCCATTCTACCATCTTAACCCTTAAGCGGATGACATAAAGGCACCCTAGACCAGGTGATATTCAGCCATTCCACCATCTTAACTCTTAAGCGGAAAACATAAAGGCACCCTAGACCAGGATATATTCAGCCATTCCACCGACGACATAAAGGCACCCTAGACCAGTTTATATTCAGCCATTCCACCATCTTAACCCTTAAGCGGACGACATAAAGGCACCCTAGACCAGGTTATATTCAGCCATTCCACCATCTTAACCCTTAAGCGGACGACATAAAGGCACCCTAGACCTGGTTATATTCAGCCATTCCACCATCTTAACCCTTAAGCGGACGACATAAAAGCACCCTAGACCAGGTTATATTCAGCCATTCCACCATCTTAACCCTTAAGCGGACGACATAAAGGCACCCTAGACCAGGTTATATTCAGCCATTCCACCATCTTAACCCTTAAGCGGACGACATAAAGGCACCCTAGACCAGGTTATATTCAGCCATTCCACCATCTTAACCCTTAAGCGGACGACATAAAGGCACCCTAGACCAGGTTATATTCAGCCATTCCACCATCTTAACCCTTAAGCGGACGACATAAAGGCACCCAAGACCAGGTTATATTCAGCCATTCCACCATCTTAACCCTTAAGCGGACGACATAAA
This sequence comes from Paralithodes platypus, assembly GCA_032716605.1. NCBI lineage: Eukaryota > Metazoa > Arthropoda > Malacostraca > Decapoda > Lithodidae > Paralithodes > Paralithodes platypus. The sequence continues at coordinate 25,358,191 of CM064529.1, read as the reverse complement.
GGCACCCTAGACCAGGTTATATTCAGCCATTCCACCATCTTAACCCTTAAGCAGACGACATAAAGGCACCCTAGACCAGGTTATATTCAGCCATTCCACCATCTTAACCCTTAAGCGGACGACATAAAGGCAGCCTAGACAAGGTTATATTCAGCCATTCCACCATCTTAACCTTTAAGCGGACGACATAAAGGCACCCTAGACCAGGTTATATTCAGCCATTCCACCATCTTAACCCTTAAGCGGACGACATAAAGGCACCCTAGACCAGGTTATATTCAGCCATTCCCCCATCTTAACCCTGAAGCGGACGACATAAAGGCACCCTAGACCAGGTTATATTCAGCCATTCCCCCATCTTAACCCTTAAGCGGACGACCTAAAGGCACCCTAGACCAGGTTATATTCAGCCATTCCCCCATCGTAACCCTTAAGCGGACGACATAAAGGCACCCTAGACCAGGTTATATTCAGCCATTCCCCCATCTTAACCCTTAAGCGGATGACATAAAGGCACCATAGACCAGGTTATATTCAGCCATTCCCCAATCTTAACCCTTAAGCGGACGACATAAAGGCGCCCTAGACCAGGTTATGTTCAGCCATTCCACCATCTTAACCCTTAAGTGGACGACATAAAGGCACCCTAGACCAGGTTATATTCAGCCATTCCACCATCTTAACCCTTAAGCGGACGACATAAAGGCACCCTATACCAGGTTATATTCAGCCCTTCCACCATCTTAACCCTTAAGCGGACGACATAAAGGCACCCTAGACCAGGTTATATTCAGCCATTCCACCATCTTAACCCTTAAGCGGACGACATAAAGGCACCCTAGACCAGGTTATATACAGCCATTCCACCATCTTAACCCTTAAGCGGACGACATAAAGGCACCCTAGACCAGGTTATTTTCAGCCATTCCACCATCTTAACCCTTAAGCGGAAGACATAAAGGCACCCTAGACCAGGTTATATTCAGCCATTCCACCGACGACATAAAGGCACTCTAGACCAGATTATATTCAGCCATTCCACCATCTTAACCCTTAAGCGGACGACATAAAGGCACCCTAGACCAGGTTATATTCAGCCATTCCACCGACGACATAAAGGCACCCTAGATCAGATTATATTCAGCCATTCCCCCATCTTAACCCTTAAGCGGACGACATAAAGGCACCCTAGACCAGGTTATATTCAGCCATTCCCCCATCTTAACCCTTAAGCGGATGACATAAAGGCACCCTAGACCAGGTTATATTCAGCCATTCCCCCATCTTAACCCTTAGCGGACGACATAAAGGCACCCTAGACCAGGTTATATTCAGCCATTTCACCATCTTAACCCTTAAGCGGACGACATAAAGGCACCCTAGACCAGGTTATATTCAGCCATTCCACCATCTTAACCCTTAAGCGGACGACATAAAGGCACCCTAGACCAGATTATATTCAGCCATTCCACCATCTTAACCCTTAAGCGGACGACATAAAGGCACCCTAGACCAGGTTATATTCAGCCATTCCACCATCTTAACCCTTAAGCGGACGACATAAAGGCTCCCTAGACCAGGTTATATCTAGCCATTCCACCATCTTAACCCTTAAGCGGACGACATAAAGGCACCCTAGACCAGGTTATATTCAGCCATTCCACCATCTTAACCCTTAAGCGGACGACATAAAGGCACCCTAGACCAGGTTATATTCAGCCATTCCACCATCTTAACCCTTAAGCGGACGAGATAAAGGCACCCTAGACCAGGTTATATTCAGCCATTTCACCATCTTAACCCTAAAGCGGACGACATAAAGGCACCCTAGACCAGGTTATATTCAGCCATTCCACCATCTTAATCCTTAAGTGGACGACATAAAAGGCACCCTAGACCAGGTTATATTCAGCCATTCCACCATCTTAACCCTTAAGCGGACGACATAAAGGCACCCTAGACCAGGTTATATTCAGCCATTCCACCATCTTAACCCTTAAGCGGACGACATAAGGCACCCTAGACCAGGTTATATTCAGCCATTCCACCATCTTAACCCTTAAGCGGACGACATAAAGGCACCCTAGACCAGGTTATATTCAGCCATTCCACCATCTTAACCCTTAAGCGGACGACATAAAGGCACTCTAGACCAGGTTATATTCAGCCATTCCACCATCTTAACCCTTAAGTGGATGACATAAAGGCACCCAAGACCAGGTTATATTCAGCCATTCCACCATCTTAACCCATAAGCGGACGACATAAAGGCACCCTAGACCAGGTTATATTCAGCCATTCCACCATCTTGACCCTTAAGCGGACGACATAAAGGCACCCTAGACCAGATTATACAGCCATTCCACCATCTTGACCCTTAAGCAGACGACATAAAGGCACCCTAGACCAGGTTTTATTCAGCCATTCCACCATCTTAACCCTTAAGCGGACGACATAAAGGCACCCTAGACCAGGTTATATTCAGCCATTCCACCATCTTAACCCTTAAGCGGACGACATAAAGGCACCCTAGACCAGGTTATATTCAGCCTTTCTACCATCTTAACCCTTAAGCGGATGACATAAAGGCACCCTAGACCAGGTGATATTCAGCCATTCCACCATCTTAACCCTTAAGCGGAAAACATAAAGGCACCCTAGACCAGGATATATTCAGCCATTCCACCGACGACATAAAGGCACCCTACACCAGTTTATATTCAGCCATTCCACCATCTTAACCCTTAAGCGGACGACATAAAGGCACCCTAGACCAGGTTATATTCAGCCATTCCACCATCTTAACCCTTAAGCGGACGACATAAAGGCACCCTAGACCTGGTTATATTCATCCATTCCACCATCTTAACCCTGAAGCGGACGACATAAGAGCACCCTAGACCAGGTTATATTCAGCCATTCCACCATCTTAACCCTTAAGCGGACGACATAAAGGCACCCTAGACCAGGTTATATTCAGCCATTCCACCATCTTAACCCTTAAGCGGACGACATAAAGGCACCCTAGACCAGGTTATATTCAGCCATTCCACCATCTTAACCCTTAAGCGGACGACATAAAGGCACCCTAGACCAGGTTATATTCAGCCATTCAACCATCTTAACCCTTAAGCGGACGACATAAAGGCACCCTAGACCAGGTTATATTCAGCCATTCCACCATCTTAACCCTTAAGCAGACGACATAAAGGCACCCTAGACCAGGTTATATTCAGCCATTCCACCATCTTAACCCTTAAGCGGACGACATAAAGGCACCCTAGACCAGGTTATATTCAGCCATTCCACCATCTTAACCTTTAAGCGGACGACATAAAGGCACCCTAGACCAGGTTATATTCAGCCATTCCACCATCTTAACCCTTAAGCGGACGACATAAAGGCACCCTAGACCAGGTTATATTCAGCCATTCCCCATCTTAACCCTGAAGCGGACGACATAAAGGCACCCTAGACCAGGTTATATTCAGCCATTCCCCCATCTTAACCCTTAAGCGGACGACATAAAGGCACCCTAGACCAGGTTATATTCAGCCATTCCCCCATCTTAACCCTTAAGCGGACGACATAAAGGCACCCTAGACCAGGTTATATTCAGCCATTCCCCCATCTTAACCCTTAAGCGGACGACATAAAGGCACCCTAGACCAGGTTATATTCAGCCATTCCCCAATCTTAACCCTTAAGCGGACGACATAAAGGCACCCTAGACCAGGTTATATTCAGCCATTCCACCATCTTAACCCTTAAGCGGACGACATAAAGGCACCCTAGACCAGGTTATATTCAGCCATTCCACCATCTTAACCCTTAAGCGGACGACATAAAGGCACCCTAGACCAGGTTATATTCAGCCATTCCACCATCTTAACCCTTAAGCGGACGACATAAAGGCACCCTAGACCAGGTTATATTCAGCCATTCCACCATCTTAACCCTTAAGCGGACGACATAAAGGCACCCTAGACCAGGTTATATTCAGCCATTCCACCATCTTAACCCTTAAGCGGACGACATAAAGGCACCCTAGACCAGGTTATATTCAGCCATTCCACCATCTTAACCCTTAAGCGGACGACATAAAGGCACCCTAGACCAGGTTATATTCAGCCATTCCACCATCTTAACCCTTAAGCGGACGACATAAAGGCACCCTAGACCAGGTTATATTCAGCCTTTGCATCACTTTTGCCCTTAAGCGGACGACATAAAGGCACCCTAGACCAGGTTATATTCAGCCATTCCACCATCTTAACCCTTAAGCGGACGACATAAAGGCACCCTAGACCAGGTTATATTCAGCCATTCCACCATCTTAACCCTTAAGCGGACGACATAAAGGCACCCTAGACCAGGTTATATTCAGCCATTCCACCATCTTAACCCTTAAGCGGACGACATAAAGGCACCCTAGACCAGGTTATATTCAGCCATTCCACCATCTTAACCCTTAAGCGGACGACATAAAGGCACCCTAGACCAGGTTATATTCAGCCATTCCACCATCTTAACCCTTAAGCGGACGACATAAAGGCACCCTAGACCAGGTTATATTCAGCCATTCCACCATCTTAACCCTTAAGCGGACGACATAAAGGCACCCTAGACCAGGTTATATTCAGCCATTCCACCATCTTAACCCTTAAGCGGACGACATAAAGGCACCCTAGACCAGGTTATATTCAGCCATTCCACCATCTTAACCCTTAAGCGGACGACATAAAGGCACCCTAGACCAGGTTATATTCAGCCATTCCACCATCTTAACCCTTAAGCGGACGACATAAAGGCACCCTAGACCAGGTTATATTCAGCCATTCCACCATCTTAACCCTTAAGCGGACGACATAAAGGCACCCTAGACCAGGTTATATTCAGCCATTCCACCATCTTAACCCTTAAGCGGACGACATAAAGGCACCCTAGACCAGGTTATATTCAGCCATTCCACCATCTTAACCCTTAAGCGGACGACATAAAGGCACCCTAGACCAGGTTATATTCAGCCATTCCACCATCTTAACCCTTAAGCGGACGACATAAAGGCACCCTAGACCAGGTTATATTCAGCCATTCCACCATCTTAACCCTTAAGCGGACGACATAAAGGCACCCTAGACCAGGTTATATTCAGCCATTCCACCATCTTAACCCTTAAGCGGACGACATAAAGGCACCCTAGACCAGGTTATATTCAGCCATTCCACCATCTTAACCCTTAAGCGGACGACATAAAGGCACCCTAGACCAGGTTATATTCAGCCATTCCACCATCTTAACCCTTAAGCGGACGACATAAAGGCACCCTAGACCAGGTTATTTTCAGCCATTCCACCATCTTAACCCTTAAGCGGACGACATAAAGGCACCCTAGACCAGGTTATATTCAGCCATTCCACCATCTTAACCCTTAAGCGGACGACATAAAGGCACCCTAGACCAGGTTATATTCAGCCATTCCACCATCTTAACCCTTAAGCGGACGACATAAAGGCACCCTAGACCAGGTTATATTCAGCCATTCCACCATCTTAACCCTTAAGCGGACGACATAAAGGCACCCTAGACCAGGTTATATTCAGCCATTCCACCATCTTAACCCTTAAGCAGACGACATAAAGGCACCCTAGACCAGGTTATATTCAGCCATTCCACCATCTTAACCCTTAAGCGGACGACATAAAGGCACCCTAGACCAGGTTATATTCAGCCATTCCACCATCTTAACCCTTAAGCGGACGACATAAAGGCACCCTAGACCAGGTTATATTCAGCCATTCCCCAATCTTAACCCTTAAGCGGACGACATAAAGGCACCCTAGACCAGGTTATATTCAGCCATTCCACCATCTTAACCCTTAAGCGGACGACATAAAGGCACCCTAGACCAGGTTATATTCAGCCATTCCACCATCTTAACCCTTAAGCGGACGACATAAAGGCACCCTAGACCAGGTTATATTCAGCCATTCCACCATCTTAACCCTTAAGCGGACGACATAAAGGCACCCTAGACCAGGTTATATTCAGCCATTCCACCATCTTAACCCTTAAGCGGACGACATAAAGGCACCCTAGACCAGGTTATATTCAGCCATTCCACCATCTTAACCCTTAAGCGGACGACATAAAGGCACCCTAGACCAGGTTATATTCAGCCATTCCACCATCTTAACCCTTAAGCGGACGACATAAAGGCACCCTAGACCAGGTTATATTCAGCCATTCCACCATCTTAACCCTTAAGCGGACGACATAAAGGCACCCTAGACCAGGTTATATTCAGCCATTCCACCATCTTAACCCTTAAGCGGACGACATAAAGGCACCCTAGACCAGGTTATATTCAGCCATTCCACCATCTTAACCCTTAAGCGGACGACATAAAGGCACCCTAGACCAGGTTATATTCAGCCATTCCACCATCTTAACCCTTAAGCGGACGACATAAAGGCACCCTAGACCAGGTTATATTCAGCCATTCCACCATCTTAACCCTTAAGCGGACGACATAAAGGCACCCTAGACCAGGTTATATTCAGCCATTCCACCATCTTAACCCTTAAGCGGACGACATAAAGGCACCCTAGACCAGGTTATATTCAGCCATTCCACCATCTTAACCCTTAAGCGGACGACATAAAGGCACCCTAGACCAGGTTATATTCAGCCATTCCACCATCTTAACCCTTAAGCGGACGACATAAAGGCACCCTAGACCAGGTTATATTCAGCCATTCCACCATCTTAACCCTTAAGCGGACGACATAAAGGCACCCTAGACCAGGTTATATTCAGCCATTCCACCATCTTAACCCTTAAGCGGATGACATAAAGGCACCCTAGACCAGGTTATATTCAGCCATTCCACCATCTTAACCCTTAAGCGGACGGCATAAAGGCACCCTAGACCAGGTTATATTCAGCCATTCCACCATCTTAACCCTTAAGCGGACGACATAAAGGCACCCTAGACCAGGTTATATTCAGCCATTCCACCATCTTAACCCTTAAGCGGACGACATAAAGGCACCCTAGACCAGGTTATATTCAGCCATTCCACCATCTTAACCCTTAAGCGGAGGACATAAAGGCACCCTAGACCAGGTTATATTCAGCCATTCCACCATCTTAACCCTTAAGCGGACGACATAAAGGCACCCTAGACCAGGTTATATTCAGCCATTCCACCATCTTAACCCTTAAGCGGACGACATAAAGGCACCCTAGACCAGGTTATATTCAGCCATTCCAGCATCTTAACCCTTAAGCGGACGACATAAAGGCACCCTAGACCAGGTTATATTCAGCCATTCCACCATCTTAACCCTTAAGCGGACGACATAAAGGCACCCTAGACCAGGTTATATTCAGCCATTCCACCATCTTAACCCTTAAGCGGACGACATAAAGGCACCCTAGACCAGGTTATATTCAGCCATTCCACCATCTTAACCCTTAAGCGGACGACATAAAGGCACCCTAGACCAGGTTATATTCAGCCATTCCACCATCTTAACCCTTAAGCGGACGACATAAAGGCACCCTAGACCAGGTTATATTCAGCCATTCCACCATCTTAACCCTTAAGCGGACGACATAAAGGCACCATAGACCAGGTTATATTCAGCCATTCCACCATCTTAACCCTTAAGCGGACGACATAAAGGCACCCTAGACCAGGTTATATTCAGCCATTCCACCATCTTAACCCTTTCTGTACCGGCGACGTATTTTTTAACTTTATACTGTCCATATGTATACGATTTTGTGCAGCTTAAGAAGAATCTGTGGTATAAAAAGGGTTAAGTGAGATAGTTCGAAGTCTGTTAATTACTGGAGGCCCTATTACAACTGAATATAATCGTCTAATAGTAGCCCGAATAAAGTTATAAGAACGGGTAAAGATGATTACATAATGGCACCCTAGACCAGGTTTTATCCCGCCATTCCCCCCATCTTAACTGGGGCTAATTGTGAGGAACACGACGCTAATGGATACTTCCTGCCATTTAGCTTTATATGCCTATAAAACTGCAGAGTCCTGGCTGATCCTTAAGGGGAGATGGTTCATTTTTTGGTCAGTTTTTGCTGGTTTATATATATATATATATATTTTGTTCTAGTTTCCTCCCTAGACCTCCATCAAACTTTAAACAAAACATCCATTATATTCCCCTTCTAGATTAGTTTGTACATTTTTCGGTAGAAAAATTAAGGCCGGATCTTCAAAAATTACAGGCTAACTATTGTTCGCTAGGAAAAACATCGACACCAAAATAGCACGAAAGGTCTTAATATTGATAAAGAAATGGGGCGGAAGGTCATAAAATCGACAAATTAATTGGGCAAACATCTTTAAATCTGAAAACTAATGGGCCTAAACATGAGGGAGAAGGGGATCTCAAAAACGACCCATCTCCCCTTAATGTGATGAAGTAACCGAGATGACTCATATCTTTATTTTTTATTTTATTTTTGTGCTATTATTAGACGATGTTATTCAGATTAGGAAGGGTATATGGAAGTCAGAGGGTTACTTGAGATAGCCTTTACCCTTATAATTCCCACAGATCCTTCCTAAACTGCATACAATCGTCTAATGATAGCCAGAATAAACTGTCAAAATACGTCATAATCTTCAAAGGGTTTAATAGGTATAATTGTAAGGGTTATATCGTTAATGGACACTTCCTGCCGTTTAGTTTTATATTCCTATAACACTGCAGAGCGTTGGGTGATCCTTAACACCTTACGAGCGGCCTATGCGGTTTATTTATGTGTACCGCCCAGCGGGGTGTTTTTAGCCAAAATAGGGCTGTTTACGTGATCATTTTCATGCCTAAATAAGACCCAGAACGTAAAACAAGTACCTATCCCTGAAAGGGCATAAACAGAGCTTTCGAATGACACCATAACGATCCTTTTATGATGGCTAGTTTTCTTGCAATAACCGTGCAACGCGAGTGCAAAAAGCATGTAATTAGCCACTTTCCCGATACAATTCCTTATATAGCGAGTGAGAGAGGGAGGAGGGAGCTGGGATTCGTGTCAGTATGTTCGCCGCGGTGGTCTGGAGCAGTCATACGCTCGCTACTCTCCTGCCACCACTTGTCTCTCTCTCTCAGCAACATTACGTGCTGAAATTGCCACTCGACCTATGTCGAGCGCCGCCACATAGTCCAGCTTTATTAAATACGACTTATGTGGTGAGCCGCTAATTAAGGGTTAAGGAGCATGTGGCTACTTTTTGGTCTACATATATATATATATCTTCATAGATTTTCTAGTTTCCTCGCTAGACCTCCATCAAAATTTAAAAAACACCCCCTAGACCCCCCAAGATCAATTTGTACATTTTTTTTTCGGTAGAAAAACATCCCGGCCGAAGGCCCATTCTTCCTAAAATTACACGCTCGCTATCGCTCGCCAAGAAAATAATCGACATCTAAATGGCACAAAAGGTCTACAAAAGCGCCAAGCTGATTAAGCAAAGTTCTTTAAATCGCAAACTAATGGGGCTAAACATGAGGGAGAAGGGGTCCAGAAAAAGCAACTACCTGCCCCTTGATGTGATGAAGTAGCCTAGGTTCTGCCATAATAGAGGTTATTATATAGATTACAGATATGGCAGAAAGCTTCCCATATGAAGTTTGTTCGCTAAAATATTGTACGAATCTGCTGTCTAATGTTTGATTGACCATAGAAGATGGGTATATAAATATATATATATATATATATATACCGGTATATATATATTATATAACTACTATTTCGAATTGGGGCAGAGAAAACCTTGTTACCTTTAATGCTTCCAAAAACCCAATTTCTTCATCTTACTACCCGTTCGGAACTTCCAGAGGACTATCCATTACACCTCAACAATACAAAAATAAATCCTTCATTTTCATTCAATATTCTCGGTGTCTCCTTTTCTTCTGCTCTCACTTGTAGGGACTATATTACCAGTCTTGCTAAGGCAGCCTCCCTGAAGCTGGTAGTGCTCAACCGCCTCAAGGGGTTCTTTACCCCTGCGCAGCTTCTGGATCTGTACAGCGGCACAGTGCGTCCTTGTATTGAGTATTATGTTCACATGTGTGGGAAGGATCTTCTCACACCGCACTCCTAGACAAAGTAGAAAGGAAAGCCCTTCGTATCATTAATTCCCGTCCACTCACCAACTCTCTGAAATTTCTCTCTCTTCGCCGCAATGTTGCATCTCTCTCGCTATTCTATCGCTACTACAATAATCAGTGATCATCAGAACTTTCCCAGTGTATACCACCTCCTCTACGTAGGGTACGTAGTACCCGTCTTGAAACACAATCCCACCCCTACTGCAACTCTCCAACCCAAGAGTGAAACGCTATTCTCAGACTTTCTTCTATTCAACTGCTGACCTCTGGAACTCTCTCCCAGAATGAGTCTTTCCCTCTTCCTATGACTTAAATTGCTTCAAACTCCGTGTGTCAAGGCATTTTGGCTCGAACGTCCCTTGATTTTGGTCCTGTCACTCTTTCAATCGGGGGGGGGGGGGGGCACTCACTGCGTGCAGTTCTGCCTTTTGTCTCCCTCACTCACGTAGAAGAAAAAAAAAAAAAAAAAAATATATATATATATATATATATATATATATATAGAGAGAGAGAGAGAGAGAGGAAATAAAAACAACAACATTGAATTAAGCTCCAAAACAGCACACACCAAAACACAGGCACTCAGATTTATCTTACGACAATATTAACAGAATCTCTTTCATCAACATTTATGGTACCGGTATGCATCATTGCCTTACTAACAAAACCTGCACTGAAGTAAATCATCTAATTATTTTCACTATTCATTATAACCAAATCTTAAGGGGACAGCGGAGATTTTTGGGAGGCTATTTACTTATAATATATATTCAATACTTTTAGTTTCCTCGCTAGACCTTCATCAAGCTTAAAAAGCACTCCCTAGACCCCCCTTCAAGATAACTGTTTACATTTTTCAAATAGAAAATTGTCCCGGCTGAAGGCCGGTTTCTCTTAAAATTACAGGCTCGCTATCGCTCGCCAGCAAAAAATCGACACCTAATTGGCAAGATAGGTCTTGATATTGTTATAGAAATGGGATGAAAGGTTTCAAAATCGACAAACTAATGGGGTGAACGTCTTAAAATCTAAAAACCAATGGTGCTAAACACGAGGGAGAAGGGGGCCAGCAAAAACAGCCCATCCCCCAAGTCTGGTAACGAATTTTACTGATTATTAAATAAAAACGAAGGCTTAGCATATATCTATTATCGACATTGCCTTATATGAGTGATTATATTTGCAGTATTCTTACATATATATATATAATATATATATATAATATATATATATATATATATATATATATATATATATATATATATATATATATATATATATAATATATAATATATAAATTTACACCTTCTGTACCGGTATGTACTTTTCATTATACTCTGGCAACTATTCGACGATTTTGTTCAGCTTAGAAAGGACGTCTACCGATACAAAAAAGGCTACAGGCTGTCTCAGTTAATCATTTTAGCAACCATATATTGTTCCTAAGCTTTATAAAATGTTCTAAATGTGGCTGAAATCCAATAAAGAAAACGTCGCCGGTACAGAAGGAGTTGATAGAGAACGAGAGAAATTGTGTATATGTTTGAGTGAGTGATTGAACAAGATATATATTATGTCAATATATAAATACATTGCAAAGTACATATTCTAACGGGCACCTTAATGGGAGATGGGTCATTTTTCTGGTCTCTTTTCTCCCGCGTGTTAAGCCCCATTGGTTTTTAGATTATAAGACGTTCGGCCCATTAGTTTGGCAATGTTAACACCTTTCGCCCCATTTCGTTGTCAACCTTTCGTGCTATTTAGGTGTCAATCTTTTCGTGGCGAGCGAGAGCAAGCCTGAAATTTTAACAGGAATCGGCCTTTAGCCGGGAAATTTTTCGACCAAAAAATTTACAAATTTATCTTGAATGGGGTCTAGGGGGTGTTTTCATATGCTTAAGGGAGGTCTAGCGAGGAAACTAAAAAATAAAGGAATACATTAATTGATAGACAAAAAACAATAAAAGGGCCATCTTCCCTTTAAAAAAAATCAAATTAGCTATTTATACGGCAATATGCATTTTGTCCTTTTAATATTCCTCATTTGAATATAAATGGGCATTCCAAACTTTTTAATGTTCTAATTATCACGCTAAGCCGGCTATGAGATTTTTGTTCCTTGCAACAATGATTACATTATTTCTTTATTTGTTTTTGTATTCATATTCGATGCAGATTTCTTTGTTCTTTCGTGTTTACAGGCGATTTGAACATACTATCAAGTCATAATATTCACTTATCTCTCGCTCTCGCTCTCTCTCTCTCTCTCTCTCTCTCTCTCTCTCTCTCTCTCTCTCTCTCTCTCTCTCTCTCTCTCTCTCTATCTATCTATCTATCTATCTATCTCTATCTATCTATCTCACATCAATTATAGGGAAATTGCTAGAATCAATTATTGCCAGGAAAATTAGAAATCACTTAGATATGTTCAAGTTAATAAAACCCTCTCAACATGGTTTCACTCCAGGACGATCCTGCCTAACAAATTTACTGTTTTTTCTCCGAGCTTTATGAAGCGGTAGATAACGACAAGTCATATGATATAGTTTACTTAGACTTCAGTAAGGCCTTTGATAAAGTTCCACATGAAAGGCTGTTAAGGAAGATATAAGGACATGGTATTGGGGGGATGCTACTCAAGTGGATTAAGTCATGGCTGATTGGTAGGAAGCAGAGAGTTAGTATAAATGGTGAAAAATCGGACTGGGGATTAGTTAAAAGTGGGGTCGCCCAAGGGTCGGTTTAGGGACCCCTTCTGTTCATTATCTACATAAATGATCTTGACTCACGCATAAAGAGTAGGATAAGTAAATTTGCTGATGATACTAAAATAGGTAGGATAATAGAGTCAGCTAGCGACAGGGAATGTCTTCAAAATGATCTCGATCACTTGCACGAGTGGTCCATAAATTGGCAGATGAGTTTCAATGTAGACAAATGTAAGGTATTAAGGATTGGAAATCGTAATTTAGATTCTAAATACAAACTAGACAATGTAGAATTGGATAACTCAGAGTGTGAGAAGGATCTGGGGGTGCTCGTTAGTAATGAGCTGAAACCCAGAAAACAGTGTATAAGTGTTAGGAACAGGGCAAATAGAATTCTAGAATTCATATCTAGGAGTGTTAGCAACAGGACTGCTGAAGTTTTCTTAAAACTATACTTAGCTCTAGTAAGACCCCATTTAGACTATGCTGTTCAATTTTGGTGCCCTTATTATAGAATGGATATCGACCCTTTAGAGGCAATCCAAAGAAGAATGACTAAAAATATACATAATATTAGAAATTTATCGTATGAGGAGAGATTGAAAGTCTTAGGCTTGCACTCATTAGAGAGACGAAGATGTAGGGGAGACATGATAGAGGTATTTAAATGGATAAAAGGTTTACATAAGGGCGATATAGATGGGGTATTAAAGCTAAAGAACGGCGACATAACCCGCTGAAATGGTTTCAAGTTAGATAAGTTTATATTTAGGAAAGATATAGGAAAGCACTGGTTTGGTAATAGAGTTGTTAACATGTGGAATGCACTGCCCAGAACAGTAATTAGCTCAGAAACAGTTGAAAGCTTTAAGCATAAGTTGGATTCCCATATGGGTGATATGGGCTGGGTGTGAATGGGAGCTGCTTCATGTGGGCCGCATGGCCATATGCAGTTTCCCGCGATCTTATGACCTTATGTTATGTAATTGGGGTTGGGTGTGCCAGGGATCTGCCTTTTGTGGGCCGATCGGCTTTTTAGCAGACTCCCATTTTCTTATGTTCTTATGTTCTTCTCTCTCTCTCTCCCCCTCTCTCTCTCTCTCTGTATTAATTACGAAAATGAACAACCTGTCCCACCATGGGAGGAGAAAGACGTAATTTTAGATATTATGCCATTACAAAAGAAAAAGAACATGTATAATACAATAGAAATAAGAAACATTTATGAAGAAAGAATAAACAAAATGTACACTGGTAAAGTAGCACATGTTTATTGTGATGGGTCGGTAATGGAAAATGGTAGGGCAGGTTGTGGGATTTTAATTAGAGATTACATGCAAGACTCCAACATGTGGCTAGAAACAGAATATAATTATAGGCTAAGCGATAATATATCATCAACTCAGGCTGATTTGTATGCGATATTATATGGACTTAAAGAAATCGAAGGAGGAGAAGGGGATGTAAGCTTCTTTGTTGACAGCAGAGGGGCTCTGGACTCCCTAAACTGTAAAACACCAGTATACGAAAATATTGTTATCCAATGCCGGAATATTGTACATCAACTCCAATTAAAAGGGAGAAAAATTGTGTTTTCATGGATACCATCACGTACAGGGATTACCTATAATGAAAAAGTTGATATAATAGCTAAAAATGCTACTGAAAAAATGGAAATTGATGTACAATGTACCCTATCTTTGAAACAGGTAAAAAACAAAATAAAGAAATGTCAAGAAGTAAAAGAAGCTAGAGATATCGAGTGTAAGTATATAGCCAGGCCTAGTGCCACCATGCATCATTACAGAGAGGTGGTAGATAAAACTAAATTCAATTATGGGAATGTTACTATAATAATAATGTATACACCACTATTGTCCAACACCATATGGCACCACAGACACTTTAGACTTGCGGGCGCCTCTGGCACCCAGGCCTGTGGAGGCAGCAAGTCCTTCAGTTCACACCAGACTCTCACATAACCAACTAGCGTCTCGGCGCTCCTGTACTCAACCCTAGCCAATAAAGGATTGAAGAGTACTGGTGTTATATCTCCATTCATCTTTATTATATGGCGCAGTGTATATCAGTATCTGAACCTACATGGAGAACCTGCACTACCTAGCTGAGGCTGCAGCTGCTGTGGAAGCCGGCTTGCCACCATGCGGTCCCTACCCGGCTACATCTACCTCCCAACCGGTCGAGCCTTCATTGCCCGATGCCCTGTCTCCATACCCATCCATCATCTACTTGAATGAAAGGATCGACGCCCTCCAATCGAGTATCGCCACCTTTCTACAGCATCAGCTGTCGCGGGGCGATGTTGTAGTTGTAGATTCTACAGCATCACCAGGACCAGCAGAATCTACAACTACAACATCGCCCCGCGACAGCTCCACCACCGCCCCGCCAGGATCTACAACATCGCCCCGCGACAGCTCCACCACCGCCCCGCCAGCCTCTACAACATCAGCCCCAGGCCAGTAATGTTACCCACCAGGCTGACGCATCCTTTGCCTCACGCCCCACCAGTGATACACTTATTCATCCCTCTACACAGACACCCACACCTCATACATCTCCCCATGTCTCAGTGCCCCACCATATGCCAGTTACCCATGTCTCAGTGCCCCACCATATGCCAGCTACCCATGTCTCAGTGCCCCACCATATGCCAGCTACCCATGTCTCAGTGCCCCACCATATGCCAGTTACCCATGTCTCAGTGCCCCACCATATGCCAGTTATTCCCCACATGTCTTTATTACATATGAACATGACTAATCCCCTTACCCACCCTCTCAAGAGCGAATATCCCACACCCTCCCCAACTGACGGCCAGGCCCACACTGGTGTCGGTAGCGACGGTCGGTATTACGGCGGCCATTATGCCCCCCCTGGCTATCGTACGGCTGGCACCAACCCTCACGGCGCAGCCCCTTCTGCGCATGACGTCATCATACCACCACCACCTCAAGTCCCTTCCTACCCAGCCCAGCCACGCCCCGCCCCGCCCCGCCGGGCTGCCCCTACGCGGCCCCAGGCCGCTTTACATATGCCGGGACACGCCCTACGCAAATTCTGGGCTGATTGGGAGGTCTACAAGCGGCTCGTCCTTCTACCACCTCACGAGGCTACCATCGAGCTCTACCAGACGTGCGACCCTGCCCTTCAGAGCGCCATATTTGCTCACAATCAGGCGTTCTCCTCATTGCCAGAAATCGACCTAGCAACTCTCATCACACAACTCGTCCACCGACAACGGAACCGCGCAGCCGCTCGCCACCACTTCCGGTCTCTTCTCCAACAACCTACTGAACAGATCCGGGACTACGTCACACGTATTACGGAGGCCACTTTGGACTGTGGCTTTACCTGCCCCTGTTGCCACACTGATGTCTCTGACGAACACATACGGGACCAAGTGACTATCGGGATTAGTGATTCGTCCCTTCAGCAAGATGTTTTAACTAAAGACCGCACCCTACCTACCTTACAAGATGTTATCAACTACTGTGTGGGGTTCGAATCTGCGGCACTCGATCAGACGGCAATGCAACCGGGGGTACATGCTGTGAAATCACCATACCAGCGTCTCAAGAGTACTTACCCACGCCCCGCCCCTATCCAGCCCCCCGCCCAACCCACTCAGCCCCCGTCGCCCGCCCCACCACCTCCCCACGTCGGCCCCACTTCATCTCCCACACGTTGCTCCGGGTGTGGCCTATCTTCACATTCACAAGCCCAACGATCTTCGAAGTGTCCTGCATGGGGCAAGACCTGCACGGCGTGTAATAAACCTAACCACTTTGCCAAGGTTTGTAAATCCACCTCTTCCCAGTGCAGTGGGTGCGACCTATCCACACACTCTCGAGCCGAACGCCCATCCAAATGCCCTGCTTGGGGCAAGACCTGCCCGTCGTGCAACAAACTCAACCATTACTCCACAGTTTGTCACTCCACGCCCTCACCTTCATCCGCGGCTGTTATCATTGGTACTATCAAACAGGCTGTTAACAAACCACCACCCGCACGGCTCCCCTCCTTGCCCATTACCATTTCTACTGCCATGTCGCCCCACTCTCACCCCACCAGCGTCACGGCCCACCCTGACACGGGCGCCCAAGTATCTGTGGCTGGTTTGCAATTACTACGGGCACTGGGCCTCCAACGCCACCACCTACAGCCTACTCACCAACGGATCACGGCCGTGGGGGGTCACACTCTCCAGGTCCTGGGTTATATGCCGACTACCATTACCGCCACCGACGTTGCCGGCACCCCCTACAGTACTGATGATGATATTTTTATTATTCAGGCACAGTCACCGTTATTTATTAGCATGTCAGCTTGTAGGGCACTACATATCATCCCTCCCGACTTCCCCACACCTACCCCCTGCATGGCCGCCCACACAGCCCAACCACCACCCACCTTGACCAGGACCCCTCCACCACACCGGCCCCCTTCCCTCCCCTTCCCACCTAACGACCTGCACCTGTCTGACCTTCGTGACTGGTTCTTGTCACAGTTTGCATCTTCTGCATTTAACACCACCAGCGGCCCACTCCCCACGATGTCTGGCCCTCCCATGCACATCCACATCAAGCCTGGCGCATCTCCACGTGCCGTGCACACCCCTGCCCCTATACCTATACCACATCATTGGAAGGCCCAGGTCAAAGCAGATCTCGACAGGGACGTCGCACTGGGCATTATTGAGCCTGTCCCCATCGGTACCCCTACTACCTGGTGTTCTAGGATGGTGGTGGTCGCCAAGAAAACTGGACAACCCCGCCGTACAGTTGACCTGCAGGCACTCAACCACGCCTGCCTTCGGGAGACACATCACACCCCGAGCCCATTCAACTTGGCCCAATCCATCCCTGCAGGCACTCGTAAGACGGTCCTAGACGCCTGGAATGGATACCATGCTGTTTTACTCGACGAATCCAGCAGGGAAGCTACGACTTTTATCACAGAATTTGGCCGTTACAGGTATATCAGGGCCCCTCAAGGTTACTTGGCAGCTGGCGACGCCTATACCCGACGCTTCGACGCAATCATACAGGCTGTCCCTCGTAAGGTGAAGTGTGTCGACGACTCCCTTTTGTGGGACTCTTCAGTCGAGGAGGCATTTTGGCACACTTTTGATTACCTGGCCCTCTGTGCAACCAACGGTGTCACTTTCAACCCTGACAAGTTTACCTTCGCCGCCCCTTCAGTTGACTTCGCCGGACTCACCATCACAGACACTGGAATTAAGCCATGCACGTCCATGATTAAGGCCATCCGTGACTTTCCCACGCCCACAGACATCACAGGAGCCCGGTCGTGGTTTGGTCTCGTTGAACAGGTCGCCTGGGCCTTCAGCATCAAACCGGAAATGGCGCCCTTCCGGGAACTTGTGCAGTCCAAAACCCCCTTCCACTGGGATGAGGCACTCGACTGTACCTTTGCCACATCTAAGGACCACATCACACGCCTGGTTGAGGAAGGGGTCTGCTCCTTCGAGATCGGCAGACCCACGTGCCTCGCCACAGACTGGAGCAAAACCGGCCTTGGCTTCCTCCTACTCCAACAACATTGTTCCTGCCCCACCGCATCTGCCCCCACCTGTTGCAAGGTCGGTTGGAAACTTGTCTTCGCCGGCTCCCGTTTTACCACACCTGCGGAGTCCCACTACGCACCCGTCGAAGGCGAGGCTTTAGCAGTGGCTGACGCCCTTGACAGATGCAGAATGTTTGTCCTGGGCTGCCCTGACCTCGTCGTCGTCGTGGACCACAGACCTCTACTGCACATCCTTAACGACCGGTCCCTGGACAACATACCAAACCCTCGCCTGTTCAAGATTAACCCGTGGAGCCCCGGCTAGTTTTGTAATGTTTGCGCACCAGAACCCGGCCGGTTTTCAAAAAATGGTTTTATTCCAGAAACAATAGCGAATGGGTTAGGAATGAAGGAAAAACCACGAAAAACCGCTCAAAAAGCTTAAAAAATGGTCCTACAGAGCCCCCGAAAACGGATTTTATAAGAGTAAAAAATTGAAGGCAATTATCCCAAAAAAACAGGTTTTTGCGCGCTCGCGCGCACGCACGTGGACTTTGAGAGTTTTCAATCATCGGCACGGTTGCGTGGGATACGTACACAGTTCCCATACAAATCTGAGCCCTCTTGAGTGGCTACACCTGAGGTTACGGTCGGCGCAATTAGGGTGACGCGCCAGGCGCGTCTCTGGGGCTGTGCGTTACATACATCGCCGACGCGTCAGGCGCGTCGCTGGGGCTGTACGGGTTAAGGAACGTACCCTACGATACCAGTTCACCATTCAACATACGCCTGGCAAATGGCACCGCGGCCCTGACGCTGTCTCCCGCTACCCGACCAGGCCCTCCGCGGACGCCCATGATGTGCATAGTGCGGCCGCCAGCGAGCTCGATATCCACTCAGTTGCCTTGGCCTCCCTCACCATGCTCGCCGCCATACCTGACCCAGTTGTATCATGGTCTGACCTTAAATCTGCCGGCCAACAAGACAGCGAGTATACCTCCCTTCTTCAGACCATCCCCGAGGGCTTCCCGGACTCCAGAGAGGCGACCGCCCCACAACTACGACAGTTCTGGGGTGTTAGAGACCGCCTCACTTCCGTCGACGGGGTAGCCCTCATGGATCAACGACCAGTCATCCCCCATCATCTTCGGTCCAGAGTTCTCGAGGCCCTTCACTCAGCTCATCAGGGTATGACTGGCATGAAGGCCCGTGCACGTGCGAGTGTTTACTGGCCAGGTATTGACAAGGCCCTACGCAACTGCCTGGATACCTGCCACTACTGCCGCGCCCACGCCCCGTCCCAGCCGAAAGAGCCACTCATGTCATCTGACCCACCCCAATGGCCATACGACCAGGTAGCCGCCGATTTTTTTCAGCACCAGGGCAAACACTACCTGGTCTACGTCGATCGCTTCTCCAGCAATGTCCACATCTTCTACCTGCCACCAGGTAAATGTGATGCTCACCACCTCATCTCGGCGTGCCGTACCCTCTTCACCCACTACGGAGCACCCCGGGTACTGGCGAGCGATGGTGGGCCCCAGTTTACAGCCGGGGACTTCCAAGAATTCCTGGCACATTGGGGTGTGTCACAGCGGGTCAGCTCTGCGTTCTACCCTCAGTCTAATGGCCGCGCCGAGCTGGCTGTTAAAGCAGCCCGCCGCATCATCGCGGACTGTACATCCCCCACTGGCTCTCTAGACAACAACGCCGCAGCCCGCGCCCTCCTCCAATACAGGAACACACCCCTCTCGACCATTGACAAGTCACCAGCTCAACTTCTCTTCGGCAGGACCCTACGGGACCACGTCCCCTGCAATCCTGCACTTCTCCACCTCCACCCCCACTGGCTTCTCTCGGCCGAAGCTCGTGAGGCAGCCCTTTTTCACCGTAACGCTGCCCTAGCCACATACTATAATGCTTCAGCCCGGCCTTTATCACCACTCCACGTCGGTGACCGGGTCTCCGTCCAGAACCAGGGGGGCAACAACCCGACACGGTGGAACAAGACTGGCACTGTAGTGGAGGTGCATCCACACCGCCAGTATACCATCCGGGTGGATGGGTCGGGGCGAGCCACACTCCGCAACCGCCGCTTCCTACGACAGCTTCGTCTACCGCCCTCCACTCAACCTACACCGCCCGACTCCACCATCGCCTCGTCGGACGCCAATAGGGGGGGGGAGATATAATAATAATGTATACACCACTATTGTCCAACACCATATGGCACCACAGACACTTTAGACTTGTGGGCGCCTCTGGCACCCAGGCCTGTGGAGGCAGCAAGTCCTTCAGTTCACACCAGACTCTCACATAACCAACTAGCGTCTCGGCGCTCCTGTACTCAACCCTAGCCAATAAAGGATTGAAGAGTACTGGTGTTATATCTCCATTCATCTTTATTATAGTTACAAGTAAGTGGAAAGATTCTGTATGTACTAGGTTAAGACTAGGCTACAAATATTACTGGGAATTAGGCATTAATACTGCAGAGAAGGATAGGAGTTGTAGGCTGTGCAATAGGCCAAGATCTCACACCCTTCAACATTATATACTGCAATGTATAACTTTAATAAAATATAGAAATAATACAATTGAAAATGTAACTAAACAGATAATATGGATGTTCAACAGTGGAACTATGTACAACCTTTTAAAAGAATGTAAAATTATAAAACATATAATTTGATGTGTAGCTATGCTCTTCAACTAAACACATGTACATTCTAGTGGTGCCTTACAGGCCACCCTGGGTCAGCGAACCTACGCTCCCTAACCATACTGCTGTATTGTCCTCAATATTCTCGGCTAATGGCTTGATGTACAAGTACCTCGGATATGCGGCACATCCCTCCCGGAGGACTACTTGCACCTTCCCTCCAAATATTATTTTATGGAAATAAAATAATATGAATCTGAATCTGAATCTGTATGGCTGTATGTTTTGGGTGCTGGGGTCTGGTGACTGGGTCACGACGGTTAGGGTCCCTCTAGGATGTTTAAGGAGGGATTAACACGGTCGGGCTCAGTTGGGGGTCTTGTGGGACAGCATGCGTGTTTAAAAACAAAAAACAATCTGATCAAGGTCTATAACGGGGACTCATGTATTTTAGATATGTCTTTATTATAATACTGTATAATTATACTAAACTTAGGTAGTGTTAAAAATTATCTTCAATATCAATGTATTACTCATCTAACTATATATGTAATGACATAGTTTAAGCTAGAAATAGGGTGAAGATTGCGTATGCACCTTCGCCCTTTTGAGATAATGTAACTATGATACTTGTGTAACATTTGTACTTTTCTCAATAAAACAATCAAATATCTCTCTCTCTCTCTCTCTCTCTCTCTCTCTCTCTCTCTCTCTCTCTCTCTCTCTCTCTATTTCCTAAATTGGATTTACTAACATTAAAAGTTATCTTAATTTAATTTCTGTTTTGGCACAACTGAATATATATATTATTTAAACTATGGTCAGTCAGGGTGTATGGAGATGGGGGGAAAAAGGATGGGGAGGAGTATATATATATATATATATATATATACTCCTCTCATATATATATATATATGTATACTCCTCCCCCTCCTTTCTTCCCCCATCTCCATACACCCTGACTGACCATAGTGTAAATAAGCCGTCTATCGGGAGCGGAACACCATCCTTATTACAGAATCCGCCATATTGAACACCTTATGTGGTAAATCTTCATGAAAAACTAGCATTGAATTCATTTATAGCTTTTCTTAAGGGGACCCACCTCGTTATTTATATTTTTCTCTCTCCCTCCCTCTCTTGGTTGTATCCATTTGGCCCCATTCAGCCTACTGTTTTAAGACGTTCATCCCCCATCCAGTTGCCGATTTTTTCCTGGCAAGCTGTAGCGAGCCAGCATCTTTTTTTTAATATTTGTTTTGACAGCAGGCTAAATTTGTAAATTTTTCGATAGAAAAATGTCACCGACGAAGCCGGATGGAGATAAACGTCTTAAAACAGTAGGCTGAATGGGGCTGAATGGATACAAGCCAGAGAAAGAGAGAAAAGGAGAGAAAAACAGCAGGTGACCCGCTTCATAAATTAGCTTGATAAATTAGGGTAAAAGTAAAAGTAAAATATTTTAACTAATACATTGCTGATAAAAAAAAATATGAGTTTATTCTGGCTATTACTAGACGAATGTATATAGTTTAGGAAGAATCTGTGTGGAGTACCCCAGGGATCAGTATTAGGACCTCTGCTCTTTCTTATACTGATAGGGGACATTGATGATGGAGTTGGTCAATCCGTTATCTCTTCCTTTGCTGACGATACGAACATTAGCTGTGTCGTCAGAAATTAAGAGGATATTCATAATCTCCAGGATGACCTAGACAGAATCGACAATGGGCAGACGAAAACAACATGACCTTCAACGAAGAAAAGTTTGAAGCATTACGATGTGGCTCGAACCAAACCCTCAAGGACTCTACCAAACTACTCACTGAAGGAGGCCACGACATCACCCCCAAACCACATGTGAGATGCCTAGGTGTGCAATTGTCCGACGATGCCACATTTCAACACCACATTTCTGCAGCTGTCAAGAAAGCCAAGGGAATAGCCGGATGGATCCTACGGACGTTCAACTCCAGGGAACAAGAAACAATGCTAACTCTCTGGAGGTCTATGGTCCAACCCTTTCTTGACTACTGTAGTCAACTATGGTCGCCGCACAAAAAGGGGTACATACGAGATCTTGAGTCCGTCCAGAGGTCCTTTACTAGAAACATTCAGGGGATGAAGGACCTTAGCTACTGGGACCGGCTCAAGAAGCTAGGGCTGTACTCCCAGCAGAGAAGGCGAGACAGGTACTGCGCAATTTATGTGTGGACAATCCTGGAGAAGCTGGTTCCAGATCCAACTGGTAATAAACTCCTGGAAAAACAAAATGGTCAGAAGTGTGAGAGGAGATCCCTCCCAACACAGGCACCAGAACGAGTGAGATCCCTCCTCGAGTCCAGCCTAGGCCACAATGGACCAAAAATGTTCAACTCGCTGCCCAAGGAAGTGCGAGACATAGTAGGTTGCTCGGTAGACAGGTTCAAAGGATTATTAGACAAGTTCCTAAAGACCCTCCCAGATGAACCACCAGTGTCTGGATACATTGCTGACTGCCGGACGGCCTCAAACTCTATACCGGACCAGACGGACCTCCTTCGAAGGGACGCAGCGGTGGTGGAGCACGACTGTGAGGACGGGACCTCTAGACGACTTCAAGTAAGATTCAAGTAAGTAAGATAAGGGTAAAGACTATCTCAACCGTCTGACTTCCATAGACCCTTGCTAATCTGAATAAAATCGTCTAACAATAGCCAGAAAGCAGAAGAGAAATGCGTAATCGGATCTTGAATGGGTTAACCCCTTCTGTACCGGCGACGTCTTTATACATTTATTCTGGCTAATATTAGACGATTTTATTCAGTTTCAAAATGGTAATGATTTTTTGGTCTATTCATCCATGTATTCATATATATTTTAGTTCCCTCACTAGACCTTCATCAAGCATAGAAAAAACACCCACTAGAACCCCCTTCAAGATCAATTTGTACATTATTCGGTAGACAAATGCTCCGGCCAAAGGCCGGTTTCTCTTAATAAAATACCCAAAAATTCAGATAACCACCATGCCACAACAAAACCGCCGAAGTAGAAAACGAAGCCTAGAGAGAGAAGGGGAAACCATGGAGAAAAGAAAGAACAACAGAGAACATGCATCATTGATGAAAACGGGGAGGGAGCATGAGAAGACCAGCAAAACAGGAAGAGAGACGAAAATACCAAAAACCACCACACACCAGACAAACGCAGGAGAAAAGAAGAACAAGATTCGGGTGGATGGGACTCGTTAGCCTTGGTCGGCAACTCATCTAGGGGAGACAACCTTATATAAATCCGGGTGGATGGGACGTATCAGCCTTGGTTGGCAACCTGTCTAGGGGAGTAAACCTGATACAAATCCGTACTGCTTACCTAAGGGTAAGGCAGGTTAGTGGATGGATTAGCCGAACACCACTGTAGAAAAATAGTGCTAACAAGATACACAGAGGGCCTCGGAGTCGGACGGATCCTAAATTGAGTGGGGTCAATCCTGTAAGTCCTTCACTAAACTGGCTCGGGTTGTCCCTCTCACAGGGAATAGGTCCGCTTGGGGGCATTCTGTGTATGGCCACCCTCGTAAGGGGAGTAAGGTGTCCGGCAATAGATAGATAGTTAGATAGAAAAGAAAACAACAGAAGGAGAAAGAAAACTCGCCCCAACACGTAAACAACTCACAAACACCACCACCCCGAATAAATAAGAAGACAAAGGTCGAAGAGAAACAACATGGCCGCTCAAGATCAAAATTAGCCCCACTCCACATCAACACTCGGGAAGCCAGAATTGCCACCATCAACCCCACTCTACCACCCACCCCATGAAAAACAATCAGCATCACCATCAACAATACAGGAGAACAGAAGAAGAGAATACAATACCGTCAAACAAACTAAGAACAGCAGACGCAAATTTCACCTCTTCAGATGCGCCGCTCTTCCACGCAGCTGTCCTCCCCGCTCTGCCTGCTTCGTTGGTTTCACTTTTGAACACGTGCGGGGGCTGACGGAGGCGGCAGGAGGGAAGTGCATGCCCGCATGCCCACCCTTCCTACCGCCCCCAACTAAGTGTAGTGGGCCCTATCATTTCTCATCCTTTCTGTTTTCCGTTTTTCCCTTCTTCCCGCTGCCCCCTCCTTTGGGAGCACCGTGACTGTCATGAGGTAAACGACCGTACTCACTCTTTGGTTTCGTTGGAGGGTGTTGTGGGTCAGCAATCCCTACACCCGTCGAACTGTAGTATCCGACGTGTTCGAGCGAGGGGAAACTTTTATGCCAAACCCTAACCCTTGTGCTGGGTCGGCGATCGACGGATCGATGGCCCTTAAGGTGCATTACTCGGGGTGTATATCTGCAAGAATTCCTAGGGCGGTCGTCCCGTCCTCTAATTGTGGCTCCCTGGTGGGTTTGGAATCTGACTCTGATGAATTTAGAAATATTCGTCCTATGGAATCTAAAATTGCCCCCTCCGACGCCGACCCCTGCGAGAAATTGGACTGCCAATAGTGCCGGAGTTCCCCACTCAGGCATGGCACCCACAGACCTTGGCAAACCTCCTAAGGATACTGTGACAAATTCTCCATCGTCGGGTAGTGAGATCCATCAGGTGATCTCCCTGGCATCAATTCCTATGCACAGTACTGCCTCTGTGATCAATAATAGTGATGACAACCCCACAGTCTCGACTTTAACTTCTAAATTACCAGATTATGTTTCTAGCCTTAGCCTACCTCTTCATTCCGTTGACAACCTTAATTAAGAACCTCGCATGCCCTCAGCTGACACCCCTACGGATGCTTCTTGCATCCCTGACCCGTCTGTGACCATCTTCCCTCCGGCTGCAGGATCTACTACCTCAATTAAACCTGCTTCTGTACCTCCACGATCTCAACGAGCCATTGATGCAGGTACAGGAAAAGACCTTGCCGGTATTTCCTCTGCCATACACACGCTTCAACCGTTCGTACCTTCGCATAACCGACAAAGGCGTAAACGTAACACGTATACCCCTGCTTCGAAGGACACTTATAACGCTATGTTCAGTCCCCCTGATTGGTCACGGTTTTTCACGGTCTCTGGTGAACCTATGGATGATTTCAGTCTATACGATACTCTCGCACAAGATATTGGTGACTTCACCATGCATGCTGTTGGATCGGCCAAGCGCATGATTGAGGTGAAAACACAGGAGCAATCAGAAGCCTTACAAGCCTACCTCGACACCCCCAATGACAGATACACAGGTAAACCAGATGAATACCTGAATCAGTGTACTGGCACGGTTGTGCTCCCTTCCGACTTCGAATTTGCAGATCAGAGCTTTACAGACTCAACCAATCGTATCATAAAATTATTGCAAAGAACTGACCCCACTGTTGTTAAAGTTGACACTTATACTGCTCCTCAGCGTGGAAATCGGCCCCCACTACGCATTGTCAAAATCTATTTTAAGCGCCATGACCTCCCTATGCATGTCCGTCTTGCGGGTCGCCAACTGCAGGTACGAAGGTATGTTAACAAGCCGAGACAATGCACAAATTGCTGGAAGCTTGGGCATTCAACCCCACGGTGTCGAGCTCTCAATGCTCGTTGCTTAAATTGCGGCTCAGAACAACATGCTCTCAACAATTGTCAAGCCAGTGCGCCCCGTTGTGCAAATTGTGACGGGTCCCACAAAGCCAATGACAGAACATGCCCGCGCTTTGCGTTTCATCGTGACGTATTACATTTACAGGCCACAAAAGGACTCCCCTTCCGGTCTGCTGCAGCACAATTAAGGCAGGAAGGTAAATCTCCTCCGTATCGACGGTATGAATCAACTACACCCGCTGACTCCTCTGACCACCAGCGTCCAGAGCAGCCTCCGGCACCACCTATTAGCCCACAACATTACCCCACCAATGATACCTTCCGTTTAGTTCACCTTAACTCCCCGGACCTATCCACCTCTAACAGGTTCGAGGGATTTACTAACTTGACCGATGATACTGAGTTTTGGAACATGACTGCCGAAGAGAACCTCATGGAATGTAACACAGTACCAGATATAGAGACTTCTCCCCAATCTCACTCCACCCAGTCGCAGCCTCGGAAAAAGCGTAAGGTTGCAAGTCCTATCCGGTCATTATCCCGGACCTCGAAACTCGGTTCCACCACACAGAAGTGGGTTATGCCTACCCACGATCCGGACTGTGGCTGCCATAACTGCGGCCGCTTCTTTCTACTTCAGCACAAGACTTCTACCCGTACAGTACTCACCGAACATCTTCAAAAATTTCTTTCCAAGCGAGCTCCAGCGGAAGATGCTCAAATTCACCCGACTCCTTGTTATTGTGTCACCCATATTTGTGAATCTGATCCTACACCCAAGGACTTGATGCAGAGATTCCTGGAGGACAATAACCTGTTGGATTCTGACTTGACTAATATAGAGCTATCACAATCCCGATATGATGTTCACCAACCTCCTGTCAATGTGCGTACCACCCTCACCACACCTGATCTTCCCTGTAACCTTGAGCGACATGTTCCGTTAGCCGCTCCCCACTGCCCAGATCCCGATGCTCCCAAACCTAGGGACATTCCCCCACAAACTCCTGCTAACCCTACGATACCATCATCTGACGAACCTTCGATAAAGACTCATCATACCCCGAGCCCCTCACAATCTCTTGTATTGATATGTCACACCAATATCCCACCTGACAAATGTGGATGTCCAATTTGTTTCCGTAATTACATCACACCCCATATCTGTGCCACGGATCCCTGCCTCTTTGCTCGGATGCAGGAATTTATC
Source organism: Paralithodes platypus (assembly GCA_032716605.1). Taxonomy (NCBI): domain Eukaryota; kingdom Metazoa; phylum Arthropoda; class Malacostraca; order Decapoda; family Lithodidae; genus Paralithodes; species Paralithodes platypus. Next base: position 25,330,334 of record CM064529.1, on the reverse strand, counting down.
ACCACACGTACACTTCCCCCTAACCCTGATGAAGATGTTACCTCCGCTTATCTATTTATGAACACTCTGCGCCAAAAACTCCTCCACTGCCCCACCCTTGTTCCTAAACTAGTCACACAATTCACAGCTATTTCTGAAAAATTTACAGACCTTACATCTACCCCTTCACCTCCATCCACACAACCCTCTCCATACTCACAACCTATACCAGACTCTCTTCAAGAGACCACTATTGTCGATGACTCTGACAATCCTATTCTTGATGGCATATAACATTTTGCAATGGAATATAAACGGATACCAAACTCGCCTCCGTATGGGAGAATTACAACGATTACTTAAATTATATTCACCATTATGCATTTGCCTCCAACATGTAGGCAATTTTGTTGTCCCCCCCAAGGCATTATACTGTTGCTGCTAGCTCCCCTATAACCCCTTCACATCTCCGAACGGCCATCCTTGTGCACTATAAGTGCGTATTTGTTCCTGTCACCCTTGACCCCAACCCTTTTCAAACAACTGCCGTCTCCATTTCATTACCAAACCTTCCTTCCTTGACTGTTTGCTCCTCCTACAATCAACCCTCCTGTCATTACAATACTTCAGACCTTCATCAATAGTACAACAACTGACCCCACCGTACCTTATTCTGGGCGACTTTAACGCACACTCTCCCCTTTGGGGCAACCCAAACACAGACATCCCAGGCGATAAAATTGAAAAATATCTCCGTCATTCTACTCTTTGTTGTCTCAACTTTGACACCCCCACCTACAGATCTGCTACCCACTGTACATTTTCCGCTGTTGATCTTTCCTTTGCCTCGGATGACGCAGCTCGCAGGGTTGACTGGTCAGTTTTACAGGATCGCTTCTCCAGCGACCACTACCCTATACTCCTTAAGTATTTGTGCCCTGCATCCTCCCCTCAAATATCGAGTTATAATCTCTCTAAAGCCGATTGGACGTCTTATACGCACTCCTCTGCAGACGTTTCGGACTTCTCCCCTACCTCCTCCCCTGCACACAATTTTGATTATTTTTCGTCCTTCCTGACCTCCATTGCTCGCACTCATATCCCGCTTACCTCCTCGCTGACGCACCCTTGCCAGGTCCCTTGGTGGACGCCCACTCTAGCCCAAATGATAAAATTCAAGCATCGTGTGGAACGCCTTCTTAAGCGTCTGAGTGTTAGGCAGCGGCGTTTAAAGACTGTTTCCCCCGACTTTTTTCCACTAATCGTTACTTTGACCTTATAACCATCACTATTGAAAAAATTGCCCTTAAAACGTTCTATAACAAGATCTGTGCAGTTGTCAAACGCAGTATCTTTGACAACAAGATACTTTCATGGCGATCATATATCTCGTCCTTCAATTCCCGCACCCCTCTCTCTACTTTATGAAAAAAGTTTCGCAGTATCAACGGACGCACTGTACGGCCTCCACTCTCTCCACTCAAAGACCCTGCTTCGGACTCGCTTACACATGACCCCCTTGACATCGCTGCCATACATGCCAAACATTTCTGTCACGTCAGCTCAGACCAGTCATTGCCTCGTCAATTTCTTCGTTATAAATGTATGGAGGAATCTCGCCCGCTATCTTTTCATAGCGGGAAAACACATGAATATAACACCCCTTTTTCAATTCCGGAATTGCGACACGCGCTCGACCTGTGTACAGACACTACTCCTGGCCCGGATGGATTCTCGTACGCTCTCATCCGTCACCTCCATCCACGTGCGCTACAACATCTTTTACACCTGTACAATCAGTTTTGGATAAGTAACTACTTCCCACCGTCTTGGCGGCATGCTTACACTATACCCGTACCGAAGCCTGGAAAAGATCATAGTCTGCCCACAAATTACAGACCGATTGTGCTTACCTCATGCCTCTGCAAATTAATGGAAAAAATTATCAATCCTCGACTTTTACATTACGCTGAGTCACATGCCCTCCTATCCCCATATCAGAATGGTTCCCGCCCTGGCTATTCTACACTGCACTCACTTATTCGCCTTGAACACCAAATACGTGATGGGTTCTCCAAGAACCAACCCACAGTGGCAATATTTTTTGACATTGCTAAGGCTTATGACACAACATGGAGACACAGGATTTTAAAAAATTTACACGATTCTGGCATGCGGGGTCCTCTTCCCTGCTTTTTACAACATTTTCTCTCTAATCGTACATTCCAGGTCAAAAATAATGGTCACCTATCGGACATTATGTCACAAATTAATGGAATACCACAAGGATGTGCCCTTAGCAGCTTACTCTTTATTATGGCGATCAATAGTGTCATACGCAGCCTCCCACCTGAAATATCGTATAGCTTGTATGTGGACGACTTCGCAATATATTATACTTCTCCCAGTCTGACTCACATACAACGGCGTCTCAACATTGCTCTAAAATCCATCCACTCTTGAGCATCCACTGCTGGTTTTAAATTTTCTGCTGAAAAGACTAACGCCGTTGTATTCTATAGAAATGTTCGACATTTACGTAAACAGTCCATTACTCTCACCATGGGACATTCTAATATTCAGATCCTTCCACATACCAGGTTCCTTGGTTTAATCTTTGATACTCACCTCAATTGGAAGAGTCACATTGCCTGCTTAAAGGCACGTTGCCTCCAGAGAATGAATGTTCTGAAAACAGTCGCACGAGTCCATTGGGGCGCAGATCGCGCTACGCTTTTACTGTTCTACAGAGCTACCATCCTCTCAGCCCTAGATTATGGTAGCCCTGTCTATGGCACGGCCTCTGCTTCCACATTCGGAACCCTCGACAGCGTACACCATTTGGGCATCCGCATTAGCTCGGGGGCATTCCGTTCCTCTCGTGTCTCCAATATCCTATGTGAGGCTGGGACCTTACCTCTAGCCTACCACCGTCGATTAGTCCTCATGCGTACGGCTGTTCGCCTCCGTCATGACCCAACTCTACTAGAACTATTCCATTCCACAGATAACTATCGTTCAAACATTCCAGTGCCATTCCCAATGTTGTCTCGCCAATTGCTCTCCACTTACAGTATCATCGTTCCTCCCATAACTCCCCCTCCTAGTCACATCACTCCGTGGACCCTAAAACACCCTACAGTTTGCTTTCACTTAGCGGATCAACTTGATGCCCAAGCCCCATCTCAATGTCGACATCTCGCTTTACAACATCTTGATGATCACATCCCGGCTGTTTTCATTTACACCGATGGCTCGAAAACTGCGGATGCCGTGGGTTGCGCTGCAGTCTCAGACCATGGCTTGTATCAAAGTACCTTACACCATCACTCCACGGTTTTCACTGCTGAATTATGGGCTATTCAAGGTGCTTTAAGCACCATCTCTTCATTGTCGAGGAACTCTCCACGGGTCGTTATCTGTAGTGACTCAAAGAGTGCACTGCAAGCCTTATGCGTATTTGCCCCCAAGGACCCATTGGTCAAGACTATCATCCACACAATACACAAATTACAGTGCGCTAATCGTTCCATCACACTGTGCTGGATCCCCGCGCATGTAGGAATTCCCGGGAATGAGCGTGCAGACTTCCTCGCTAAGCAAGCGTGTCATGGTACACCCTCTACTACTTTGCTGCGTTCGGAGGATATGCTCCCTGTCCTCCGTCGCCATGTTTATGACGCTTGGCGAGTTGAGTGGAGAGCGCAACCATTAACTGGCCACCTTCGCTCCATTAAGGATGACATACACTTGTGGCCCTCTTCAATTAATGGTTCACGTTCAGACCAAACCCTATTAACTAGATTACGTTTAGGCCACACACGCCTCACACATGGTTACCTGATGTCCACCCCTCGTTGTCCACCACCTGCATGCCAACATTGCCATACATCATTGACTGTTTTTCACTTTCTTTGTATTTGTCCCGTCTATGCATCTGAAAGACGGAGATTCTTGCTGAACACCTCATTACATGGCATCCTCTCTGACTCAGACTCTTTCAATTTCACCCCTATTCGTCACTTCCTGAGAGCGATAAATTTATACAATGACATATAACTACTGACATATACGTGACTTTAAACTCTGTACCACCTCCTCCACCACTAGCCTTGAGAGGGCCTAGACCCAGTGGGCTAGTATAAAATAAAAGCATCATCAACAACAACAACAACAACACGCAGCTGTCCTACCACCAGCGCGGGAATTTCTAGGGAGGCTATCTAATCCCCCTGAAAGCCGCCCCCCCCCCCCTGCACCTATGACCTTCTGACCTCCAAGTACCAGCCCTGGGACATAGCAGCCAATGTCATGACCATCTCGACGAGAACCAGGTAGAGTCAGCAATTCAACGGCTCATAATACCTTACATTAAGATTTTTTTAGCCTAAGAATTACCCTCCCATTCATTAAAGTATTCATACCATGGCTGAGTTCTTTATAGTCTGAGAGTTATTTTCCCTACTAAGGGACTTTTGTTCTTACATGCCATGGTATAGTAACAAACTTAGGATCTCTTTTAGGCTGCAAGTTTGACACTGGAAGTAGCACCGAAGGGCATGCCACAAACTGACTTCCAGGATCAATCCAGCACTCTACAAAACTATTAAAGAAGTCTTTGCCATGGCAAGACAACTATGATAGTTCGGGCTTTGCGAGATACCGTCCAAGTAACGGCATTTAGCACATAAAATTCCATTCTGCATCTGTCCAACACCATGGTCAAGGATATATGCTGTAAAAAGGCTTAATAACCGACCCCTGGGTTCTTTGAACACTCTTACAACGGTCAGAGACAGATTGAGCGAACTAGTAAGGTCATGATTTTACTTATTCCTCACGTTAGCCCGATACCTAGTTGCTGTGTCATGACACTAGCGACTTTGTATTAAAGACCTTCCATCAAGCTTACCGGAACGGAACTTCATCACCGACTAGTATAAAGGTCAAGATAGTCGAGCAGTCATAATTTAAGACATGTCCTAGTTCATGCTCGCGTTTGTCCGATGGTATGCACCCTAGGTCATGACATGAGGAACTACCATTTAAGACCCAAAACTAACTAGTCCATCTGTATCCCTACCCCATTAACCACACGGCAGGACCACCTAAGCGGCTCGACGGAACCAAGAAAAAGGACTCAGCAGCTCACACTTCATCCACCAGTGCCCGCAGCTTCAGATCTACACAGTGATAGAATAGGAGTGCTGAAGGAGTTATATCAATTCCTACACCAGTGCGAAATAAGTGTATCTCTATAATCTATGCATGTGATAAAATAAGAGGGCTAAGTGTTTTCTATAGGTCCGTCGTGGAGCCTCGTCCTTGCTAGGCATATTACTGTATATCGTGAATTATTCTATGTATCAGTGTAAGGGGAAGTGTTTGTTTTGTGTATTTAAGTGACTATTAAAAGGAAATTTATGTGTGCACTCAGTATTATATGTATCCTTTACGACTTTTGTGCATGTGTAGTTTGGCTTTAACTTCTCCAGTTGAGTAAGAACCTACCACTGTCCAATACAATCCCAGTAAAAACCCTGGCATAACACTTTAAATTACAGGCTCGCTATCGCACGCCAAAAGAAATCGACACCTAAATGGCACAAAAGGTCTTAAAGGTGGGAGTGCATGGGTTGAGATAAACTTGGGATGATAATCGCCAAGCTGTACATAATTATCTTCCAAAATGTAATGGCACCGAAATAATTATTAACAATGGTATAAAGGAATGTGTGGATCGTGTATACCGTGCCTGTGACGTCACATGAGTGTAAATCCACCATCCAGTCTAGGATAAGGATACTTCTGTGACGTCACTATATATGACGTCACAGACCCAGTATAGACGATCTGCAAGATCCTTTATACCATTGTTAATCATTATTTCAGTGTCATTGCATTTTGCAAGATAATTATATGCAGGTTGGCGATTATTTTTCCATGTTTACCTCAACCCATGCACCCCCACCTTTAAAATTGAAAATTAAATGAGGCGAAAGGTGTTAAAATCGCTCAACTAATGAGCCAAACGTCTTAAAATCTCAAAACTAATGGGGCTAATCATGAGGGAGAAGGAGGTCCAGAAAAACGACCCATCTCCCCTTAAGCTGCACAACATCGTTTAAATAGAGCAAGATTGAAATGTAAAAGAAGTCGCCGGTACAGAAGAGGTTAACAGGTATATGCAATGGCGTCGATGCAAAACAAAAATAGTTAGTTTCTCCCCATAGAAGTCTCTGGTGGTAAGGTCGCCATTGGAAATATGTTCAGTCTACCAATTAATCTGACCTTTAAAGATTGAATGGAGGGCTGGTCATCGGATAAAGGTCTTCTCTCTCTCTCTCTCTCGCTCTTGCTCTCGCTATTTCGCTCTATCTCTCTCTCTCTTTCTCCTTTTTGTTCTCTCTCTCTCTCTCTCTCATTGGATTGCATAATGTAGGATATTACTCTACTCACACACACCCACACTCTCATACACACACACGCACACACACACATACACACACAATATAGTTCCCCTGTTAATTACTCTATCTTACACTGAGCTATCATTATTCTCCCCATCACACACACACACACACACACACACACACACACTAAAGTGACCATCTGTTAATTTCCTAAATGCCCCCTTTCGCTTTCCCACTCAGTATGACCTGGATTAAAAAATATCCACGAACACTGTCAAAACCTCCTACGTTTGTTCGTGTGTACAGTCAGACGCATCAACACCCTCACAACCAACCCACATTACTACCCACACGACATCCACACCCTTACATGCCCTCTGAAGCTACCCATACAACATCCACACCTTTACACCCGACCCATATACAGCCACGACCTTTTTTTTTTTTTTTTTTTTTTTAAGAGACAATGAACGGAGGAAGGAAAAACACAGATAAAACAAAAAGGTCCATGTGCCTAAAGGCATCCTCCATTCATAAAATGTTTGTAACAACTGGATTTAAACATTTGTAGATTGTAAGTTTGTGGAAAGCAATTCGAGGGAAGTGAATTCCAAAGAGTAGTAGCTCAGGGGATAAATGAATTCTGATATGCAGAAGTTCTGCATTGTGGAGGAGAAAGTGTAAATTCATGGGCGCTCTCAGCTGCCCTAGTTCTACGGGGAAAGATGTGGAGAGGCGGCACAATTGAAGCAAGTTCCTCGGAACAATTGCTGTGAAAATATCTGTAGAATAATGCAAGGGATGCAACGTTTCTTCGTATGGATAATGTAGGAAGGTCCTGTGTGATTGCAGGGTTATTGATTAATCTAATAGCTTTATTTTGAATTTTGTCCAACTGCCTCAATGCAACCACTCCACTTCCACCCCACAGAGGTGAACAGTAATCCATCTGAGAACGCACATGACTTTTATATATTACGGCCAACTGCTCGTCAGTGAAGAATTCTCGAACTCTGTACAGGAGTCCCAGTTTTTTAGAGGCATTCTTAGCAATGCTTCTAACATAATGTGTCCAGCTCAAGTTAGTAGTTAATGTTACACCGAGAATGTCAATACTAGGGGAAGTGGGAATATTTACATCATTAAAAAATATAGGCTAAGGGAGTCAGTGAGATTCTGTCGGTTAGAAAATTGAATGTACTTGGTTTTCTGTGCATTAAAGGAAACTAGATTCTTTTGTCCCCATCCATTAATTCTAGAAAGGTCCTGGTTCAGAGAAATTGCAGTGTTTATTTTTGAATTTGTAAGATCGGGTTGGGTGAAAGAATTGGTAAATGTGAAGGAACTGTGGAGTGTTGAGTCATCTGCGTAGGAATGTATTGGATTATGAGTGGTAGATATGAGATCATTGATATGAATGAGGAACAGAATTGGGGCCAAAACTGATCCCTGGGGAACACCAGCATTTATTGAGTGAAATTGAGAATAAAGGCCATCTACCATTACACGTATTTTTCTGTTATGAAGATAAGAAGAAATTAGTGGAACTAATGATGCAAGGCCGTAGTGTGACATCTTCGACAATAAGGATTGATGCCAGACTCTATCAAATGCCTTTGATATACCCAGTGCTATTGTATGTGTTTCACCACGTTGGTCTGTAGCTTGGTTGATTTGATGCGTAAGAAGGCAAAGCATGTCTGCAGTTGATCGACATCGTCTAAAACCATATTGCCTATCACTGATTAATTTATTATTCTCAAGATGCTTAATTATGTGATTATTTAATATAATTTCAAAGACTTTACCAAGAGTGGAAGTTATAGCTATTGGTCTGTAGTTTGATGGATCTGAAGAGGCACCTTTTTTAGGAACTGGATGGATGTTTGCTTCTTTCCAGGGTACTGGGAAACATGAGGTATGAGTACACAGACGGAAAAATTTTGCCAATACAGGAGCGAGCACCAAGGAGCAATTCTTAAGTACTATTGGAGGAATTTCATCTGGACCAGGACAACATAACACAACACATATTCATTCGCTAATCCACACTTTTTCATCCACACACCTTCACACCCCAACCACACCTGCACATCCATGCCCTTGCACAAGACTCCACATCTACACAAGCAACCCATACACCTACACACACTAACCAAAACCATCACATCTACCCCCCCACACACATGCACAACTTCACACCCTACCCATTACCTACACATCCATGCCCTTGCACAACACTCACACCCACACACACTAATCCACACTATCACATCTACCAACACACAAACACACATCCATACTACCACCTACACCCATCTAAAGCATACATACACACAATAACAACAACGCCACCACTATATAAGCACACGTCATCCACACATTCACACACTATATTCTGCTCAAAATAACCTGAAAGCAATTGTATTAAGAGAAATATGATGACTATGTGTGTTGTTAAGGGGAGATGGACGTATGTAATTGTGTGCGATTTGTTCAACTGAAAGTTGTTATTCATCGGTCAATCAACTCAAGATAGAGTATACTCGAGCTCAAGTGACCTAGCGAAACCTCGTCAGGATTGAAAAATGAGAGTATAATTTATAAGCAATGCTGTAGGCGAACTCTTGAGTATAACTGTACATCCTGGTCGGTTCAGTTCTTAGCCTGTTCGTCCTCCTACCCTCTGTGCCTTAGTCTTTAACCTCCAATATAGAGAGAGAGTGAGAGTGAGAGAGAGAGAGAGATAATAGAGTGTGTGATTGTATGCATGTGTGAGTGTGTGTGTGTGCGTGTGCGTGTGTGTATGACCATACATCCTGGTCAGTTCATTACTTCACCTGTTCGCCCTCCTCCCCTCTGTACCCTATCCTTTAACCTCCCAGAATACCTAACACCGTCACCTTCTCTTCTTCTCTTCTTTAACATTATTTTGTGTATGTGTTTTTCATATAGTTCCACATATTGTTTGCATACATAACCACAGGCCATATGCAAATGATTGCTTGTTTATTTTTCTGTTTGTTATTCATGTTTAGAGTTTGTCGCATTTTAACCATACATACAAATAACCACTGCCTTGCTAGTTATCAAACGGTATTCTTGACTCTTGATCATGTTTAATGTATTCCCAGATCTTTCTACATATTATCCACTGGAAACATTCAATATATTAACTATCCTGTCATATAACTAGATTGTATCCTATCGTGTGCTGAAAAAACTAGAGCAACAAAGGAAAACAAATACTGTTCAACACAATATCCCATTACTCAGATGATACAATTATTTAATTAATTCAACTCCCAACACCAAACACCTACTAATGAAATTAATGAAAGCATGTGATCGTTCCGGGATTCGAACCTGGATTACCACATACAGATCCTAAACACTCTAATCATTACACCATCAAGACAGTTATAAGTACAGCACATGACTACGATTAATATTCATTTATCGAATACTGGATATTGATCTAACCATGTACTGTACCCAACTGCAGACCGCTAGAGAAATATCTTACCCCTTGTTTGGGGAGACATGTTGGATAGTGGGCTTCCTACTCTTAATTACTACGACAATATATAGAGGATTTAAGCCGGTATCACACGAGAGTTTTTATAGTCAACATTCGATGATCAAAAATTTCTGGCAACATTTCTGGATTATCTTGCACTAGTATCGGAAACTAGACTGATGATCGATGAATTTAGATAACAGAAACATATTAAATGTTTACCTTATGAGCTGCCAGACCAGTGTTATTATAAATGTTGATTGAAAAAGCTCTCGTGTGATACCGGCTTTAGTGAGAGATACAAAGAGATCAAATTATGAGTGACGGTGAATACTCAGATCTCATTCAGATATAACCCGCCTCACCACAACCTAGTATATATAATCCAGCTAAAATTATCCTACACAATTGTAAATACATACAATTGTAACAAACCAGTAAATGCAAACGATGAGCGTGTGTGTTAGTTTGAAATTGGCTAAATAATAAAACCAGGAGTTCTGCCGCCTCGTGAACGAATCGCCCGTCAAACCAACTAACTCCCACAAGTCCTTAAAAAACATCCACCCCCCCTCCCCTTCCAGCCTTTTTGCACCCATCCTCTCTGTCCCCTTCATCCATTCCACTGCCCCCTCTGTCCCCTTCCACCGCCTCCTCTGTCTCCCTTCCACCACCCTATCTGTCCCCTTTCACCGCCCCCTCTGTCCCACCTTCCACCGCCCTATCTTCCCCCTTTCCACCACCCTATCTGTCCACTTCCACCGCCCCCTCTGCCCACTTCCACCACCCTATCTGCCCTCCTTCCACCACCCTATATGTCCCCTTCCACTGCCCCATCTGTCCCCTTCCACCGCCCCATCTGCCCCCCTTCCACCACCCTATATGTCCCCTTCCACCGCCCCATCTGCCCCCCTTCCACCACCCTATATGTCCCCTTCCACCACCCTATATGTCCACTTCCACCGCCCCCTCTGCCTCCTTCCACCGTCCTATCCGCCCCCTTCCACCACCCTATATGTCCCCTTCCACTGCCCTATCTGCCCCCTTCCACCGCCCCATCTGCCCCTCTTCCACCACCCTATATATGTCCCCTTCCACCTCCCCATCTGCCCCCATACCACCACCCTATATGTCCCCTTCCACCACCCTATATGTCCCCTTCGACTGCCCCATCTGCCCCCCCATCCACCACCCTATATGTCCCCTTCCACCACCACATCTGTCCTCTTCCACCGCCCCATCTGTCCCATTCCACCACCCTATCTGTCCCCTTCCACCACCCCATCTGTCCCCTTCCACCGCCCCATCTGCCCCCCTTCCACGACCCTATATGTCCCCTTCCACCATCCCATCTGCCCCCATTCCACCACCCTATATGTCCCCTCCCACCACCCTATATGTCCCCTTCCACCGCCCCATCTGTCCCCCTTCCACCACCCTATATGTCACCTTCCACTGCCCTATATATGTCCCCTTCCACCACCCAATCTGCCCCCTTCCACCACCCTATCTGTCCCCTTCCACCACCCTATCTGTCCCCTTCCACCACCCCATCTGTCCCCTTCGACCGCCCCATCTGTCCCGTTCCACCACCCTATATGTCCCCTTCTGCCACCCTTTATGTACCCTATCACCACCCCATCTGTCCCCTTCCAGCACCCCATCTGTCCCCTTCCACCGCCACATCTGCCCCCCTTCCACCACCCTATATGTCCCCTTCCACCGCCCCCTCTGCCCCCCTTCCACCACCCTATATATCCACTTCCACAACCCTATATGTCCCCTTCCACCGCCCCATCTGCCCCCATTCCACGGCCCTATGTGTCCCATTCCACCACCCTATATGTCCCCTTCCACCGCCCCATCTGCCCCCTTCCACCACCCTATATGTCCCCTTCCACCACCCCATCTGGCCCCCTTCCACCACTCTATATATCCCCTTCCACCACTCCCTCTGGCACCCTTCCACCACCCTACATGTCCCCTTCCACTGCCCCATCTGCCACCCTTCCACCGCCCTATATGTCCCCTTCCACCACCCTATATGTCCCCTTCCACCACCCTATATGTCCCCTTCCACCACCCTATATGTCCCCTTCTACTGCCCTATATGTCATCTTCCACTGCCCCATCTGCCCCCCTTCCACCGCCCTATATGGCCCCTTCCACCACCCCATCTGCCCCCTTCCACCACCCTATATGTCCCCTTCCACTGCCCCATCTGGCCCCCTTCCACCACCCTATGTCCCCTTCCACCACCCTATATGTCCCCTTCTACCACCCTATATGTCCCCTTCCACCACCCTATATGTCCCCTTCTACTGCCCTATATGTCATCTTCCACTGCCCCATCTGCCCCCCTTCCACCACCCTATATGGCCCCTTCCACCACCCCATCTGCCCCCTTCCACCACCCTATATGTCCCCTTCCACTGCCCCATCTGGCCCCCTTCCACCACCCTATATGTCCCCCTCCACCACCCTATATGTCCCCTTCTACCACCCCCTCTGCCCCCTTCCGCCACCCTATATGTTCCCTTCCACCACCCCATCTGCCCCCTTCCACCACCCTATATGGCCCCTTCCACCACCCCATCGGCCCCCTTCCACCACCCTATATGTCCCCTTCCACCACCCCATCTGCTCCCCTTCCACCACCCTATATGTCCCCTTCCACCACCCTATATGTCCCCTTCCACCGCCCCATCTGCACCCCTTCCCCCACCCTATTTTTTCCCTTTCCCCCCCCCCTCTGTCACCTTCCACCACCCTATAAGTCCCCTTCCACTGCCCCATCTGCCCCCCTTCCACCACCCTATATGTCTCCTTCCACCGTCCCATCTGGCCCCCTTCCACCACCCTATCTGTCCCCTTCCACCGCCCCATATGCTCCCCTTCCACCACCCTATATGTCCCCTTCCACCACCCTATCTGCCCCCCTTCCACCGCCCTATATGTCCCCTTCCACCGCCCCATCTGCACCCCTTCCACCACCCTATATGTTCCCTTCCACCGCCCTATCTGTCCTCTTCCACCACCCTAGCTGCCCCCCTTCCCCCCCCCCCTCTGCTCCCCTTCCACCGCCCTATATGTCCCCTTCGACCGCCCAATCTGTCCCACCTTCCACCGCCCCCTCTGTCCCACCTTCCACCACCCATTCTGGCCCCCTTCTAATGCCCTCACTTTCTCCCGCCCTCCTGCCACCACCTCCTCCGCCCCCTTCTGTTTCCCTTCCACTGTCCCCCTGCCACCACCTCCACCTCCCTTCCCCCCCCCCCTGTCCCATTCTGAGAAAGCATTAACCCTTTGAGTACCAGCGACGTGTGTTATATATTATTCTAGCAACATTTAGACGGTTTTATGAAGCTTAGGCGGGGTATACATGGTAGCTAAAACGATTAATTGAGATACTCTGTAGCCTTTTAATGAGTAGAAGTCCTTCCTACGATGAATAAAATCGTTTAAAAGTTGCCAAAGTGTATTGAAAAGGATATCACTGGTACTGAATGGGTTAAGTTAATATCCCCGACAAGAACTGGTGCTAGGAGGATTAATCTGAGTACGCTCGGCTGCCTTCACTTCTGTGGGGTGTACCTTGCTTCAACTTTCTTTCTTGTAAGCTCCATTGGCTTTATTAAACATTTTAGCTTCGTTTTAAGTGGGGATTGGGCCTGAGCATATAGATAGATAAATAGATAGCTTCGTATTCTGCCCATTTATTTTTTGTATAGCTTCATTTTACGATTTTAGTTTCACGTTCTGCTCACTTTATTTTTGTGAGCGAGTATATATTTCCTGAAGTTAGAATTAACACATAACTATTCTTCACTAACAAAAGTCGGAGCTAGTGTATACCTTCCCCGATCTTATAGCTAGCCCAGGACCCCTACATCCCTTCACTGATTAAGACTATGGCCCTAAATGTCTAGTGTATACCTTCCCCTGATCTTATAGCTAGCCCAGGACCCCCACACCCCTTCACTGTTTAAGACTATGGCCCTAAATATCTAGTGTATACCTTCCCCTGATCTTATAGCTAGCCCAGGACCCATACACCCCTTCACTGATTAAGACTATGGCCCTAAATATCTAGTGTATACCTCCCCTGATCTAATAGCTAGCCCAGGACCCCCACACCCCTCCACTGTTTAAGACTATGGCCCTAAAAGTCTTGGGTTATGTTGGGAGCGGGACCGAAGTGGCAGTGATCCTTGTTAATTATAAGACGTGTTTAGTACAAGTTGGCTCGGCTGGGAGGGCCTTCGTCAGCGTCTGTGTGTGTGTGAGTCTGTGTGTCTGTGTGTGTGTGTGTGTGTAAATATAGGACGTGCTTAGTACTGTTGGCGACCCTTATAGTACAAGTTGGCTCGTCTGGGAGGGCCTTCATCAGCGTCTGTGTGTGTGTTGGGGTGCGAAGGGGGGGGGGGCGGTTGTGTATTAGTGTGTGTGTGTGTGTGTGTGTGAAAAAAAGGTGTGTGTGTGTCTTCGGGGGTGGAAGGGGTGGGGGTAGCTGGTGTATTAGAGTGTATAGGTGTGTATGTAAAGTGTGTGTGTGTGTATAAGAGGAGTATTTAGACATGGGTAAAGAAGAAGGTCAGGGTCTTCCACTTGGCTATTACAATACTATCTCTCTCTACTCTTCTTCTTCTTTGCTATCCTTTCCTTCCACTGTTCCTTACTCTCGGGTTAGCTATCTCTACTAGAATTAAGTCCTGACCACCTCGTTTGGATCGTAAGGTCTGTGTGGCCAGTGTATCTATGTAAATCTCTCTTTCACGAAAGCTCTACGGTTCTCTCAACCATGTCTTCCTCGGTGAATATAAACCAAGCCCGGCCCTGATTTGCTGCTCTCACAAAAAGGATGACACATTCCACAAATTAACAGCGTCACATTAAGGGGACAGTGGCTGTTTTTTTGGCCTATACATTCAGTAATTCATATATTTTTTAGTTTCCTCGCTAGACATCCCTCAAACTTAGAAAAACATCCCCTAGACCCCCCCTCAAGATAAATTTGTACATTTTTCAGTAGAAAAATGACCTGGCCGAAGGCCAATTTCTCTTATAATTTCAGGCTCGCTTTCGCTCGCCAGGAAAAAGTCGACACCTAAATGGCACGATAGTTCTTAAAATTGACATGGGACAAAACGTCGTAAAATCGCCAAACTAATGGGCCGAACGTCTTAGAATTCTAATGACCAATGGGTTTAAACATGAGGGAGAAGGGGGCCAGAAAAACCAGCCCATCCCCCCTTAATAAGCAATGACACTCCATTTAATTCAACGCTACGTGGTCCGATCTCTTGGGGTTTATTATGACGATAATATCTTGTCACCTGCTTTTTCTTATTTGTTTTATCCTTTTCTCTCTTTCCCTGGCTTGTATCCATTCAGCCCCATTCAACCAACTGTTTTAAGACGTGTATCCCATCCAGGTGTCGATTTCTTCCTGGCGAGCGATAGCGAGCCAGCATTGAATGGAGAAATCCGGCTTCGCCGGAGAAATTTGTCTATCGAACAATTAAAAAATTAGCTTGCTGTCAAAACAAAAATATATATATGCTGGCTCTCTACCGCTCGCCAGGAAAATATTGACACCTGGATGGGGTTAAGCGTCTTAAAACAGTAGGCTGAATGGGGCCGCATGGATACAAGCCAAAGAGAGAGGGAGAGAAAGAGAAAAAAAAGCGAAGTGGGCTCCCTTAATTATCATGCATTATAGACACACCCAAATAACCGGAAAGGGAGTGTAATGAAATGGGCTAGAGCAAATGGGCTGTAAATTGACACACATATTCCCTGACTGACCTTTCCCAAACGGTAGAAATATTAGCTCGATTACTCTAGTCGTTTTTGAGTTACAGAGGTTAGAGGTCATGATTTCTCGCCTACTTGCGAATAGACTATAGTGTTGGTCAAGCTAACTCACCAACCCCCTCAGAACGTATGCACATGTACATTAAGGGGCCCCACCTCGCTCTTTTTTAACTTTCTCTCCCCCTCTCTTTTACTTGTATCCATTCGGCCCCATTCAGCCTACTGTTTTAAGACGTTTACCCCCATCCAGGTGTCAATATTATCCTGGCGAGCGGTAGCGAGCCAGCATATATATTTGTTTTTGTTTTGACAGCAACTACGTAACTCTAGCTGGGTTGGTTTGAGGGGACTCGAGCTAGGTGTAGGAACTAGGGGATACGAGTAGGAGGAGGGAACTAGGGGACTCGAATAGGAGGTTTTGACATAGTATCTTTCTCTCTCACTTCCCCCCTCCCATATCTCTCTGAGGGCCGAACTTCAATTTTCCCTTTCCTTTCTCCCCTCCCTTCTCTCTGAGGGCTGTACTTTGCTTCAATTATCTCTCACTTCCCCCCTCGGTTATCTATCAGAGGGCCGTACTTCTCTTCAAATCTCTCTTTCCTTTTTCTCTAACTTCTCCCCCTCTCCGAAACTGTAGAGAGTCGTAGTTTTCTCTCTCCATTTCTATGGATATCTCTCTCGCTTTCTTTCTCTCCCTCTCTCCTCCACCTAAAGTGTGCATTTCTCTCTTTAGGAACTAGGGAACGAATCTAAGGGTTTGAGCTAGGAACAGGTGTAGGTAGGAACTAGGAGACGAAGAGTTTGAGTAGTGTTCTCCCAATCTGTCCTCGGTGCCCCCATAACACATCTACCCCTTTCCCACTGCTGTCCATATCTGCCCGTCCCTTCCCAGTCCTGCTGTCTGTTACGGTGTCTTTTGAAAATGGCTATTGTGTTTAATCATTCTTGTTGTCTGAGAATAATGACTATATTTTAGATTTAGCTCATTCTGTCTCTTCCTCCCACTCATTATTATCCTACGTCTTGTCATGCTTCTTCCTCATCATACTTCATCCTCATTATAGTTTCATCATACTTCCTCATCATAGTTCATCACACTTCTTCCTAATCACACTACTTCCTCTTCATACTTCTTCCTCATCACACTTCATCACCACAATTCCTCCTTATCATCACACTTCTTCCTCATCATCACACTTCTTAATCACCACACTTCTTCCCCATCACCACTTCTTCCTCATCATCACACTTCTTCCTCATCACCACACTTCTTCCTCATCATCACACTTCTTCCTCATCACCACACTTCTTCAACATCACACTTCTTCCTCATCACCACACTTCTTCATCACCACACTTCTTCCTCATCATCACACTTCTTCCTCATCATCACACTTCTTCCTAATCACCACACTTCTTCCTCATCACCACACTTCTTCCTCATCATCACACTTATTCCTCATCATCACCCTTCTTCCTCATCACCACACTTCTTCCTCATCACCACACTTCTTATTCATCACACTTCTTCCTCATCATCACACTTCTTCCTCATCACCACACTTCTTCCTCAGCACACTTTGTCCTCATCACCACACTTCTTATTCACCACTTATTCCTCATCATCACACTTCTTCCTCATCATCACACTTCTTCCTCATCACCACACTTCTTCCTCATCACCACACTTCTTCCTCATCACCACACTTCTTCCTAATCATCACCACACTTCTTCCTCATTATCACACTTCTTCCTCATCATCACACTTCTTCCTCATCACCACACTTCTTCCTCATCATCACACTTCTTCCTCATCACCACACTTCTTCTTCATCACCACACTTCTTCCTCAGCACACTTCTTCCTCATCACCACACTTCTTATTCATCACACTTCTTCATCATCACACTTCTTCCTCATCACCACACTTCTTATTCACCACTTCTTCCTCATCATCACACTTCTTCCTAATCACCACACTTCTTCCTCAGCACACTTCTTTCTCATCAGCACACTTCTTCCTAATCATCACCACACTTCTTCCTCATTACCACACTTCTTCCTCATCATCACACTTCTTCCTAATCACACTACTTCCTCATCATACTTCTTCCTCATCACACTTCATCACACTTCTTCATCACCACACTTCCTCCTTATCATCACACTTCTTCCTCATCACCACACTTCTTCCTCATCATCACACTTCTTCTTCATCACCACACTTCTTCATCATCACACTTCTTCCTCATCACCACACTTCTTCATCACCACACTTCTTCCTCATCATCACACTTCTTCCTAATCACCAAACTTCTTCCTCATCACCACACTTCTTCCTCATCATCACACTTCTTCCTCATCATCACACTTCTTCCTCATCACCACACTTCTTCCTCATCACCACACTTCTTATTCATCACACTTCTTCCTCATCATCACACTTCTTCCTCATCACCACACTTCTTCCTCAGCACACTTCTTCCTCATCACCACACTTCTTATTCACCACTTATTCCTCATCATCACACTTCTTCCTCATCATCACACTTCTTCCTCATCACCACACTTCTTCCTAATCACCACACTTCTTCCTCATCACCACACTTCTTCCTAATCATCACCACACTTCTTCCTCATTACCACACTTCTTCCTCATCATCACACTTCTTCCTCATCACCACACTTCTTCCTCATCAT